>CM062817.1:1491051437-1491651437 GCA_031772625.1 Pinus tabuliformis
ATTTCATCTCGATATCTAACTATTAGGATTCAAAGCTCCATCTTTGAATGGTTAGCTTCCAGTTGTTTTTTGAATTGATGAGATTTCAGAGCCTCATTAAATCTTCATCTTTGAATGGTTGGGTTCCACTTGTTTTTTGAATGGTCGAGATTTCAAAACCTCGTTAATTTCTCCTTATAAATCAGGGGAGATTTAGTTATTGAATTTTTAATATATATATATATATATAATATATATATATATATATTATATATATATAATATATAATATAATATAATATATATTAAAAATAAGTATATAGTTAAAATTTATAATCTTTAAAATTTTATAAATTCTTCTATGATAAAGTTATAAGTTATGTAATTGTTTAGGTAATATTTATAAGTCTTATTTCTTAACAAATCTTATTAATAAATATACAATTTTTATATATATATATATATATATATATATATAATATTATATTTTATAATCTTTAAAACTTTAGAAATTCATCTATGATAAAAGTGATGTGATTGTTGTAGGTAATATTTAAAAGTCTTATTTATTTAAAAATTGTATTAACTAAATCATAGGTGAAAATTATAATGACCACATTTCATTTTCTTGAGACAAAATAAATGTTTTAAGATATTTTATTCATAATGGCTAAATCTTTTACAATAAAAATATTTAACTTAGGATTTCCATAATTTTTTTCCTCCTTGTTATTAGCATTATCTGGTCCATTTTTCTTGGCATAAAAACCTTTTTCTCAACATTAGCTTTTTCTAGTTTCTTTTCTTCTTCCTCACTTATGATCAGAATTTCCTTATGGAAGAAATACATGACTTTTATGTCTAGATATATTGACCTTTTCCTTGAAAAGCTTGTTCAAGATCTTTATCAACTCTATTGATGAGTGAATCATGAGATTGAACAGATCAAATAAACTCGTTTAAAAATAATAACACGTTAAATCTTTAACCTCTTTAATGGAAACATCATTGGAATTGGATTTCATATGAAAAATTCTTTAAAAAATTATAAACAATCTTTTTATTTATTAAATATTTTCAATAAATTCTAGTTTAACTTACCATTTCCTAACTTTAATAAAAAATATTACATATGCATATAAATAGTTTCATATTCTCTTCTAAAAAATTGCACTCTATTCATTATTCATTTTTATGTTGCCTATAAAAAAATCCCATACCTATCATTTTCTTGTACCAACAAATCTATAGAAAATAAAATTTCCTTATCAAATAAAATATAAATTTAAATTCATTTTTATATTTTCACTTAATTGATATCTTTGATATAAATCTAACCGATAAAATTTTCAACCTAAATTATTTCTACGTAACCACATATATATAAAACAAAAATATTATAATCTTTTCCTATTGATCGTTTCTTTAAACTTCTAATAACTTAAATCTATATCAACTTTACACGAGATTTTAATATTGCCCACTGCTTAACTTGTTCTCCCGAAATTTTAATATTTCCCACTGCTCAACTTGTCCTATCAAATGTTCAACTTCTCATATCAAAATAAAAATAAAAAAATCCGAACAAATAATTTAAAAATAAAGGTAATATCAAATGATTTAATTATGAGGAGACATTTACGCTTGGAAAAATTAAAAGTAAACTAAATCAAACGCCAATGAATACATTGATATATAAATCCTAAATTTCGGAAAAGGTTACAAATCATCTCAAATAAATTTTGACTAATTAACAATTTTTTTTGTAAGCTACGGTGGTACTCTTCTTTTTTTATTACTTTAAATCAAAATCAAAACAGTACATATTTGGTTGAATTCAACTCGCCCTCTTGGGGAAACCGAGTTTTTCAGCTACCTAAAGTTCTTAATAGCCGACCAAAAATAAAAGTTCCAGATTCTGATTATCCATGCTAAATAAACTAAACAGTCTTGCATATTTCTATTTCTACTTGTATGCATATAGCGATTTTCCTCATCTAATACTTTAAGCAAACTATAATTATCTATACTATGCAACTTCATCAAAATTAATACATATCTATACTCAAACAGCTTCTGCCGCTGGTCGCTGGTTTGTCTCCCTGTTGGCACCCTGTTGTCCTTCCCTTATCATTTGCTGAATTTCCTCCAGCTTCTTTTCTTGCATCTCCAATGTAATCTGAATAATCCTCAGCTCCCTCCTTAGGTTGGGGACTCCTTGCGCGAGTTCTGCCATCTCTGTTGCAGCTTGTTCCAAGGCTTTAGCCAATAATCTCTTCATCACCCTGTAGATATGCAGGGACTGCTTAAATATAGACATTCTTCCTCTAGTATTGCCAGGGTCACGGAGTAAAAACTCTCAATCTTCCATCTCTGAGTCAGACTGAGCCTGAAGCGAATCCTCTTCCATGTTCTGGATAATCCTCCTGATTCTTGGGTTAGTATTCTGACTGTAAGCCCTTTCTGCTTGTTGGATTTTCTTATCTAACGATCTTCTTGTTCTTTTAACAGGTCTCCCTCTCTGCCCCTGTCTTCCTCCCCTTTCTCCACTGTTTTTGTGCGGTCCTCTGCCTCTCCTGCTACCCGAATCCAGCCTGCTACCCGTACCTCTGCCTCCCCTATGTCTGTTGCGTTGCCTTACCTTTTCCTCCCACTGTCCTTGCTGCTCTTCACTGGTTTGCTGGGTATCCCAGCCTCCTACAGTTCCACCTCGTTCCTTGCTTCACCTGCCTTGTTCTTGCAGGTCTTCCTCATCCGCAGAATCGTCATAAATTTCATATATCTCTTCCATTGTTTCCTCCTTCACTAACGCCTTGACCTTTCTGTCCCTGTCTTTGCATTCTGTGGCTTCCAATTCCTCTACAGCCCTTGCTCTTTTCCTGGTTTCTATGGTGTCCTCAGTTAGGTTTCAGCACAATTTCCTTTGGTGGTTGTATTTCTCTCTGGTGCGACTCTCCACAACCTTTCTTCCATTCGCGCTCTGATTTCCAAACAAGTTTCCTCGTCATCGTTCCTTTCGTTTCTGCCCGTTTATAATCCTCCTTGCTTTGATCTGTCTACCTATCAACTTAGCGTTCCACTGCCACCTGTTATTTTGCCTGCTTCCTTTCCTATCAATTATCTTTCGATCCTCATTTCCATTTTTGGACTCTGACATACCGTTCTTTCCCCCTCTCTTACTGCTTGAGTTAGTTATCTTGCTGTGGGGTGGTTGTTTCTTAACTGTCGTCACACACTTCTGCTGTAATGTACCTTGCTTGCCCATTATGCCACTCCCCCGCCTTGACTGACAATCATTTAATTTCTGGGATTTCCAATCCATCTCACCTGTTCGTCGCACAGATTTTACGATTCTCATTTGTTGCTTGCTCATGGTCATAATTAATGATACCGGCCAGGTCTTCCCATTCTCTGTTGGGTCGCAACATTCTCCACTGATTGTCAATTTTGCTATTTCGATCCTTACAACCCCAATTCGCGAGGAAATCTGCCGCTCGGTTTCCATTCCTTTTCACATGGTTAAGATTTTATAATCGATCCCTTTTAGTAAATCAGCCATTTCTTGAACAATCCCTACAGTTCTCCAACTAGTGGTGATCTGCTCCCAATTCTTCCCATTGTTAAGTTTCTTCAGAATTTCTATTGCTATCTGTGAGTCTCCTTCTATTTCCATATTTCTATAGCCATTTCTAATCGCGATTCTCAAGCCTTGGTGGATCGCCCATAACTCGGCCTCATTGTTTGTCATCTTCCCTCCCCACTCTGCATAAATCCATCTAGTGGTTTTCTGACTATCACAGAAGATACCTCCGAATCCGGCATTGCTTAGGTTCCCCTTCGATGCCCCGTCAAAATTCAACTTCATAAAATTATCTTTGGGATATGAAAATTTGTCTAAGCTTTGAGCTCTCGTGCTATTTCTGCTGATTTTTTTGGTATGCACCATTTCATAATTCAAATTTAGTTTCTTTATAATTTGCTCATCATTCTGATCTGCTTTCCAATCATCCACATCCCATTTTTCCACCAGAATTGTTTCTCTAGTTAAGTTCACTACTCTTTTCCATATTGTTTCCAAATCTTTAGATTTGTCTTGGAATACTCTGCGGTTCCTTTCTTTCCAAGCCATCCAAATCATGAAACCTGCAATGAGACCCCAGGCTTTTCGAACTACTTTACATTGGAATTTTTCCTTATGCCATTGAAAAATCATTTCATTTATGTCGCTAGGGAGCCTCTCAGGTTTCCGGAATAGTCTTCTCGTTTCGATCCATAGCTTCCTGGTATATGAACATTTGATTAAAAGGTGATCTTGTGTTTCAACTTCGATATTACACAGGTAACATTTTGAAGGCCCACTGAACCCTTTCTTTTGGATTTTGTCCCAAGTCAGGATCTTTCCCTTAGCTACTAGCCATGCAAATAACGTGATTTTCGGCCACCAATTACTACCCCAGATGATCTTCCAGTCTTGGCTTTCATCGTTATTCGCCTGTTGTTCTGCCAAATAGTATGCCTCCTTAACAGTGAAGGATCCTTTCATGGAATTCCCCCATCTGAGAATATCCCTTCTCGTTCTAGCTTTTATTTTCCTAGAATCCACCTCTTCCATGAATGCTTCTTGTTGTTCTTGGTCTATCTCGATATGCCATTCCTCTGGTCTTATCCATTTCCGCCAAATTCCATCCAATTCATCTTCTTTCCAGTAATCTTTGACATATTTTCAATTATCCCCTATTTTTACCTGTATGTTTTGGATATTTTGAATTCTACTCATTTTTCCTCTTTGTTGCCATTTCTCATCCCAGAATTTGGCTTCTCCTCCTCCTCGTATTTCCCAGAAGGCATTCCTTTCTACTATATCTCGGTTTGTCGAGCTAGATCCCAGATTGCCGAGCCTTTCGGAGTTTCCTTCAATCGGTAAATACCCTCCATTGTGTTTGGAATATTGTACTTGTGTCTCCATATTGCTTTCCACAAGTCATTGCCCCCTCTTAGCCATCGCCACCAAAGTCTTGCTCCAAGCACCTTGTTGGGTTTCTCAGGATCAACCCAAGCCTCCTTCCTCCTTTCGTTTCGTCAGGTGCTTCCATGATACTAAGGCCCATTTCTTCTGCTGAGTCGATCCTCCCCAAATGAATTTCCTTAGAATTTCTCTGATCTTGGTGCAGACTCCTTGTGGTACAACCATAATCGATAATGGATATATGGGGATTGCTTGAAGCACTGATTTCACTAGTACAACCCTTCCAGCAATGTTTAAAGTTCTGAAAGCCCAGTTAGCCATTCTATTTTTTAATTTTTCTAAAACTCCTTGCCAATTTTTCTGTCTTTTGGAATTGAAATCCAGTAAGTTTCCCAAGTATTTAGTTGGGAGTTCTCCTTGTTTAAATCCCAGCATCCTGGTCAAATGGATTTTGATTGACTCAATGGTATTAAATATAAATGTGCATGACTTTTCCTTATTGATTTCCAACCCAGATGCTTCCGCAAATAAATCCAGAACCTTCTTCAGATTTCTCACTTCTTTTAAGGTTGGTTCCCCAAATAACATGATATCATCTACGAATTGCTGACGAGTTATAGGAAATTCATTACCCCATAGTCTTAGCCCTTTGATTTTATTTGCTGCTCATTCTTTTTTAATATATCTGCCCAGGCCCTCTGCTGCTAATATAAATAAGAGAGGACATATAGGATCACCTTGTCTTATTCCTTTAGATGCATTGAAGGTTTTCGAGGGGGTTGCATTAACTAATATTGAAAATTTTGGAGTTGTTATGAGACTGTGAATCCACTTTATCCAGCTAGTACCGAAACCGAAACTTTCCAAGATTTTTTCCAAGTATTGCCAGTTGATTCTATCATAAGCTTTCGATAGGTCTAGTTTAATCATCATTCCTTTCTGCTTCTTCATCTTTAACGAATGAATTACTTCTTGTGTAACCACTAAACCATCTAGAATTTGTCTGCCCTCTACAAATCCAGTTTGTTAAGGGGATATTAAACTATCTAGCAAGGGTTTCAGTCTTTTGGCAATCAGCATTGCAATTATTTTGTAAATAACATTACATAGGGCAATGGGTCTAAATCCCTTACCATCCTCTGAATTTTCATTCTTTGGAATCAAAGTGAAGAATGTAGAGTTGATGGCTGGCCATACCTTTTGATTCATTCGGGATTCTTCTATCAGGTCCAGAATCTCTCTTCCCAAAAAGTGCCATCCCACTTGATAGAATTCAACCGTAAAGATATCCGGTCCTGGTGTTGTACCCTTCTTCATGTTCATCACCACTTCCTCCACCTCTTCAAAACTAGCTGCTCTCATTAGGGCTCTATTCTGGTCTTCAGTTACTATCCGGGGAATGGCCTTGCAAACTTCCTTTATAGCTTCGGACCTATCCACCTGGGGTTCAGTCAGGATTTCTTTGTGGTATTCCATCAGTACTTTTTCAATTCCTTCCTGTTCAACAATCCTTTCTCCATTCTCGTTCTTGATAGATAGTATCCTGTTTCTTTGCATGTGCTGTATCATTGCTTGGTGAAAAAATTTAGTGTTCCTTTCCCCCTCCCTCAGCCATTTTATTCTAGATTTCTGTCTCCATAAAACTTCTTCCTGCTTTCTCCTCTCCTCCAGTTTTCCTATAATTATCCCTTCTTCTTTACTACTTTTCTCTTTCCTTCCTTCGATTATTATCCTTTGTTGCAATGTTTTCATTTCTTCTTCTAACTTTTGTTTTTCCTCCATGATGTTTCCGAATTCTTCCTTGTTCCATTTCTTTATCCTCCCTTTTAACTCTTTGAGTTTTAGTTGGAAGGTATGCATTTTCCCTTTTCCCTGAACTGTGCTTTGCAGCCACCATTCTTCCATTTTTTTGATAAATTCTGGGTCTCTAAGCCAAAAGGCTTCAAATCTGAAGGGCTTCTTACCGAGGTTATTTTTAATATCCACTTCCAGTCTAATTGGCCAATGATCTGAGCCAAGGGATGGCATGATCTTTGCTTCTATGAATACATCTCTGTTCATAATTGTTTCTGAAACTAAGAAACGATCTAGTCTGGACGCTATTTGATTCCTTCCCCCTCTCCTATTATTCCATGTATAAACTCTGTTGATGGTTGGTATATCTACCAGCCTCAGACCATATATCATGTCATTGAACATTTCCATATACTGGTCTGGTTTTCTTATTCCTCCCTTTTTCTCCTCTAGTGACCGGATTAAATTGAAATCTCCTCCTACAATCCATGTTGTCTCCGGATATAATCTTCGAATTGCTTGCATATTTTTAATGAAATTTTCTCTTTCTCCCAGAGTGTGAGGACCATAAACCCCTGAGATAATAACCCTTTCCTTCGTCCCCGCTATTCTTCCTATACCTGTAAGAATTCTGGTCATGCTGGTCTAGTTTTCAAAAATTATTTCGTTTGGATTCCACAAGATTGCAATGCCCCCCGCTGATCTGATTGCATCTTGTCCCATGACTTCGTATTGCAATTTGTTGTTTCTGATTATTCCTTCCATCTGTTGCATGGTAATCTTTGTCTCTTGAAGGATCATAATGCTTGGTCTGTCTTTTTTAAGTTTCTCTTTCATATATCTCTGCTTTCCCTTACTATTCAGACCCCTAATATTCCAACTGATAATAATCATTTTAAACTTTTGGAGGAATGGAAAAATACCTCTGACAGAGGTATCACCTTACCTGAATTTATCAATATTTCGCCAACTGTTTGGATAGTTTCATTCATCGTTTTCCTCCCTCTTTTCCTGCTGCTTTTGCGAGTACCATATGGTTTCCTGTCATGGAAAATTTTAGGGGCTAATGTTCGCCCAGTGGGCTAATTTTCCATGATTTTTCCACAAAAAAGATTCGCCAATTTCCAATTTTATAAAAGACGATTCGCCCAAATTTTAGAATATAAAATTATTTTACCTTAAAAATCGCCAACATTATATAGAGACTATATATAAAATAATTATAAATTTGAATAATTTTACAAATATATCAATAAACATTTATAATTTGCATATTAGGGATTAGTGAGATTCGCCAATGTTTTAAACTTCAAGAAAATTTTCCATCCTTAAAATTTTCCTTGTTTCCTGTTTATCCATATTCTCCCCTTTTTTATCTTTGTATTTTTGAAATGCCTCTTTATATAATTGTTTCTGACTATCTGGTATGAATCTTTCATCCAAGTTTTTCCATTCCTGGATTAGTTGTCTCATAATTCTTTCTTCCTCTGCCTCATTTTCCTTCTGGCTTTCCATCTCCATTTGGGCTTGGTTAGTCAGTATTTCTATCTTTTCAGCAGCTTCTTCTTCATTCATTTCTCTTACTTCTGTATCTTTCTCTTTTGTTTCCTTGACTATTTCCATTGGTTCATTCTCTAGACCTTCTTCCTCTTCCAATTTGTCCTCACACTCTTCACTATTTTCCTGGAGAATTTTGAATTTGTTCTGACTTTCGATGTTCAGAGGTTTTACTTGTGCCTGTGTTTTTAATCCTTCTTTTCCGGCTTTCTTCTTTCTGGTAACCTGTTGGAAACCCTTGTCTGTCTCCTCAGTTTTCTCTGCTTCCCTTTGTTGTTCTTCTTTTTTCCTTGTATATTCTTCCTCCTTGTTTAACGGACATTGCCTGTATAGGTGTCCATACTCATGGCATCTTCTGCATCTGAACGGGATATGCTCATAGTCTATTGGTTGTTGCCATATTTCATCGTGATATTCTAGCTCTATATATTCCGGCAGAGGTTCGGCTATATTCATGTATACACATAATCTTGCATATGATGTATACTTACCTCTTTTCGTTGCTTCCGCTACCTTGACAAAATCACCAATCGTGTTTCCTATCCCCTCCATAATCTCAGGATCCCAAAATTCCACTGGTAATCCAAACAGTCTGACCCAGATCGGGGCTGCCAGCATCTTTTCATTTTCAGGGTTATATCTTTCTTCCCAATACTTCATGAACAATCCCGCATTGTTCATAAAATATGGCCCTTCCTCAAAAACCCTCTCTTTATCCTCCAGGTTTGCAAATATGGCTGTAAAGAACCCTTTTGCTCCTAGTTTCAACTCAATGTGCCCTTTTGGCCTCCATCTTTGGTAAATCCACCTGTGTAGTTCTTTTTCAGTTGGCCAATACCCTACAAAATTGCAAATCAATGCATGATCTTTCATGTAGCTGTTATATTCCTCCAGCTTATTGTTGGGTATTACGTACCTAGGTTTTTTCTGAGCCCTTGGTAAGCATTTTCCTCCGGTCTTCATTTGCCACAAATTACCCATCACTGGTGCTTCTTTATTATTCTCCCTGGCATTGCTCTGGGTTCTGCTGCCACTTGCCTCTCCTGCAACAATATTTTTATAGGAGGGGATCTCTCCCCTCCCTTGCCGATTTTCCATTGTTAGCCTCAGCACAGTCTGTTTTGGAAACTTCCACTCCTATGCAGAGATTTCTGCTATCTCCTCCGCTCCAACTCTGGATTCTCCTGCTCGTTTCCCCTTTCGCGCGATTCTTCCTAATCCTCTCCGCGTTTTTCTCCTGCAAACCCTAGCCCGCAGTCTGCGATCGATTCCCCTGTTCCTTCATTTCCCAACCTCAACAACCTTTCTTATTTCTTCTCAATTTTGACTAATTAACATTATCATGTGAGTTAAATTTAATTAACTTTAGTTTATGTAATTATAATTATAATTTCAACGAATTTTTTTTTAAAATACTATAACAATGGTTTCCTATTATAATAATAAAAATTAAATAATATTTTTAATCAAATTATCACTTTTTTATTATTATGAATTGGTTTTAAAAAAATAATTATTGCAATTCTTTTATTATGAGTTGATTTTATAAATGCAAAATGAGTCAGTGATATTAATCATTTCATAATTATGTTTTTCTAAGGTAACTGAAACTTTATTTTAATTTTGGATCTACCAAGTGTAAAAGTAGATTTTAAACATTGCACTAAAGAATAGATTTATATTTTCATGTCAATACTTGAGATGGTGCATTAAAATGGACCTATGTTCATTTCAAAACTTTGTGAGATTTTGTTATTCAAAATACCTTTTTGAATCTATAATTGATTTAACACTATAAAAAAAGGCTATTAAACATTTAATGTAACACCCAATCATGCACCAACATTTAATTTTACCAAGTTTTATTTATTACTATTAATTTTATTTTGTTTAACCTCGATAGTTAAAACAATTAGGTTGAAGACCGAGAACATATGTTGTTAATTATTAATTAAAATACTTTGATAAGATTTCAGGGAAAATTTTAAGAACCCCCCTAAATTTATTTATATAATAAATGAGCAAATCCCCATGATACATAGGAAAAATGGAAGGCGATTTTATTAATAATATAATATGTATATATAATTTTTTTGGCGAATCTCTCACCAAACTATATTATCCTGTAAAATCATGGCAACCTTTGGTTGGATTATAAAATCTCGTAAGATCTTCGCAAATATTTCACTGAATAATAAACGCTTTGTAAAGGGCTAACAAAGTTGATAATGAGTATTTCTTGTAATGGCTTGAAGCCTTGCTAATCAATCCATCAAGAACCAAAACAAGTTTATTCCTTAGAAGTATATTCCTTATATGGAATATAAAGATATTTCTCATGGAAAGTCAATTAAGTTTAGCGCAAGTGGTAGGGAGAAATCCTACATGTGACAATGTGTTGGACGCATAATGAGTATTTCTTGTAATGACTATGAGCCTTGTTTTCTAAGCAATCCCTCGAGGACTGAAATATGTATATTAGTCATATGGAATATAAATATATGAGTGAGGAGTGGGAAATGAGCCACAATAAGTCCTTAGAAAATTGACACGAGGAAGATAAGTGCAAAAAATAAAAAAGGTGAAAATGGAAAAATTAAGAAGAAATACAAGGGAAAAATGGTGGAACAACAAATTAATAATCCATGGGAGGAACAATGATTAGAGATAGTGAGGGAAGATGTTCCCTCAACTAGGGATAACAAAGGTAGACATTAGAACTCTCACTTATGCAAGTGTAGCTAAACAAACTTTAAGCTCTATGCTAGTCATGAGACGGAGGAAATTTGGGAAAGAAATGCGAGAACAAGAATTTAAATGGAACAAAGCATTGTGTTTACAATCCTTGCTCGTTGAGTTTGGGTACTTCCTTTGAGGCCTATTGAAAAATTAGGAATGATCTATCTATGTATCTTGTTATATAATTACTTTGTAAAATAGTTTCCAAGTAGATATGTTAGAGCATAGATTTTGGGAAATGTTTTTTACTCATCCTGCCTATCTTTATATGGAGATGAACAAATATGAGTATTGGAGATAGAATTCTCCCATTTTTTTTTGTAACAAATTGTACAGATATAGCCATGTCAATCATTAAGTATGCCCCAACTGTATTGAAAATATTCCCAAACCAAAAACTTTTTAGTACTAAAAAGGATAAAAAATCCAACATTACATACTAAAAGAACATATTAATAAAATCTGCATGGTGAAAATCAGCACGAAAGGTTGTAACTCATAAAGGTTTGCAATGGAAATCAGCCTTGAAATTCCCGTGACTAAGCAAAACAATGATAATAAGCCCGTGTCTCCCTTGAAACTTTATGTATCAAGATGAAACCACAAAACGCAAAGCCCTAGCCAAAAATAAGTGAGAACCCCTCGAATCAGTCAAAGAAGAGGTTTCTGCCCTGAAAAAATGCTCAACATTTCAAAGCGACATCCTTAAAATGTAGAGCCCTACATATATTCCCAAGAGCTAAGAAGGAATATGAGATTTTACTATTTGCGAGTAGGTAAATATCCTGATCATGATTTAAGTAATGTTTTTTCAATTTCGAGGGTTGCAGCTTGCAATTCAATTCAAAAAAATTATAATGTAATTAACTTATTTATTCTTTATCTTACAGTATCTTTTGAATTGCTAGTTTTTACATCTTAGTACCATCCTCGCGCAAAGAAGCCTATCAAGTGGTAAGGAATCTTTTTTTCTACTAGAGTTTTGGATTTTAGACCATCATTGGAAAACTTGGCTCTGTGTGAATAAAAATAAGTTTTTAATATTTAGTTTTTAAATATGTACTAATTAAAAAATATTTTATATAACATTTGAAACTAAGGAGAGATTTAGTTTTCAGTTCTGAATATTATTTTTTAAATGTATATTAATTACAAAATTCTAGGGAGAGATGTAGTTTTGAGAGAGATTAGTAGATAAGTGTTGTTATGATTTTGATTAGTGAATTTCAGTTTTAAAATTGTCTATATTGACAAAAATTATTACAAAATATTTAAATTTTAAAATGAATATACATGGTCACCTTAGGTACTATGATTGTTTCCTTAACATGATAAAAAATGAACTAGCTAGAATCTAACAACACTTTAGGATACCTCTAAGGACACATATAAAATAATAATTATAGTTATCATATTAAAATAATATTTTATGTTTTAATTTAGCCAAGTCAAAATAATATTATATTGCATGACGGTTAATTTTCATATATATATATATATATATATATATATATATATATATATTAGAAAAACCCTTGTAACTTGAGATGACCTCTTTAGTTTTGGAATTAAATAATATATATTTCTTTATTATGTTTTGTGCGTGACCTCCTTGTGGAAAAATATCATGTTTGAGTGATGTTTATATAAATAAACCATTACAAATTTAATTATATCTCAATTCAGAAATTGAAAGTGAAGATAATCATTCACTCACAAATTTGGACAACTTATAATTATAATTATCAAATCACTTTCCCTTTATATAATATTGTCTCATCAATAATTTATATAGCAAGTTAATTAATTATAATTTAAATGAATTAAAAAAAACTAACCATTAAGATAGAAAGTGATTAAGTTGTTAATATACCATATTTTACTGTACACAAACTATAAAATATAAAGCAACCTAAAAAACATTTTTCTCATGATATTAGAAAACCTGAAATCTCCCAACAACTACTAGTGCTTCTAGATGTTTTTGAGCCCCATAATGATATCTTTCATATTATTGATTTTTATTTTAATTTAAAATGAAAAAAAAAAAAGATTAATTAAGTGGATAGATGTCTTTGTTTTGGAATAGGGTTTGACAATCATGATCAACCTATGCAAACCTCCCAAGTGATATGTAGAATATGGGCACTTAATAGGCAAGGGTCATAGATGCTTCACCTAATCAAAACCATAATCAAAAGTAAACCATATTCCTATATAAAAAAACCTTACATTGTGCAAATCTAATAAACTATATGCCTATGTAAAAAAACCTTACATTTTGCAAATCAGAGTATACTACTTTAAGAATTCACAGTATACCTCTCTTTTGATACACACCAACCTAGATCCACCCTTGGTGAAGGTGAATGGGAAATGAGAATCAAAACCTAGTGAGTGGGAAATGAGAATCAAAATCGAGGGTTTCGAGGGATACCCAAAGGGAGAAGATGGATCTAGGCTAGTTTATGAGAATCAAAACCTAGCGAATGGGAAATGAGAATCAAAACTAATGGTTTCGACACATAGGAAGAGAAATAGGGAGAAGATGGATCTAGGCTAGTTGAATTACACCTTTAAAAATACTATATTCCACATGAATATCATGGGAAATACCATTGGTTCTCAGAAACCTGGAGCTCAAAAACCACTGGTAACTTCACAGAACAAGACAACATCCTTGGATGCAATAAAAAAAACCTCCCAAATGATAGCTAGAATATGGGCACTTAATGGAAAAGGGTCATAGACATTGCACCTTATCAAAACCATAATGAAAACTCATCAAAACCAAAATATGGGCACTTAATAGGCAAGACCATAATCGAAAGCAAATGATATCCCTATGTAAAAAAAATATTACATTTTGCAAATCCAAGTATACTACTTTAAGATATCCCTATGTAAAAAAAATCTTACATTTTGCAAATCGAAGTATACTACTTAAAGAATTTATAGCATACATTTCTTTAGATATACATGAGCCAAGATCCATCCCTCTCTAAGCTTAAGATCCATCCCTCTCTAAGCTTGAGATATCGTCACTTAAGGCTAATGCAAAATGTGAATCAAAACCGAGGGAGAGAGAGAGAAAGAAGGAGAATGAGAAGATGGATTTAGGATGGTATAATTCCCCCCCTTTAAATAGACTATATTCCACATGAATACCATGGGTTATTACAAACCTTGAGCTCAAAAACCAGCAATGGACAAAACAATATTTCTTGATATAATAAAAAAATAATAACGTAGAATTTTCATTTTTACATAAAGTTATTTTTATTTTTATTTCAACTTTACCTTTGCTCAACAAAAATTGATTAAAAATAATAATAACCTAAAAGTTTTACATAAAATAATAATGTAGACTTTTCATTTTAACATAGGGTTATTAATTATCAAATATCTAAATAGATCCAAAGTTAAAATAGATCTAGGTTTGTTTAATTATTAATTATTATAATTATTAATTTTATTTTTTTAATCTAATTTCTATTTTTATGTAATTTCATTGAGTCAAAATATTTTAATTTTTAATTAATTAATTAATAATTTTTTTAATTTGATTGAGTCGTAATGTTTAGATAACATAACATGACATTACAATATCTTTTCCATACCAAAAATGTAATAACATTAAATTTAAAAAAAAAAACTATAAAATATTTTGATTGTAAAATGAGGGATGGTTTTTGGGCATGTGATGTTGATAAGTCATGGTATTAGCCCATGGTATTATAACAAAGCATGTTCACATCTTTATAATGTCCATGGTAAAGTGGGGGTGAATATCCATGGTTAAAAAAATTGTTATATTACAAGTATTAAATATTTATGTGCTTATTAATAAAGTTTAAATATGGTTACAAAATTGTTAGACTAACTTATATGGTAAAATGTATCTTAATTTATAACTATTATTTATATCTCATATATTTGAACGTGATAAGGGATTTAGATATACCTTAAAAGTAGTTATAATATTTTTGGTTTTAGATTTAATTAAAAAATGTTATAAGATTAAATTCAACTAAAATATTTATAAATATTTTGATTGTGAATAGAGAGATGGTTTTTTGGCATGTGGTATTGTCCCATCGTATTTAAAAAAATTGTGGAGGTATTAAATCATTTTAATCTCCCAAACCAGGGGCAAATATCAAAATTCAGTGATTTTAAGGGATATGATTTCCCAAAACCAACGTATCGGGCCAAATGAAGTTTCGGTAAGTTTATCCAACCATTTTTTATTTTGGGATAAAATAAAAAATTAATTATTTTTTAAATAAAATTGGGGCTAATTATATGGAAAAGGTTTTTATTATTTTAATAAAAAATCCGCCCTCTAAAAATGTAAAAACCCTCAAATTTCGCTTTGGGCGATAATTCACCCCTAAAATTTACCATGGAAGGTTTTTCAAATAACTCGAGAATTAATTAAAATAACTTCTAAAAACAATTAAAAGCACTTCCCCCATCTTTTCCTTGAAAAAGGAAAATGAAAAAATCCTGAAGAGGTTGGGGAAAGAGGGAAAATGGACTATACTGTGATTATTCTTCCTAGAGCTGGACAATTTAGCGAGTGGGAAAGAACTGTGATAATAGATGTAGGGTATGAGACTTGAGGATGGACATAGTCTTCATGCCCAAGGTACTAGATTGTTTTATTCATAGTCCTCATGCCCAAGGTACTACACTGTTTTATTCACTGTGAGTAGTTTGAAGAGCACCGAGGGGGATTATGGACATAATTGCCAAATCCAAGGCTGGGTGGAGAGACCTTCCAAAAAGAAGGAGTTACGTGCGTGATTCACAATCAACACAGGAAAACATATAAGTAGTGTTACTGTGTTCAATAATCGTCAATAGGAAAAGATAAATTGTCTTCTTTTACATAATGAGAAAGCTAACATGTTAGTTAATATTATTAATGAGATTCTATCGCTGATAAAATTAGGAATATTGTCTTTAGATACATCTCAATGCTTTCAGACTTTTACATGCAATCAGTGCATAAAATGAATAATAACCATATTTTACTTGCAAAGCAATAATTAATTACAATAGCTATTCTAAGCATCATTAAACATATGAATTACATTAGAAGAATCAATATCCCCTTTTTCCTTTCTCATATCTCACTAGAATTTAAAAAGTTCACTGGAGAATTGTACATGAAAAATGAAAACCATTGATTTCTAGAATTTTATAAGTACCTCTCTATCTAACCATAACAGGAAAAACATATACAGAATGATGGAACCATTAAAATTATATTGGATTGAAAACAAATGATATTCCTAGGGTTTGTAGGTTCTCGGTCGAGTTCTTGGAAGAACCCCTGTGAGCGAATTACCCAGGACACACGTTTCAAACCTAACATTTAGAGATTGCTAACTCTTAACCATAGCATAAAAGAATAGATATGACCTATAGCTAAATATAAGGATCAAGCATTGACATCCGTAAGCTAATGAAAGTTACAATCGGCCAAACCAAACCATAAAAGATAAATTCGGACCTTAGACTATACCGCGAACTATTGAACCATTGATTTTGATAACATGTGAAGTACAATACCACTATAATATATTAAACCCTAAAACAAGAAGTGTACATGAAAACCTTCATACGTAAAACCTTAATGTAAATTCATCAAAACCTACTATCGGACCTCTCGTGAAATTTCCCCAAAGGACATCGTTCCACTGTAATGACAAATTACACTTTGATAATAGTGAGAAGATCCAGTTAGCAAAGGTTTAGGAGTTCAATATAAAAGAAAATCATAGAGTTCCTTAGACAACAAAATTCTGTTTCTAGAACACGGAAATGCCAGGACATACCTGAGTAAAGACCAACCTGAAAATGAAGACAACGAGGTTTGGTAAGAGCACAGTCTATCTCCAAAAAAAACCCTTGCCAGATATGGAGATTCATATTGTTGCCAGATGTACCTACAAGCAGAGAATGCCTAGAATGAGTATGAAACCCGAGCCGGATGGAAGCATTGCTAACAACAACAATCCTTGCATTAAGGAAGAAATAATACGTGAGATGGGGCTTGTTGAACAATGAGCTGCGAAGTATACTTGTTAGAATAGTTTTCCTTAGTGAATATTTGAGATTAAATTCTAGAATTCATCTTTTCTGAACGTGTGACTTGCCTCAAGTTGCGGCATGAAACTGATGCATTTCTCTGGGAAACTAAGTCCATCCTTTGACGATTTCACCTATGCATGTGGGTAGTTAAAGAACCTCAAAATCTTGCATACTAAATATTTTACAGGGATGTACAGTAATTACTAGGAGAGAAACATAAATGGAAAGTCCCAGAATTAAGAACAACTAAGTATTTGTCAAAGCCTTCATCGCCTCTGGAGGATACCTATAAGGTCAATGAGATAGTCATGGTGGAGAGATTGTCCATATCACCGCCAGGTCACCTTCTGTCGCACCAACTGAGAGCTGAAGAGCAGCCCTGTAACATGATCAAATGACCCTAACCCTCCCTAATTTGGGAATTAATCCGTCAAATGAACCCCAACCCGTGAAGGTCGTGGATCTCACCCCATCAGACGGTGCAGATCAAGCCATGTGTCCTAGTTAAGATCCTCCTAATCAATGTCATCGACTATAATGGCATAATAGTGGTGCTAGCAGAAGGACCTCGTGGTTCTCTTCATTTACATGGGGAAATGTTGTCAAGTGTATGTTAGTGAGGATGAGTCTTAATTATTGAAGGTATGGCTATACACCATCATTAACCACATTTTTTAGTACATAACCTCGGCAATTTTGTTAATTTGGTGTTAATAATTTATTTTTAATGTTTAGTTGCATTTATTATGTTACAAATGGTATTAGAGCCCAAGCTCATACACTAAGGCTTTTGGGATAGTTAAACCCAGTTAATTAAGTTATAATATATGAATATTCATGCAAAAACAAAAAAAAAAAGTGTATGGGTGAATATGAACACAGAGACAGAGGTGAGCATCAAGGAATAAAAATGTAGAGGACCCCGAGATTATCATACCAGCCGAAAGTGCATTATGTGGTGGCAAAACCAGATATATTGATACAACTCGAAGAGGAATCGTGGCAAGCCATCACTACCATGCTTGAAACAGTGCAACAACTATGGGAAGAAATGATGAACTTGAGGACAGACAATGAACAACTAAGGTATGAATAGGAAAAGATCCTTAAAAGCTTGTCTGACTGATAGAATCAATGAGGACCAAACCCTAGTACAGAGAACAGGGATAAGACCCCAACAACCCATCATGGTGAATATAATGTAGAGTCAACAGAGGTCCATAAGGAGGAGGACAAGGGGTGTTCATATAATGTTTCCAACCAAAGAAAAACAAAAATACAGAAAATATAATTACAAGGTGAGTTCAAAAAAATAAAACCATCACTGTTTGAAGAAGAATCTGAAGAGGCGACTGAAGCCTGGATGATCGACATGGGTAAATATTTTCAGATTTATGAATATGTTGACAAACTTAAAGAACGACCAAAAATATACAGATTAAGGGGAAGGGCCACCCTCTGGTTGCAAGAGATTAAAACTGTGAGAAAAATTGATGAAGAACAAGTGACATGGCAAGAATTCCATAAACATTTTAATGACAAATATCTAACTGAACGTTACTATGATGAAAAAACGGAGTTCCATGAGTTAAGGCTGGGAGCCTTGACCATGGATGAGTATGTGAAGCAATTTACTTCCCTATTACGATATGTACCATACATGCAAGAGGAAAAAGATAAAATTCAGTGGTTTATTAGCAGTTTACCCAAATTTATGAAGGAAAAGTTAGAATTTGATTATCCTAGAATAATGGATGACACAATACAAAAAGCCCATATCTATTATCAGCAAATGAAACAGAAGAATGAGGGGCCCAAAGGAGCCATTGGCAAGAAAATGAGGAATTTACCTCCAAACAGGCAACCGAAAGTCCCAAATGGAAGAAATAATCAACAAATGACTTTCTGGAAATTTGCAAAGGAACCCACCCAAAGTATCGACATACATTGAGAATAGACAATCAGGGGGTTAGTAAACCTGCTACTGATCAACTGCCAAAAGCACCTCTGCAATGATGGGGATGTGCAAAATCTCATTACTACAAGAATTTCCCGCACAAACATTGAATGGAACAACTTTCAAATATGAAAGAAGCCTCCACGGTGGGAGATATAGCAAGGAGTATTCCAAAAATTAATGCTGCCTTGGACGATAATCAAGTAAAATACCAGCCCAACATGATTGAGTGCGAAGGTATGATTTCTGATCAACCTGTTTTTGTTTTATTTGAACGAGATGCTAGCCTAAGCTACATTAGTCCTAAAGTTGTAGAGAAATGTCAGCTGTAAAGAAGTAAATTTAAGAAGTCTTGGCTAGTTCAGTTAGCCACCAAAAAAAAAGTAGGGTGTTTGTGAAAACATAAAACTGCCCTATAAGAGTTTCAGGATAATCCATCCATGTTGATCTGAACATCCTCTCCTTCAATTCATATGATATATTAATAGGGATGGACTGGTTGGAAGGGCATTGGTCTGTAGTCGATTGTAAAGAAAATATGTAAGCTATCTCACCGAGTCGATGTAGAGAAAGGAATTTCAAGGAATCAAGAAAAACATTAAATTACATCCTATTACAGCTAAGCAGCTCGTGATATGCAATAGAAAGGGCTACCAAATTTATGATGTCCAAGTAGGATACACAAATAACAAAAACAATATGACTTCTTTGGAGAATATTCCTATAATTCAGGATTTCTTGGATGTGTTCCCTGAATCCATCCCTGGATTGCCACCTCCACATGATATTGATTTTTCTATTGAATTAATGCATGGAGCAACTTCGGTTTCGAAATCCCCTTATCGCATGAGCATTCTTGAGTTAACAGAACTCAAAATGTAGCTCGGGAACTTTTGGATAAAGGATACATTCGCCCTAGTGTATCTACTTGGGGAGCCCCCATGTTGTTTGTGTGAAAGAAGGATGGAACCTTAATACTATGCATTGATTATCATCAGCTAAATAAGCTAGCCATAAAAAAATAAGTACCATTTACCTTGAATTGAGGATTTTTTTGATCAAGTGCATGGGCCCACTGTATTCTCAAAAATTGACTTAAGGTCCAGTTACCACCATATCAAAATAAAGGATGAAAACATTTTCTAAATGTCATTCCAAACTCGTTACGACGATTATGAGCTCATGGTTCTACCGTTCAGGCTTACCAATGCTCTGGCCACTTTCATGAGCCTAATGCATGGCATTTTTTAGCCTTTTGTAGATAAATTTGTACTAAATTTTATTGACGATATACTAATCTATTCAAAAAATCAGGAGGAGATAAACAACACTTGAGAACAGTATCGCAGATTTTTTGAGACAATAAGTTGTATGCAAAGTATAGAAAGTGCTATTTTTACAAAAGTCAAATTCAATACTAGGCCATGTTATATCAGCTGAGAGAATAGCGGTGGATCCATAAAATATCAAAATTGTTAGGGAATGGACCAATCCGAAAAATGCTGCGGACATTAGATCCTTTTTGGGCCTAGCGGGTTATTACCACCGGTTCATTAGAGGCTTTTCAAAAATAGCTTTTTCTATGACCGCACTACAGAAAGGGGGCGTGCCATCCACTAGACAGCAGAATGTGAGTAAAGTTTTGAGCAGTTAAAGCAATTACTAACTACTACATCGGTGATAAAGGTAGCAGATCCAGAAAATCCATTTGTGGTATGCACAGATGTGAGTAAGGAGGTTGTCAGTGGTGTATTAACACAAGGAGGGATGGTCATATCCTACGAGTCACACAAACTAAAGGATTACAAGCAGCAATACTCTTCATATGATTTGGAGTTGAACACAGTAGTCTATGCATTAAAAATGTGGTGACACTACCTCTTGAGAAAGAAATTTTTGTTATTAACGGATCATAATAGTCTTACAAACTTCCTTAACTTGTCTAGTTTAAATGCTCGGCAAGACAGTTGGACCGCATTCTTGAGCGAATTTGACTTTGACATGAAGCACCTTAAGGGGAAAGAAAACTAGGTAGTAGATGCATTAAGGAGAAAAGTACATTGCACTTATGAAGTGAAATACAGTCAAGTACAATCTAACCTACTGGAGGTCATCCAAGAAGCATCCCTCAAAGACTTAGAGTATGCATTCCTTTCACAGCAAGCTTTGGAAGCTCTGGCAAAAAGGGAACAATCTGATTATGGGATTACTCTCGAAAAGATGTTAAGATTTAGAAATAGAATATATATACCTAACCAGAATTCTATCAAGCAATTATTATTGATGAGTTACACAGAAAGCCTTACACCTCTCACCCACGATACCAGAAACTATTTTCTGCCATCAGAAAAAGTTATTTATGGCCAGGTTTAAGAAAGGATGTGGCTGAATATCTATCCAAATGCTTAGAGTGCCAATTCGTGAAGGCAGAATGTCAACATCTTGCCTTTTTGTTGCAACCATTACCCATTCCTAAATGGAAATGGGAGACGATCACCCTAGACATTATCACCCGGTTACCTTGTACTATGAAGCAACATGACTCAATCATGGTTGTGGTAGACAAGTTGAGAAATACCACTCATCTCATACCCATAATGTCCACCTATAAGACGGTGGAGATCGCATACATATTTATGAGGGAAATCCTCCGAAGACACAAAATACCCCAAGTGGTAATCTCTGAAAGGGATGTAAAATTTACATCCACATTTTGGTAACCCTCTTTGCTGGGTTGGGTACTCAGATTCAATTCATTTTTGCCTACCATCCACATACGAATGACCAAATAGAGCGAGTGAATCAAGTCTTCGAAGACATGTTGAGAATGTTTTTAATGCAACAACTGCATAAGTGGGAGGACTATCTCCACTTGGTAGAGTTTGCCTACAATAATGGATATCATGAATCATTGGGTATGAGCCCTTTCGAAGTGTTGTATGGAAGAAGGTGTCGGATACCCATAGATTGGAATAGTTTGGTTAATAAGTTAGCATTGAGTCTTGATATGTTAACTGAAATTGAGGTCATTGTTAAGAAGGCTCACCCAAACTTAAAATCTACTGACAATAGGCAAAAGTTTATCCAGATAAGAAAAGGACTCATAAAGAGTTCCATTTGGGGGATCATGCATATTTGAAAGTTAAACCCTGGAAAAGAACCTTACAATGGAAGTGTTGTGCTAAGTTGGCACCGTGCTACTTTGGACCTTTTCAATTCTTGGAATGGATTGGGTCCATAACATACAAGTTAGCACTTCCAGAACAGATCCGAGTCCACAACATTTTTCATGTGTCTTTGTTAACGAAATATGTGTAATATCATCAGCATATCATTAACTGGGAAAGCATATAGGTAATAAAATAATGAATTCAATAAATTATGAATTGGTGTTTTGAAGAAAATTTCCGACGACAAATTATCATTGTGTAGGTTGAACTCGAGGGAGAATACCTGGTAGAGCCTCTTCGTATCCTCGATTAGAGGGAAAACATCTTGGGGAAGTGAGCCATCACCCAAGTTAAAGTTCAGTGGAAGCACTTTGGCCCGGATGAGGCTACTTGGGAAGAAGAGGAAGCTATGCAGAAAGCCTATCCTACATTTTTTACTTGAAAAGAACACCAGGGAAGGTGTTCCTCTCAAGGGGAGGGAACTGCAACACCCAATGATGCACCAACATTTTCTTTTACCAAGTTTTATTTATTACTCTTAATTTTATTTCGTTTACCCTGGATTGTTAAAAAAAATAAGCTGAAAAGCTATAACAGATGTTGTTAATTATTAATTAAAAGATTTTGATCGGTTTGTAAAAGAACTAGAGAATGAGTTAAAGTAACTTCTGAAATCAGTTACAAGCAATTCCCCCACCTTTTCCTTCAAAAAGGAAAATGACAGATTCCTGAAGGGGTTGGAGAATAATGGAAAAGGGAATATACTGTGATTATTCTTCCTAGATTTGGACAATTTAGCGAGTGGGAAAGGACCATGATAATAGTTGTAGGGTACGAGACTTGAGGCTCGATAGAGTCATCATTCCTAAGGTACCAAATTGTTTTATTCACTGTCACGAGTTGGAAGAGCTCAGAGGGGGATTCTCGACGTAATTTCGAGATCCAACGCTAGGTGGAGAGAACTTACAAAATGAAGGAGTTATGTGCATGATTCACAATCAACTCAGAAAAACAGATAAGTAGCATTACTGTATTTAGTAATCATCAATAGGAAAAAATAAATTGTGTTCTTTTAAATAATGATCAAGTTAACAAGTTATTTAATATTATAAATGAGATTCTATCACTGATAAAATTAAGAATATTGTCTTTAGATACATCTCAATGCTTTCAGACTTTTATATGAAATGAGTGGATAAAAGAAATATAACCATATTTTACTTACACAACAATAATTAATTACATCAGTTATTTTAATCATCATTAAATGAATGAATTACAGTAGAAGAATCAATATCCCCTTTTTCCTTTCTTAGTTTAACTATCTAACTCAAATTTAGAAAGTTCACTAGAGAATTGTACACGAATAAGAAAACTATTGATTTCTGGAATAGCTCTCTATCTAACCATAATAGGAAAACATATACAAAATGACGGAACCATTCAATGTATATTGATTTGCAAACAAATTATATTTCTAGGGTTTGTAGGCTCTCGGTTCAGTTCTGGGAAGAACCCCATGAGCCAATTACCTAAGACACGTTTCAACCCTAACATTCAGATATTGCTAACTCTTAAACATAGGAGAAAAGAATAGATGTGACCCATAGCTAACTATAAGGATCAAGCATGGACAACCCTAAGCTAATGCAAGTTACAATCGGTGAAACAAAACCATAAAAGATAAATTCGGACCTTGCCCTATACCGTGAACTATTGAACCATTGATTTCGATAATAGGTGAAGTAGAATACCACTGTAATATATATATATATATATATATATAATCATAAACCCTCAAACAAGAAGTGTACATGAAAACCTTCATACATAAACCCTTAATGGAAATTCATTAAAAACTATTATCCGGCCTTTGGTGAAATTTCCCCAAGGCCATCGTTTCACAGTAATGACAAATTACACTTTGATAACAGTCGTAGCATCTAGCTAGCAAAGGCTTAAGAGTTCAATACAAAAAAAATTAATATAGTTCCTCCGACAACAAAAGTCTGTCTCTAGAACAAGAAAATTCCAGGACAAGCCTCAGTAAAGACCAACCTGAAAATGAAGACAAAGAGGTTTGGTAAGGGCATAGCCTGTCTCCAAAAAAAACCCTTGTCGGATATGGAGATTCACACCATTGCGAGACAGACCTACAAGCAGAGAATGCCTAGAATGAGTATGCAACCCGAATCAGATGGAAGCATTGCTAACCATAAAAATTATTGCATTAAGGAAGAAATATTACCTGAGATGGGGCTTGCCGAACCATGAGCTGCGAAGTATACCTATTAGAACAGTTTACCTTAGTGAATGTTTGAGAGTAAATTCTAGAATTCAACTTTTCTGAACCTATGTTTTACCTCAAGTTGTCGCATGAAACGGCCTATTAGAACAGTTTACCTTAGTGAATGTTTGAGAGTAAATTCTAGAATTCAACTTTTCTGAACCTATGTTTTACCTCAAGTTGTCGCATGAAACGGATGCATTCCTTCAGGAAACTGAGTCCATCCTTTGATGATTTCAACTGTGCATGAGGGCAATTAAAGAACCTCAGGAGCCTGCATACTAAAGCTTTTACAGGGATGCACAGTAATTACTAATAGAGAAACATAAATAGAAAGTCCTCGGATTAAGAACAGCTAAGAATTTGTCAAAGCCTTTGTCGCCTCTAGAGGATACATGTAAGATCAATGAGATAGTCATGGCGGAGAGATTGTCCATATCACCCACCGGTCACCTTCTGTCGCACTCTATATCGCAGAGCCGAAGAGCAGCCCTGTAACATGACCAAAAGACCCAAACCCTGCCTAATCTAGATAGTAATCTTTCGAATGAACCCCAACTCGCGAAGGTCATGGATATCACCGAATCGGATGGTGCAGATCAAGCCATGTGCCGGAGTTAACACCCTCCTAATCAATCTCATCGACTTTAATGGCATAGCAGTGGTGTCAACAGAAGGACCTCGGGGTTCTCTCCACTTTTATGGGGAAATGCTGTCAAGTGTATGCCAGGAGGAGGAGTCTTAATTATTGCATGCATGGTTGTACACTGTCATTAACCACCACTCTAAGCACATAACCTCGGTACTTTTGTCTGTTTGGTGTTAATAATTTTTCTTTTTATGTTTAGAATAGTTTAGTATGTTATACTTAAAATTTCCAAATTACCCATTTTAAATTTAAGATTCCAAAAATCCAACAAAAAGTTATCCTAAAATATACTCAAAATTAAGTATGTAAAAATTAGGAAATTATTAATATTTATCTTAAACTTCATAATTTGCAAGTCTTACTCATTATCATGACATTGATACTAAATCTGACAAAGCTTCAAAAATAAATTGCGGTCACAGTGCATCAAGACAAGAACTGGTTGATTTTTTAGCATCCATAACTCATCTATTTATTTTCTAAGCTTCATGAGATTTCTTAACAATTTTCTGATAATGAGCAACACTTGGTACTCAACTTAGAAGTCAAATTATAATAAATACAAAATTTCAGATAAATATTATAAATATACTTATAAATATTAAATATTTTTAACATTATTAAAAAAGTTTAAAAACTGTTATTATTTAAATTATATATATATATATATATATAATTTAAGAAATATCAAATTGAATATAGTAAGCTTGTTATTTTTATTATTTTTAATCCACAAATATTATATTTAATTATATATCTATTTTATTAAATCATCTTATTAAATATGAAAAGACATTAA
This sequence comes from Pinus tabuliformis, assembly GCA_031772625.1. Taxonomy (NCBI): domain Eukaryota; kingdom Viridiplantae; phylum Streptophyta; class Pinopsida; order Pinales; family Pinaceae; genus Pinus; species Pinus tabuliformis. Next base: position 1,491,077,436 of record CM062817.1, read on the forward strand.
TTTTTTCTTCAATTTAATTTTATATTCACCACTTAGATAATTCTCTAATATAGCAGCTTCTCATGACTTACCTTGAGCAAAAATTTATAAACTAATTTGAAAAAAAAAACAAAAATACTAGAGCATTTAAACTAATTCTTTTCTTTTTATTTTATATATGTATAATTACAATTTAATATATTCCTGAATTTTTAATAAAATTTCTAAACCCGGTTATGAATTAAAGGAAATATACACAATGAATTAAAAGAAATATATTATCTAAAAACAAAATATAGTCAAACAAAGACTTAGTATAACTATTTTCCCTTTTGATCTTAAATCTTATGTAATATTTACATTACAACAGTTTTTCTTTGAACTTTAAGTTTAAATTTTTTATGGTTTCCCTCATAGTTACCAGATTCTTGTTCGAATTCGAATTCAAATTCAAATTCAAATTCTTTCAAATACTTCAAGACATTATTTTTTCAATATTTTAAAAAATTGAAATATATAATATAATTGAAAATGCCAAAAGCATCTTAAAAATTGTTGTCCATATTGTTACTTAGAAGAGCATAATGTGAGAATTTTTGCCTTCATCCATATACAAAGTTACACCATGTATTCTGAATTTTCATTAAAATTCTGCATTAAAGCGAACTATATAGATCGAAGATTAAGGACAACATTTATGTTCTAAATGAAACCATATATTAAGTATATGTAAAAATTTTTCTAAAGATATATTTATAATCTCAATTACTAATTACCTATTAACTAGAGAAACCTAAATTTTAATTTGTAACAATTAGCAAAACCTATATTCTTTTCAAATACCAATTATTCATTAATTCATTCAAACCAAATTCTACTTTATAACAATTAATAATGACATTTGTTATTTATCATTCTCTACACTACAAAACTTTATTATAATTTAGTATTTACTAAAATTTCCAATAAAAAAAATCTACCTTAAAAAAACCATGAAATTTTTACCCAAAATATTAAAAAAACCATGAAATTTTTACCCAAAATATTTTTATTTAAATTTAATAAATATAAAACACATATCTAATGATTATAAATTTATAACTTACTTATTTATCTTTTATTTTCCAAATCCTATTAAAAAATAGTGTATTATATTGCTTCTCTTAACATCATAAGCTATAAGGTTCAACAGATATAATAATCAGCGTGACTAAAAAAATTATTCAATAAATTTTAAATTTTTACCAAAAATATTTTTATTTAAATTTAATAAATATAAAACCTATCTATAACAATTATAAATTTATAACTTACATATTATATATAATATTTATCTTTTATTTTACAAATCCTATTACAAAATAATGTATTATATTACTTCTCCTAACATCATAAGCCATAATAAGCCATAAATAATGTATTATATTACTTCCCCTAACCTCATAAGCCATAATAAGCCATAAGGTTCAACAGATTTGTATTATATTACTTCTCCTAACATCATAATCCATAATAATCCATAAGGTTCAACAGATTTCAGGCTGACTAAAAAAATTATTCAATAAAAGAATGAACTATGAAACTAGTTTTACCATTCATAAATAAGTAACATGATCCAAAAGGGTTTTTTTTGTTAATGTATTGTTACATGATTATTCACATTAATCTCAGTTGTGTAGGTTATTGTTGCAATCAGCTAGTAAGGCATCTCATATGATTGCAGGTTATTGTTACAAACACCATTAATGCCAAGGTTTTATGGAATGACGGCCCATCTAAAGGTAAAATTACCACTGTTCCCGCCAATGATATGCGCTTGTTGTCACCCGGAGGCATTGAAGCTCACCCTGTTATACAGTTCCTTGAAAGGCGAAAGCAGCTTCTTTTGATCTGAGCGTGCCACTTAATCTGGAGGATGATTAAAGGAAGAAACGAGAAATCGACGATAGGATAAGTCTCAAGAAATTGTTTACGCATAAGTGATTTTTGTTCTGGCCATAAAATTTAAATCTAAAGAGCGAACCTGTGATTTTTGTTCTGGCCATAAAATATAAATCTAAAGAACGAACCTTGATGAGAGAATTTATACATTTTAAAACAATACACGCTTATCCGGAAACATTACCCACTTTCAGAGCTTTTTAATACATATTTTGAATAAATAAACGTGTGTGTAATATCCTTTAATTTCAAAGCTGTTTTTTTATTATATATTTTGAATAAATAAACTTTATGGTGTAATATCCCTTACCTTCCATGGAATTTATAAACACATTTCGATTGTGCAGATGGTTTAAGCATGTGATTTAAGCTGAATGTTTTTATGAATTCCATCTTTATCATAGAATGAGTATTATTTTTTTTATAAGAATTTATAAATGAGATATATAATCGAAATCGTATCGTAGAGAATGGTATATTCTTTTTCAGTGGGGGAGAGATCCCCACTGAAAAATTCACATACAATATATGTGGTAGAAGCCAATAGATATACATATCCCAGAAGGGTGAAGACCATCATCAATATACAACAGATGTGACCACATATGTGACCGAAGCCAGCAAATATACATATCGCCGAAGCGTGAAGAACATCACCGAAACAAATAACCTCCCGCAAGAATCAAACGCTACTAAAAGCCAACAGCCCCAATAACCACATCGGGCACTCAGGTGGCATATTTTTTATGTCAGTACAGGTCTATAATAGATTTTTATAGCGAAAATAAAAGAGTGTGAAGATATGTAATTTTATTGGATAGAAAAATAGTTATGGGAAATATTGAAATTTCTAATATATTTGATTTAAAATGAAAAATATTTATAATTTCTTTTTAATGAAATTTAATATATAATATTTTTAAAATATTAAAAAATATATATAAATTATAAATTAAATATTTAAAGATTAAAATTTTAAAAATAGATATATAACATTATAATTATAATTATTAAATTATTTTTAATTTTTGAAAATTGTAATCACAATTTACACTTCCTCAATTTAAAAGTAAGATAAGTGATAATGACCGAGAATAAAATTCAAAATTAAAATAAATGATATTTATCGATTAAGAAAAAACTAATACGATAATTTATTCAAACATAAATTCAAAATCAACTGGATATCTAACTATTAAGATTTAAAGTTCCATGTTTGACGTGTTGCCTTCCCTTTCTTCTCCGAATCGATGAGATTTCCGAGCCTTAGTTAATTTTTCCTGATAAATGGGGAGAGCTTTACTTTTCTTTGAATTTTTAAAATCAAAGTGACCGGATATTTAAGTTTTACTGTCTTTAAAAAAAACTTTAAATTAAAATATATTTATAAAATAAAATAAGTTAATTATAAATTTATAATAATTTATATGAATATAATTTATAGTATTTAAAATTTTATAGATTCATTTATGTGAATAAAAGTTATGTGGTTGCTTGTAGTTCTTATTTAAAAGTCTTATTTTCTTAAAAACATTATTAGCTAAATCTCAAATAAAAAATAGAGTATTTTTCATTTTTCTTCACAAAAGATAATTTGTAAATTTTTTTTGAACAATTATATATTTAATAGCTAAATATTTTACGATTTTTTATAATTTTTTGCTTTTGCCTGGGACATAATTCCCCTAGTAGGGTACATTTTATTTTATGTGTCTCACAATTCATTTTAAAATTAAAATAAAAGTAATTTTGAGAGTGACCATTGCATTGGTAAGTGCTCTCACACTCTGTGTTGTTATATTAGTGCTTTGTGCAATGATGCAAGAATTGATGTAGTTGTAGGACACTTACATTATTTCTCTGCTTGTTGTGGGTGCAAGTTGTTGCAAGTTGTTTGCATAGGCCTGCCACCACTGAGTGTTATGTTAGTGCTTTGTGCAATGATGCAAGAATTGATGTAGTTGTAGGACACTATTACATTATTTCTCTGTTTGTTGTGGGTGCAAGTTGTTTGCATAGGCTCTCCACAACTAGTGAACATATGTCAAATTGATATTATTATGTTTGTTTATGTGGAGGATGAGGCATGTGATGGAGAAGTAGGGTCCTTTGCATTGTGAGGGTTGTAACACCAATCAATGATGTGCTAATTGATACAATTTTGTTGCGTGAAACTTTTATTACACAGATAATATAGTATGTGTAGGAGAATTTGGGGTCTTTTGCATAGATGAGACTACTCTCACACTGACCAGGTTACAGAGAGAGCTACTACCATTTTTTTAACAATTATCATACTATAAAAGCTACTCTTATTATGAAATATTAAAAAAAATGTGTTTTCAATCTATGTGACATGCGAGAAGTGATGTAGTTGATAAATTACCTAAATCCCAAATTGACATCTTAGCTATGAAACGACATTTAACTACTATTAATTTTAATAGTACCATTAACCAATGACTGTCATCAATATGGATAGTAGTGATTTGCCTGTTCTTTAATCATAAAAGTTTGTTGTGAATTTGTTACCTTAAATCATAGATGTTTCACTGAACCAATGTGTATTTAACAAATTTACTATATAAACTTGCCTTTCTATTGGTCAACATTTACTTTGTGGAAGTAATTTTAGATTCTAGATGCTAAGTAATGACTTGGATACCTTGTTGCATTGTCTCATTATCCAAATATTAAATGAACCTTGTTAATTGAATTAAGGAAATTAAATAATAGTTTATAATTTCCTATGGTTTTTTCCATTTTGCCTTAACCTAAAAACTAGCATTCCAAAACTATTATAAAATTTCCTACCCAACAAAATATTGATTTCTAAACTTTGTAAAAGTCTAACAAAACTTTAAGCATTTGGAAGAATTTCAAAATCATTACATTACCAAAAGCCATTTTTCTTAAAAATCACCATAAAACTATAATTGCATAACAGTATCCATTTCCATATCTCATTTTCATATAATCACAACATAATAAAAATAAGTATCAAATTATTTAATCGAGAAACAACCTAATATTTAATACATAAATTGTACTTCCTCCACTTATCTTACATTTATCTCATTGATGAAAGGTAGATACATACTATAGATCACCAACACCAGCCCCAACAACATCTCTAGTCGACACCACTGTTTCAAAAGAATGATGTATTTTTCAATTCACACACCGTTTTCAGGAATAACGTAAGTGCGTGTTGATTTGTTCAACAAATATTAATATTACTACTAAGCATTAATTAATTATTCAATGCTGAGTGTGTTTCCAGGTTTTCAAATCTTCATAAACATTACCATCTTCACAGAGTTTTTGCATATAACACATTTGTCCTTTTTTACATGCTATAGTAATATATGTTTCGAACCATTTATATGTTAGTTGTTATTATTATAATAATTATGTAATAAAATATGATATAAACACTTATATTATATTTCACAAATAATTAGTATAATATGTAATATTAAATTTGATAAATGAAAATTTATATTCTATATTAATAACAAAGTGATTTTATGGGATTGTATGTTAGCTTTGAATGTGAGAATCTGTGCCTAAGCACAACTTTGTACTCATGCATGTGTTTCAAGAAAAATCTATAAAAGCCATTATTATGGAATGTGGAGGTTTCCACATTGAAAGATAGAAAACTTGTGCTCAATAATTCAATTTTTAGTGCACTTACTCCATTTACTATTAATTTTCGGGAATATAGAAATATCATTATTTATAATTAAAATATTGCAAAGATAAAATATAGATTATTTAAGACTATAATATTACCAATAAAATAACTATTTATAATTAAAATAATAGCAATAATATCGTATGTGCTTTTTTAGCAAAAGTGAATATGGAGATAAAAATTATCTATGACTAAAATATTACCAATAATATTGTATAAATCCAATGCTTTCTTCAGTGTTACTCGGAACTAAAGGTATGCATTATTTAATTATAAAATATTAGCAATAAAACAAATGAGTGACCAAAGGGTGTTCTTGAGTTCGGAAGTAATTCATAGGCAAACCTATGTAGAGGTGGTTGTGCTTGTGTGGTAGTTATACAAAGAACAAATGGATATTCAAAATAAGAGGTGTAAAAATTGAGTGGAATGAGGGATGTGTAGAGGGATCTTTTAATTGTAATGCATTTTCAACTCTTTTGGAGTTAGTGCATGTGAAATTTGATATTAGTAGATTGTGCACAAGAGGAGTGCATATTTTATTAGTAATAGATTCTACGAAATGTAGTGATCTTCACAATGAAAGCTTTAGAGTACATATGTATTCATGTTCTCTGTTCTTAAGAGATCTCAGTCTTTATAGATATCGATAATCATTGTGTAGATCTCCATACTCTCCACTAAAGGATTTTAGAACTCATATTTTAGTATTAAAACATAATCCATATTTTCTATTTTCAATAAGATTGTTTATGCTTATTTTGTAGGAATTTACAGGGTAAGTTCCTCAGACAGAACACCAAAGGACACCGCTCACAAATAGATCACAGATCAATACACCAGTATTTTGACGTGGTTAAAACCCTCAGGGAAACAGTCCACGACCTAAGCCAACACGACCACTTCAGGCAATTTATTAATAAAAGAATGAAAATTTACATATTCTTCTCAAATAGATGGATTACCCTACAAATGACCCTCCATGCTCTTTAAATAGAGATCATGGACCAATCGGGTGTTAAGCCATGGATCAAGTGTCAGTAATACCGAGGAGAGAATGAACCGTCCGATCACCACATATCATGACCGTCGGATTGTAAGAAATGTACATAGTAAAGAAACACACTTTACTTAACTCTATACTAGACCAAGTTGTACTTAACTATTTCCTATGTGTCGGAATATCCTAACATATTTATTGATAATATTTTAATTGTAAATAATATCTTCATCTTTCTAAATATCTTTTTGTTTATGGTTATATTTCTAAGATTAGGCGAATATATTTCTAATCCACATGATATAGTTGGTACTATTTTAGTGATCAATTGTCAATTAAGTAAATCTTATGGCGAGTGGGCTCAAAAGTTTGTACAAAATCACATCAAATTTCATATCGTTGAGCAAAATCTTGATTTATGGTTATCTTTTTGAAATTAGGCACATGTGCAAAAGTACAAAGAAAGTCAATTGTGCGGAGAAAGCTTTCAAGTGTTTATTGTGTGGATCTCTGCATTAAAGGATTTTATTGCTAATATTTTAGTATCAAATAATTCATATTTGTTCTTTGCAATAATACTAAGCCAATTTCTCTACTCATATGATATTATTGCTAATATTTTAATTATAAATAATTCATATATCCATATTTTTTAATATCAATAGTCAATTTAGTGAAGGTTGTCCACACCCCTACCTGTTCGCACTCCCTCACTTCTTGAGCCTATGCAAAGAAACTACAATTGTAGGAATTCTAGAATGATTGAATAAAATCTTTGTTTGTGCTTATGTTTATGAAATTAGGAAAGTGAAGCTTTTAAGCCTTCATCATAAGGGTGTATACACTCTACATCAAAGGCTTTTCTTGAGAGCAGAGACTGGGTTAAAAAAAGTTTGAAGTTAATATAAAATGTCGAACAGACAGTTCATAGCCAATATGCAATACTAATTTTCATTCATCAAATCTAATATTGCATATTGCACTCATTATTTTTCTGGAATTTGTGGGGAAGAAGGCAATCGCAGAGGGATCTTTTAATTGTAATTTTTTTTCAACTCTTTTGGATGAATGTCCTATATGTACTCAATAACTGGCCAAAAGGCATTATTGAGTACATAAGTTGCTATCTATAGAAGTTCATGGAGCCTTCACTATCAAGAAACATTCATGAAAAGATAATCAATTAAATAGTGGTAGCATGCATTATTTAAAATCAAAATATGCTTCCTTCCCATAATGAAATTTCTCTGCACTTATGCACATCTAAATAATTTTAGAAACATAACCATAAATAAAGATTCTACACAATGAAATGCAGAAGTGTGGAGATCCATGCAAAGAAAGCTGTGTCCACATAATGGAGTTCCTGCACACTTCCGCAAAAGAGTCTAAGAAAAGGGATATTCATAAATATGAACATAGACATTATTTAAAATTAAAATATGACCAATAATATCATGTACAACAACCACTTACTAAAATATTAGTAATACAATCCTTCAATGCGAACATATTTATCAATCAATAAAAACTTCCAATGTCAATGGCTACCCGAAAGGTATTATTGAATAAAAAAGTAGCTATCTGCAGAAGTGACTAGAGCTTTCACTATGCGGAAATATTCATGCAAACAGAATCACAAAACAAGCCATATAATTAAAAAACAAGTGAACCACAACATACCTGATGCAAATATCAGAAAATCTATATATATTTTCAAAACTAGATATTGTGCATAATTCTCATAACATAATATCAAATACAACAACTATGAGGAAAACCATTCGTAATGAGCCCCCTCCCCCCCCAAATAACTCTAAACTATACCAAATGAATTGGAAATTGGTGAGCTCCAGTATTGTAGCAATAATGCTACAACTCCTGGGGCTTCCTATCTCTTAATTTTATCAACCTGGTAGTTCGTACAAACTTGGAAGCGGCAGTGCTATATGCACAAGTACTAGCTCTTGTCGTAGTTGTCACTTGGTCAGCTGGCACAAGTCCGCTAGGGCTCAAGCCAACTTCTATAGGTGATCCAGGTGGATGTTGGTGGCCACCCACCAACCCATTTGGACCCCCACAACTCTCTCTTTCAGTCTTTTCAGTTTCCTAAATTGTAGCACAGTTTACTATTTTTAGCAGTTTTTTCGGGTCCCGAACTTCCAGAGCCGTTTTGAGGCCCTAAACGACGTTTTTTTGGGATTCTGGGGCAACATGGGTCATAGACCAATGTTGCCTCCCAAAGTGGTAGTACTCGGATAGATCTTTCTAACGAGCTATCGTACGCGTCAAACGGAGATCGTATGCCAAAGTTACGACCCCGGGAAATTGATGTACCAATTTACCCAAACGGGGCTCACAATTTGGCGTTTCATCTTCTAGGGTTAGGTTTCGGGATGTGAAGGGTTTTCCATTGTTTCTCAACAATAAATAGGCCTTCGAGCCTCATTGTAATACAGTTCGGAACAGTTCAGAGGCATGTAGCCGCCACATCTCTTCTCAGAGATAAGCTACCATCGCCCTAGCTAGTTTCTTTCCATTTCTGTTTGTAAACATATTTCAGTATTTTACAGTAATGAAATGAAGTATTATTTCCGCTGCATCTCTGTTTTTATGGTTATCGCATCTCTGTATTTATGGTTATCTCTGTAATCTATTGCGTTCCTGTTTAAATCCGGATCAGTGGTATCGGAGCGGTCTGCTTTTTCTCTGTTTTTCTTTGCATGTCCCCAACGAGGTCGGGATATAAGGAGTTAGGGCTTGAACTGGTCGAACCTTTGCAAGACCAGCCTCGCAAATCCCGACGGCCTCCCATGGCGGACGAGAAGAAAGACGAGGGGGCAGGAGATCCCATCAAAATCTTGCTCGAAGAAGCGCTCGAGCGGCAAAGGAACGCGATGATGGATAGCTTTGCGCAGATTCTTCAGCGGCTACCCAGAGGCGACGCATCGGCTTCCAAAAGCGACTCTGGAAACGCCACACCCTTCAAGGTACAAGTTAATTTTGAAATCCCCATCTTCGAGGGTCAAATAGACGCAGATGCCGTAGATAAATGGTTAAATCTGCTAGATGGGTATTTTTCTGTTCATGAATTTTCAAGTCGGGAAAAGATTGTTTTCGCTCTTCTCAAAGCAGCCCCCCACGTCAAGGACTGGTGGGAAACCTACTGCGAGCAGAAGGATGAAAGTACAGGCTCACTATTTTCAGCCGCACCCACTTGGAATGACTTCCGAGATGCCATCAAGGAGCAGTATTACCCTGTCGGAACCTATGAGGACAAATACATCAAATGGACCACACTGCGGCAGGGGCGAGACCAAGATGTGCCGGAGTTCACAAACATTTTTCATACCCTTCGCACACAGTTGGGTATCAAAGATTCTGAGCTACATCTGGTACTCAAATACCGTGGCTGCCTGCACAAATACATCCAGGAAGAGATGGTGTTCTTGAACATCTCCTCACTCGGCACAGCATACCGATATGCTGTCAAAATCGAGCAAAAGTTCAAACAGAAGAAGCGAGACTTTGGATCTGCAAATCCGAAGCCCAAAGGACAAAGCCAAGGCGGGGTGACCCAAGACAACCCATCAAAGCCGCAAGAAAAGAACAACACCACGAAGCCGAAGAAGGACATAGGAAAGTGGTGTGAGTTCCACAAAAGTCCCACTCATAACACAAGTGAGTGTCGGACCAAGCAGTCGCTGGTGGCCGAGTTGAAGGCTTCCGAATCAGATGCATATTCTGATCCTGAGCCAGAACCCGACAAGGGGAATGGCAAAGGGAAGCAGATCATTGATGCGGATCCCAGCGCCACTGTTGCCACTGCCAAGATCCAGAAAGATGAGCCCGAAAATCCAGAGGAAGGGGAGCGTCTTTTCCACTCACAGATGTGGGTGAAGGGTTCGCCGCTACAATTCATTGTCGACAGTGGCAGCCAAAAGAACCTCATTTCAGCAGAGGTCGTGAAGCGGTTGGGCCTACCGACTACACCGCACCCGCAGCCGTATAGTATCGGGTGGCTTCATGAAGGGCGAGATCTGAAAGTTCGCCAGCAGTGCCGCCTTCCCTACAGCATCAAGCCCTTCACAGACGAGGTATTGTGTGATGTTACACCTCTGGATGTTTGCGATGTATTATTAGGCCAGCCATACTTGTGGAGGCGACATGCTGTGTATGAGTCAAGGCCTCGTGCTGTCATTATTTCTTTGAATAATTCATTATACAGGATACCGGAGGTAGCCCCACCTACCGCCACATCTTTAATCACTACCAAAAAAGGCAGCAAGCTCATATCACAGACCAGGAAATTCATCTGTCTGGTTCACTCCCAAAGTAAGGGGAAGATCGTTGCTACATCCATGACCCCTGCAAAGGGTTCCTCCACGCAGCAGCAACAGCAAAGGGATACGGTCATGACAAAACACAGGAACAACTTCTCCTCACGGACATGGGTACCACACAAGTTTCAGGTGGGAAACAAAGTTTGGTTACATCTGCAGAAAGAACGCCTTACAAGAACCCATCAGAAGCTCAGACCACTCCGACATGGTCCTTACAGCAGTACCAAGAGTATGGGGAACAATGCTTTGGAGCACAGCATTCCTCCATTCCTTCGCTTGCACCGAGTATTCAATGTGGACCATCATCGACCATGCTTCCCACCATCACTGGACACATCACAGATTGCAGGACAAGTTCAGCAGATGGAGGAACTCAACGCAATGGGGACCATTGCTTCCTAAGGGGGGAGGAATGATCCAGGTGGATGTTGGTGGCCACCCACCAACCCATTTGGACCCCCACAACTCTCTCTTTCAGTCTTTTCAGTTTCCTAAATTGTAGCACAGTTTACTATTTTTAGCAGTTTTTTCGGGTCCCGAACTTCCAGAGCCGTTTTGAGGCCCTAAACGACGTTTTTTTGGGATTCTGGGGCAACATGGGTCATAGACCAATGTTGCCTCCCAAAGTGGTAGTACTCGGATAGATCTTTCTAACGAGCTATCGTACGCGTCAAACGGAGATCGTATGCCAAAGTTACGACCCCGGGAAATTGATGTACCAATTTACCCAAACGGGGCTCACAATTTGGCGTTTCATCTTCTAGGGTTAGGTTTCGGGATGTGAAGGGTTTTCCATTGTTTCTCAACAATAAATAGGCCTTCGAGCCTCATTGTAATACAGTTCGGAACAGTTCAGAGGCATGTAGCCGCCACATCTCTTCTCAGAGATAAGCTACCATCGCCCTAGCTAGTTTCTTTCCATTTCTGTTTGTAAACATATTTCAGTATTTTACAGTAATGAAATGAAGTATTATTTCCGCTGCATCTCTGTTTTTATGGTTATCGCATCTCTGTATTTATGGTTATCTCTGTAATCTATTGCGTTCCTGTTTAAATCCGGATCAGTGGTATCGGAGCGGTCTGCTTTTTCTCTGTTTTTCTTTGCATGTCCCCAACGAGGTCGGGATATAAGGAGTTAGGGCTTGAACTGGTCGAACCTTTGCAAGACCAGCCTCGCAAATCCCGACGGCCTCCCATGGCGGACGAGAAGAAAGACGAGGGGGCAGGAGATCCCATCAAAATCTTGCTCGAAGAAGCGCTCGAGCGGCAAAGGAACGCGATGATGGATAGCTTTGCGCAGATTCTTCAGCGGCTACCCAGAGGCGACGCATCGGCTTCCAAAAGCGACTCTGGAAACGCCACACCCTTCAAGGTACAAGTTAATTTTGAAATCCCCATCTTCGAGGGTCAAATAGACGCAGATGCCGTAGATAAATGGTTAAATCTGCTAGATGGGTATTTTTCTGTTCATGAATTTTCAAGTCGGGAAAAGATTGTTTTCGCTCTTCTCAAAGCAGCCCCCCACGTCAAGGACTGGTGGGAAACCTACTGCGAGCAGAAGGATGAAAGTACAGGCTCACTATTTTCAGCCGCACCCACTTGGAATGACTTCCGAGATGCCATCAAGGAGCAGTATTACCCTGTCGGAACCTATGAGGACAAATACATCAAATGGACCACACTGCGGCAGGGGCGAGACCAAGATGTGCCGGAGTTCACAAACATTTTTCATACCCTTCGCACACAGTTGGGTATCAAAGATTCTGAGCTACATCTGGTACTCAAATACCGTGGCTGCCTGCACAAATACATCCAGGAAGAGATGGTGTTCTTGAACATCTCCTCACTCGGCACAGCATACCGATATGCTGTCAAAATCGAGCAAAAGTTCAAACAGAAGAAGCGAGACTTTGGATCTGCAAATCCGAAGCCCAAAGGACAAAGCCAAGGCGGGGTGACCCAAGACAACCCATCAAAGCCGCAAGAAAAGAACAACACCACGAAGCCGAAGAAGGACATAGGAAAGTGGTGTGAGTTCCACAAAAGTCCCACTCATAACACAAGTGAGTGTCGGACCAAGCAGTCGCTGGTGGCCGAGTTGAAGGCTTCCGAATCAGATGCATATTCTGATCCTGAGCCAGAACCCGACAAGGGGAATGGCAAAGGGAAGCAGATCATTGATGCGGATCCCAACGCCACTGTTGCCACTGCCAAGATCCAGAAAGATGAGCCCGAAAATCCAGAGGAAGGGGAGCGTCTTTTCCACTCACAGATGTGGGTGAAGGGTTCGCCGCTACAATTCATTGTCGACAGTGGCAGCCAAAAGAACCTCATTTCAGCAGAGGTCGTGAAGCGGTTGGGCCTACCGACTACACCGCACCCGCAGCCGTATAGTATCGGGTGGCTTCATGAAGGGCGAGATCTGAAAGTTCGCCAGCAGTGCCGCCTTCCCTACAGCATCAAGCCCTTCACAGACGAGGTATTGTGTGATGTTACACCTCTGGATGTTTGCGATGTATTATTAGGCCAGCCATACTTGTGGAGGCGACATGCTGTGTATGAGTCAAGGCCTCGTGCTGTCATTATTTCTTTGAATAATTCATTATACAGGATACCGGAGGTAGCCCCACCTACCGCCACATCTTTAATCACTACCAAAAAAGGCAGCAAGCTCATATCACAGACCAGGAAATTCATCTGTCTGGTTCACTCCCAAAGTAAGGGGAAGATCGTTGCTACATCCATGACCCCTGCAAAGGGTTCCTCCACGCAGCAGCAACAGCAAAGGGATACGGTCATGACAAAACACAGGAACAACTTCTCCTCACGGACATGGGTACCACACAAGTTTTAGGTGGGAAACAAAGTTTGGTTACATCTGCAGAAAGAACGCCTTACAAGAACCCATCAGAAGCTCAGACCACTCCGACATGGTCCTTACAGCAGTACCAAGAGTATGGGGAACAATGCTTTGGAGCACAGCATTCCTCCATTCCTTCGCTTGCACCGAGTATTCAATGTGGACCATCATCGACCATGCTTCCCACCATCACTGGACACATCACAGATTGCAGGACAAGTTCAGCAGATGGAGGAACTCAACGCAATGGGGACCATTGCTTCCTAAGGGGGGAGGAATGATCCAGGTGGATGTTGGTGGCCACCCACCAACCCATTTGGACCCCCACAACTCTCTCTTTCAGTCTTTTCAGTTTCCTAAATTGTAGCACAGTTTACTATTTTTAGCAGTTTTTTCGGGTCCCGAACTTCCAGAGCCGTTTTGAGGCCCTAAACGACGTTTTTTTGGGATTCTGGGGCAACATGGGTCATAGACCAATGTTGCATCCCAAAGTGGTAGTACTCGGATAGATCTTTCTAACGAGCTATCGTACGCGTCAAACGGAGATCGTATGCCAAAGTTACGACCCCGGGAAATTGATGTACCAATTTACCCAAACGGGGCTCACAATTTGGCGTTTCATCTTCTAGGGTTAGGTTTCGGGATGTGAAGGGTTTTCCATTGTTTCTCAACAATAAATAGGCCTTCGAGCCTCATTGTAATACAGTTCGGAACAGTTCAGAGGCATGTAGCCGCCACATCTCTTCTCAGAGATAAGCTACCATCGCCCTAGCTAGTTTCTTTCCATTTCTGTTTGTAAACATATTTCAGTATTTTACAGTAATGAAATGAAGTATTATTTCCGCTGCATCTCTGTTTTTATGGTTATCGCATCTCTGTATTTATGGTTATCTCTGTAATCTATTGCGTTCCTGTTTAAATCCGGATCAATAGGCTCTCAGAAGAAGCTTGCTAATTGATGGACGAAAGCTATTCTCAAAGGAAAACTACTCTACTTGACAAAATGGACTACAAGCAAATCAAAGCATGTAAACCTAGGAAACCCTAATTTAACTAGTCTAACCTCTATAATGCAAAGAATGTGAATGAAACCTCTACCAATGCTGCTGTTACCTCTAATAAGTGTAAATGCATGGATCTAAGCTGCTTGCATCATAAAAGACATGTTTTTGTATTTTTCCTTTAAGTGTATGGAATGATTGTGATTGAGTGCTAATTAGGGTTTGGTTGTGCAGATGGGATGGAGAAGGAAGGAAAGCATGGGACAGGTTGGGGAGGCTAGGAGAGGTCCCTAGGGATCCTTAACACCCATCCACAAAGGTTCCTCGCATTCAGATGCTCAGCAACCGAGAGAGTGGCCTCCTACAGGATGGTTGTGGAGGATCCTACAGGATACTCTGTTTTCTACAGGATGTCTACAAATGGCTACAGGATGACCTACCGTGAGTGTTTGGAGTGATGGAGGGGTAATGGAATGGTAGAGGGAGATGTGTAAGGTAGGAAGGAGGCTGGTGATGGATGTAGAAGTGGAAGAATAGAATGGGAAGTGAGTGTAGGGAGTGGGTTGGTGAATGGAAGGATGGTATCTATGAAAGGTTAAGTAGATGGGGCTATGTGAGTGATAGAAGAGCTGGAAGTTGAATAAGTTGAACAGAGGGTGGCTGAGTGGCTTTCGGTGTGGCTGACAAGAGGAGGAGGGTAATGGAGTGGTATGGGGCAGAGTAGATGAAACAAATTGTTTATGAGTGTCACCAAAACGAGAATGCTTCAACCTGAGCGACGTGTGACATAAAATCAATGAACAACAATATAAATTGTGAAGGAAACTCATGCATGGCAGTGGAATGAAGAAGTAATGCTAAATATAAAAGTGCATGCATGGACCTAAGTAATGCCTCAGCCTACTCCCAAACAACTACAACAATTCTAACTGATAAAACCAATCTGTTTGACTTCTACAGGAAATCCAAATCAGCAACTATACTCGAATGCATGTAAAGGGAAATGGAAACGAAATGCGAAAGGAACAATATTGATACAAAGGAAGGATGCCTGAGCTCTCAGGTTGGGCCCAACCCCGAGAGCTTTAGGCTCCTTTAAAAACTCAAAATCTGATCCAAAACTGCTTGCTTTTATTCATAATCAAAAGTCTAATGTCATGCCAAAAATGGCTTACAAAGAGCAAAAACCAAATTGACTAACTAGCTGCTATGAAATGACTAACTACTAGCTACCAAAAATGACTACCAACTAGCTAACCCAAATGAGGCCCCAAGCCTTCTTATTTATACAATTTGAGGACCCAACAATCCTCCTAAAAGTTAGGGACTTGGCTGCCCAAGACTTGGAGTTAACAGCAGTCCAACTTGACTTGCTTCGCTGCCCTTGAGCTCATTGATTTGGTGGCCTTTGAACTCCGAGCTGATGGTGGAGAATTCGAGGTAAGGGTCCATAAATGAGGGGGACACCTTCCTACAAATCCTCTAGCTTGTTCTCCCACGAATTTGGCTGCCAATTGCTCATTAAGACCTTCAATTTTGTCTCCAAGTTGACCAACAAGGCTACACAAAGCACCCATTAGACTTGTTGGCATAATGACTAACCAAATTCACTCTATTAACATAAAAATAATAAAAAACATGCAATAAACAAATGAGAATGGTGGACTAAGCCAAATTAGGAGGTTGAATGAGCCCAAATAATTGTACATTTTTGGGGCTCATCATCACCCCCCTACTGAAAGTGTTGCTCATCCTCTGAGCAACCAAATCTCTCCCCTTGTCTTTGATGGCCCTGGTGGCTTCTTTGGCTAACATCTCGGTTGATTTCTCCTTTGGCTTCCCTCTTTCCAAACTTCCTGTAGAAACTGTTCTGTCTTCCTGTAGAAACAGACTCTGTCTTCCTGTAGAAACAGACCTGTAGCTGAGTTTTGGCTTGCTTGGCTGAGGGTGCCTTCTCCTCGACCTGTGTTGTGGTTGCCTTGGGTGTGTCCCCACTTGTTTTGACATTTTTAATCTTCTCTGCTCTCTTTTGCAATTTTTCGAGGTGTTTGTGCCATTGTTCCTCCCACAATTCTAGGCTTAGCAATTTGGCCCATTTCTCCTTGTTCTATCTGTTTCTTCCTTCTTTTTTCTTGCTTTTCCTCTTGCTTTCCTTGTGATGGTTTCACTGTGATGGTTTACCCTAGGTTTCCTTTCCCTTAGCTTTCTGATCCTTAGTTTTCTTTTCTGCCTCAATATCTTGCTTCCTCACGCTCTGTTTTGGCTTGTGCACTGATCAGAATGGGAATTCAATATATGGTTTCCTCCCCAGGATGTGGAGGACAGTATCCCTCAAGTGTTTTTTCTCTTTGCAAACCATTCAACCAGTACTGTCATGTTTTTCAATCTATTGAGTCTTGCCATAGAAAAGATAATGGGCTTTTTATGGTCATTCAAAATACACATGTGTTCAGCTGTCTGTTCGGAATTGAACAAGAGTTTTTCAATTGAACCATGTAAAGCAGTAAGACGATGCTGCTTCCCTGTATACGGGAAATAACTCTGCGTGTCTGCTCCAGGAGAAACAATGTTGAACTTGGGATCAAAAACATCAATTCCATGAACCACACGATAAAGACCAATAAGGGTGAAAGCAGTTCCTGTCATACTGGCCAACAGTATCCTTGCTCCCAACAACCTCTTGATATGTGCTAGTGATAATAAAATCTGTATGATTCATTGCAATTAGATCTGCAGCAAACTGGCAAGAGAAATGGTATTTTTCTTCATATTTTTCAGTATATGTCTGAATCTAAATATTTTGTCTTCTCCAAAGCATGGGCTATGTTGTACTCACTAGAATTTCCACCCTTGATGTGAACAATCCAAGCTTCATTGTATGATGGGTCTCCTGTAGCGCAGCTTCCTGTAGAAACGCCTGTGGAGTGCCACAGGCGGAAATTTCTTTAAGAAACGGTAGAAATCTTGAGAACCTAGGCGTAAATCTTGTAGAGGACCACTGGTTAACTGATCTGGATGGTGGACATGCGCTTCAGTTGACCGCAGTTGAACAAAGAGTGGTGAGAGTTGCAGCCAAGCGTCCCTTGAATTACTGCGTGACTTGTGGTGAGGTGGCAAAACACATGCACGCTGGCCTTTTCGAACTGAAGATGAACTGCATGTCTTCTATTTGTTAATCAACTGCACTAGAGTTAAACTTCTGATCACTGTTTTTTTCTTTTACATTTTTTCCAATTTTTACGTGACTCCATTGTCCACGTGCACTGCGTGGTTGCCGGCGGAGTTCTGAAGCAGACAATCAATTGATCCTTGCTACATTCGTGGCTTAATCTCACCATTTCATTCATTCATGCAGTTTCCAAATTAATTTTATGCAATAGAAGAATGGGTTTGTCACATACCTCGAAGTTGAATGGCTGTCGTGAGCTGCTGTGGGCTGTCGTTGCTGCATGCATTTGATTTTATGGTTGCATGATGGCTGGGCTGCTAATCCATGGCTGGTTTTCTTGTGCAGGTGTCCTCTGGCCAAATGCATGCAACAAGAATTCATTTCCACGTTCAGATCTGCATCCTGAACCTGCTGCCATTGAATTTTCACAGGACCAGAACTTCTTTTTTCCATTTATCTCAAACGGCAAACTAGATTGAGCTGAAACTTGGTGGGCATGTTCCTACCATCATGATGCATCTCCCATAGAAAATTCGTGATCAATGGATGCACGGATTTCGAGAAAAGTGGAAAATGGCTGAAGATTTCAGAGCTCGATTTCTCGGAAAACGTGCATCATAATTGGCTGAAACTGCTTGGGTAGGCTACTATCACCCACGTTCATCTCCCCATGAAACAGGTTTTGAAACGGATGCACGGTTATGGAGAAAATGCAAAAATGGCTGATGGTGATGGAGGCTGATTTCTTGGAAACCGTGCATCGGAATTGCATGAAACTGCTCAGGCGTGTTGTCATCAACCTTGTAGAACTCCCCATAAAGCGGTTTTTCAAATGGATGCATGGTTTTCAAGTTATGGCAAAAAAAAATTTGGTTCTATGGATTTTTGCCTCAAGGCTTTTTGCATGTGCTTGCATGGGATGACAAAATGGATTTTGTTTGTGATGCAGGTATGGAGATGGTGGAGGATGAGTTGGAAGACTACAGGAGGACTCTTGAACCTTTGAGGAAGCTACCATGCTTGCAAAACCACTTTTTGAAATGCATGCCTAGTTTCCCACAATTTCTACAGGAAGATCCTGTAGAAGCACAATGAGAGGCACAAGGAGGTGGAAAAAATGATGGATGAAGGCAAGGGATGGACACACAAGTGCTTGTAGGCCTAATCAACAGATTCCCACCATTAGATTCATTTTTGAGATTGAATTTGGCTCGTCCAAAGGTTCTACAGGATGTTTCCTATAGAAATATAGAGCATCCTGTAGAAAACACAGTTTTGAGGAAAGAAGCATAATGACATGAAAAGAATGATGGAAAATGGGTGAGGAGTGGAAACATAGATGAGTGTAGGCCTCATGGACATATTCCAAGCCTTCAGGCCCTCTTTGGAGATCAATTTGGCTTTTTTGTAAGCTTCCTGTAGAAGATACGAAACTTCTTGTAGAAGGCACAAAAACTCCTTTGACCTTGATTTGAGTGCTCCTCCTGCCATGAAACATCCTTCTTGCAACCTGCAATGTCATTGCTGCAACATGAAATGGAGATTAGCTTTATTTTTCTTTTTCTTTTTCTCTTCTTTTTTTTTTGAAAAACAACTAGGGCGCCTCATGGAGGTTTTCACCCTAATTGCCTGCCTTGGGCGCCTCCAAGGGAGGTTTTCACCCAAAGATATTTTTCTCTTTTATTTTCTTTTCTTTCCAACCCATTGACCGCCTCATGGAGGTTTTCAATCAATGAGCCAATCTGAGGCGCCTCCAAGGAGGTTTTCACCTTAGATTTCTATTTTCCTTTTTTTCATTTTTTTTCTCTTTTTCTTTTTTCTCTTTTTTCTTTTTCTTTTTTCTACCCTACCCTACTTGAAAAAACAAAATCATTTTCAAGTATAAGAATACTTCCAATGGAGCCATGTGCACATCAAGATTAGAGACAAAATGATGTGAAGGCTCGGAATGCATGCTTGGACAAGTATCCAGATCTCAGAGACAAAATGATCTGACTTTGAAGGTACAAAACATAGCTGAGGAAGAGAGTACTACTGCAACTTAGTGACTGTCTGGAACCATGTCTCAATATAGCTTTGATATCCTTGGTCCTTTTTCTGATCTGAATCATGTTTCATGTCACCTTCTAACATGACTTTCTCTTCTTCCTCTTTTTGTTGATCTTTCTCTTGAGTACATGGAAGATTTGATGGTAACCATGAGGGATCTCTCTCGATCTCTGATTTAGATGCCTTCTCTTCATCAAGTGCAGCCACTGGTTCTTTGATCTCCTCTTTTGAATCTTCTTTTGATGGATGTGATCCTTCAATGCTTTCAAGATGATCTCTTTTTTGCATTACTTTTCCTGAGCTTTGGTGAACATCATTGAGCTCACGAGGAATCATTTGCACATGTTGTGCCTCAGATTTGCAATGGGGTTGGGCTGCTCCATTGCATGGCTTTGGAAATGGTACGGGTAGATGAGTGGAGGTGTGATTTTGAGATGGAGATGGATGGCATTGCGGTTGGGTAGGCATTTGGGGTTGCCTTGGTGGAGGAGGAGGCGATGGTTGTGGATGAGCAGGTGGTGGAGGAAAATGAGCGGGATGAGAGTTGTACTGGGGCCTCCACTCCTGATAAGGTGCATTCCACTGAGGTTGTGGCTGAGCATAAGAGTGAAATGAATGAGCAACTGGTTGGGCATAATATGGATCTGTGAATGAACAAGGAGGATATGACCAAGGAGGAGGTGTAGACCAGGAAGGATGAGCAGGGGGACCCCAAGAAGGCATGAAGGTGGCTTGGTAAGGGTCATAACAGGTCTCGGGTATCCCTTGCAGCTCCTGCTGGTAGGGTATGGGTCCATGTGGCCTCCTTTGGTTCATATAACAGAGTGATTCAGTGGCTCCCTTGGCTCTTTGATATGTAGCTTTGATTCTGGGCAAGGAAGGGCACTGATCTGTAGGATGGTAATCCTCACAGATGAAACACACTTCTAGGGAGTGCATTGGACATTCGTTCCTAGGATGCTTTTTAAGGCACCTAGGACAAAAAATGACGAAAGCCCTCTTGGCTTCTTCTTGCTTCTTTTGGATCCACAAGGTATCCAGTTGCATGGCAAGAAACTGCCTCATATCACTCTTGAAATCTTCGATCTGATTTTCAAATTCATCTTTGGACAAGATATTGCTCCCAACATCTCTGCTTGTAGCCATTTGCTTCAGAGGAATGTTTCTTCTTCTTCTCCCCTAGAGGTTCTTCAGATATGTCTTGATGTCCACCCAGGGGTCCTTTCATCGCAGCCATCGAAGAAGAACGTTGGTTGTGTGAAGCAGTGGGGGTGTTGTGCAATCATTTTTCTAACTTATCTCTACTGCTACAAAGCATGAAATAGATTGAACTGCAACTAACTATCTTGCGAAATTGAAAGGACTAATCTATTTTGCTCAAATGAAATTGCAAGAATGAAATGCTAGTCTACGCTTGCAGAATTGAAATGCGGAATTGAAAGGCTATTCTAGGAAAGAAGGAAATGCTAATCTATGAAAGCAAGGAATGCTAATCTATGAAAGTAGGAAATGCTAATCTAGGAAAGCAAGAAAGGCTAATCTACTTTTGCATAAATGAAATTCCATAATGGAAATGAAGTAAACTACTTAGAAGAAGGTTGTAGTAGAAAATAGAAGAATAGAAACAATCACCAATACTCTGCCGCTTCCCCGGCAACGGCGCCAAAAAGATGGTGAGCTCCAGTATTGTAGCAATAATGCTACAACTCCTGGGGCTTCCTGTCTCTTAATTTTATCAACCCGGTAGTTCGTACAAACTTGGAAGCGGCGGTGCTATATGCACAAGTACTAGCTCTTGTCGCAGCTGTCACTTGGTCAGCTGGCACAAGTCCGCTAGGGCTCAAGCCAACTTCTATAGGCTCTCAGAAGAAGCTTGCTAATTGATGGATGAAAGCTATTCTCAAAGGAAAACTACTCTACTTGACAAAATGGACTACAAGCAAATCAAAGCATGTAAACCTAGGAAACCCTAATTTAACTAGTCCAACCTCTATAATGCAAAGAATGTGAATGAAACCTCTACCAATGCTGTTGTTACCTCTAATAAGTGAAAATGCATGGATCCAAGCTGCTTGCATCATAAAAGACATGTTTTTGTATTTTTCCTTTAAGTGTATGGAATGATTGTGATTGAGTGCTAATTAGGGTTTGGTTGTGCAGATGGGATGGAGAAGGAAGGAAAGCATGGGACAGGTTGGGGAGGCTAGGAGAGGTCCCTAGGGATCCTTAGCACCCATCCACAGAGGTTCCTCGCATTCAGATGCTCAGCAACCGAGAGAGTGGCCTCCTACAGGATGGCTGTGGAGGATCCTACAGGATACTCTGTTTTCTACAGGATGTCTACAAATGGCTACAGGATGACCTACCGTGAGTGTTTGGAGTGATGGAGGGGTAATGGAATGGTAGAGGGAGATGTGTAAGGTAGGAAGGAGGCTGGTGATGGTTGTAGAAGTGGAAGAATAGGATGGGAAGTGAGTGTAGGGAGTGGGTTGGTGAATGGAAGGATGGTATCTATGAAAGGTTAAGTAGATGGGGCTATGTGAGTGATAGAAGAGCTGGAAGTTGAATAAGCTGAACAGAGGGTGGCTGAGTGGCTTTAGGTGTGGCTGACAAGAGGAGGAAGGTAATGGAGTGGTATGGGGCAGAGTAGATGAAACAAATTGTTTATGAGTGTCACCAAAACGAGAATGCTTCAACTTGAGCGACCTGTGACATAAAATCAATGAACAACAATATAAATTGTGAAGGAAACTCATGCATGGCAGTGGAATGAAGAAGTAATGCTAAATATAAAAGTGCATGCATGGACCTAAGTAATGCCTCAGCCTACTCCCAAACAACTACAGCAATTCTAACTGATAAAACCAATCTGTTTGACTTCTACAGGAAATCCAAATCAGCAACTATACTCGAATGCATGTAAAGGGAAATGGAAACAAAATGCGAAAGGAACAATATTGATACAAAGGAACGAGGCCTGAGCTCTCAGGTTGGGCCCAACCCCGAGAGCTTTAGGCTCCTTTAAAAACTCAAAATCTGATCCAAAACTGCTTGCTTTTATTCATAATCAAAAGTCTAATGTCATGCCAAAAATGGCTTACAAAGAGCAAAAACCAAATTGACTAACTAGCTGCTACGAAATGACTAACTACTAGCTACCAAAAATGACTACCAACTAGCTAACCCAAATGAGGCCCCAAGCCTTCTTTTTTATACAATTTGAGGACCCAACAATCCTCCTAAAAGTTAGGGACTTGGCTGCCCAAGACTTGGAGTTAACAGCAGTCCAACTTGACTTGCTTCGCTGCCCTTGAGCTCATTGATTTGGTGGCCTTTGAACTCCGAGCTGATGGTGGAGAATTCAAGGTAAGGGTCCATAAATGAGGGGGACACCTTCCTACAAATCCTCTAGCTTGTTCTCCCACGAATTTGGCTGCCAAGTGCTCATTAAGACCTTCAATTTTGTCTCCAAGTTGACCAACAAGGCTACACAAAGCACCCATTAGACTTGTTGGCATAATGACTAGCCAAATTCACTCTATTAACATAAAAATAATAAAAAACATGCAATAAACAAATGAGAATTGTGGACTAAGCCAAATTAGGAGGTTGAATGAGCCCAAATAATTGTACATTTTTGGGGCTCATCAAAAATGTTCATGCAAAAATGGAATACATGATCAACGCCTAGCCAATGCAACTATCCACATGTTACTTAATAAAATTGCATTGCAATATAGTTATAAAACTTAGACCTCTTGATTTATGATTCTTATGCTAATTAGAAAATCACACATTTTGTAGAAAAAAATACGGATTCTGGCAACAATGAGAAAAACCATTTGAACGAGTCCTTTGAGAGCTATGATCTATATAAATATGCAAGCCAAAAAAATGCAGAATCAACACTTGAGAAATGCAACAATCAACACATTACTTGTAAAAATTATGTCACAAAAGCTTCATAAAACTTTATGAGTATACACAATAAAAGACACAATATTTATATGACAAAGTTCCACACCTTCACATTCACTTCCTGCTGCACATTTTTTTGACACACTTTCCTTTTGCACATTACTGATTTTTAAACAATTGAAGTCACTTAATATCAATCACTGAATACAATGTAACATGATTTCATATTTATTTAATTTCCTACATTTCTATGATTCAATGTAGATATGTGTACACACTACTACACCAAGGGCACTTTAAAGACATTTTTTTAAGACAAAAGAAATATTTTATCTTAAAAAATAACTTTTTATTTTAGTTATTTTACAATAAAATTTAATATCAATTGAATGTCTTAAATATAAACTTTAAGATAGAAACAATTTGAGACAAAAATAATTTAAGACAAAAATACTTTAAGACAAAAATATTTTAAGACAAAAGCAGTTTGAGACAAAAATATTTTAAGAAAATACTTTATATTTAAGACAAAAATAATCTAAGACGAAAATATTTTGAGACAAAACATTATATTTAAGAAAAAAGTAGTTTGAGACAAACATTTAAAGACAAAACTTTATATTTAAGACAAAAACATTCTAAGACAAAAATATTTTAAGACAAAAATTTATATTTAAGACAATGACCACTTTAAATGATACCTATTTAATACAATTAACAATTAAGACACAAACATATCAATTTAAGACAATATTATCTAACAACTGTGAATTGACTCTGACAATGTGCCCTAAGTTTGCCTACTTACAGGAAACTACTGTCTTGCACCTATACGAAGGTTGCTATTTTACTTACGATTCATGTTATCTTATATCAAGACAACGATTTTTTGGGCTTCTTGTTTTGTGGGGGTAGTCGAGTAAGAAGAACGTGACAAATTTTACTCACAAGATTTCTCGAAGATGAATTCCTGTTATGTCCTTTTGATATTTGCTGATACGATTAGAGACAACTTGTCTATTGTTGCATTCGGCACTACTACATAGAGGGGGCTTTTAAGACAATTTTTTAAGAGGAAAGAAATATTTGTATTAAAATTTTCAATACGCGGCTCTAGTAGAAAAAGGTAAAGGTAAAGGATTATGGGTCCATTTACTAGCATTCACCAAGTGGTTGGTTTACCATGGTTGTGAAGTGATATTCAACAAAGAAAAAGCATTCTTGAGACACATACATAGGACAAGTGAAGCAGATCGGGGTTCGTGTGAAGAACTCGTATAAGCGAGATGTGGAAGACTTTTCTGCATTAAGCACTAAGGTGGAGAAAGTGCAAGTCGCAATGTCGATGAACTTTCACAAAAAATACTTGGTCATTTTCATCGTGGTACATCAAATATTATGGAACTTTCTCGACAACCTACATTGTGAGACAAAAATATTTTGTCATTTTTATTGATGAATTCTCACAGCAGTGTTGGATCTTCTTCACGTGGAAGAAAGATGATACATTCTACAAGTTCCTAGAATTCAAGACACTGGTTGAAAAATAAGCTAGCAAGAAGGTGAAGGCTCTATTGGAGCAACTGCAACACCCTCCAAAATATTCGCCTGCACTTAAATTTCAAAGCCTACTATGGATATTTTTATCGATCATTCCTTAGTCACTTATTGGTAAGTTGACAATCTCAAGCTCCCCTTTTCAATCTTAAGAGTCATTCATGCTTTTATATTTACATTGGATGTGTCATCTTTGGGCATGGGGGTTATTGCTTGTCATGAAAAGGGAGGCTTGTTTTGCTTCAAGGGGAAATATTTATAAGGATGGGTTGTCCTCACCACATAGACATGTTTCACACTCATTTCACACACTCTTACACAAGCGTCGACTTTATCCTCACAAAGTTTGTCATCGAAGCTGCACTTTTTGTACGCTGCCACAAAGGTTCTTGCATTAAGTGATGTCTATGTTATATGTTCTCAATGGTCTATTTTGTATCACTAAGTTTTCAAGTGTGTGATCATAGTCATGTTTTATCAATGTTCACATTAGTTCCACTAATCCCACACTTAGCTAAATTTCAGAGTTTCCTTGGCAACCTTGTCTCATCCAATATTCTTGAACTGCACACTTCACATATGTAACCCTCAAAATTTTCCCTTGCCTATTGGGATTTTGCAATGTATAGAAATCCCAACCTCCCTTGGCATTCAAAATTTCCATAGTGGTTTCCTCCAATGTCCTTCCCTCAGCCAAAACCCACTGTCTCCAGAAACTTTGTAGTTTTGTTCCTGGACTATGGAGTTACCTTGCATCCTGAAATTTCGTAGATGTGTCTTCCCATGGCCTCATCTCATAGTAGTTCCTTGCATCCTAAAACTGTGTAAATGTGTCCTCCTAGGGCCTCATCTCGAAACAATCACTGCCCGCTGAAACTACACAATTATGTCTCTCAAGGGCAATGAAGAAAGATGACATGATAGATGACTCTCAAGGAGTTGAGGAGAAAAATGAGTAGACCAAGGAACCCAAGGTATGATAGAATATCGAGACTGCATGAAGACTCCATCTCATGCATAACCCTTTGGAGGCTAGGTATTGAAAACAAACCACATATTTTGAAATACACCTCTTACTATAGCTTAAAAGTTTTCTTATCATTGTCGTATCATTATGTGTTCAATGACATTCATGGTTACAAGAATTGAAGTTCATTCAATGTGTTTCCTCTATGGGTCTTGCACACTTTCATTTGTTTATTACATAGCTTAGAAGATGAAGAGTTAATCCACTTGCTTATTTAAGCTGCGGAGGTTGTGACCAACATGACCTTATGACTAACCAGGCATGATGCAAGGAATCCTAACTGGGATGAAATATGTTTGATGATATGTATATAGTCCATACGCTCCTTTCCATTACTCCTTTACATTAATCCTTGCTTTGTATCATGCATGTACCCTAACTGCCTGTCAGATTTGGTTACCTACTGCTAGTAGTCTCTTAGTGCTTTCCTAAAAAAGTAGGGAAAGGGATTTCCTTCAACCTGATTTTATCAAGCCTCTTCATAGTAAGCATAGAGCTAAGAGAAGCAGATATGGAATCTCACTATCAAACTCTTGAAGATACTTTGCATATTCGAATCTATCCAAATGATCAAGGTACCACTCAACAACATTATCAATCTTGGAAGACTCAAGAAGCATCACATCTCTAGATATTATAAAATTCTTATTCACTTTATCATAGAGATGGTATGATTTAGAGGAATGATTACCCAAAGAAGATACATTTGTGACTCATTGCAATGAGTTTTTTTATCTTCTCCTTATGTATGAATCCATAATAGGAGGAACCAAAAACCCTAAGATGCCTCACCGAAGGAATGCGGCCATACCACATTTCATAGGGAGTCTTATTTCTAATAGCAAGAGATGGACACTTATTCTCCATATAGACAACACATAGAAACATGTTAGCCCAAAACGTTATGAACTTAACATGTGAACTAGGCCAAGTTCATAGTGATAGTAATGCATTCCAATCAACTATGTGTTGAAAATTGTAGCAAGAAATTCTCAATTTGATTTTTCCTTGATTAAATTGAAAAAACTCAAATTTCCATATAAACAGATAGCTTGGATGATGCTTACTTGTGTGACATGGCTTTTGTCACCAGTTTACTCAGGAAATTCGAGTTGGAGGAGCTAGAGTTCATTTTTGCATATGTGATTGCTAATTTGTAGAAATAAAGGTCAATTATCTCAGGTTGTTGTCAGTTAAACTAGTTCTAACTTTTGGAGGAACTAGTGGAAGGTCATTTAAGAAATGGGACTTTAGTCATCATCTAGTTAACTGATCAATCAACCCAAAATAGTCAGGACATGCAAAGAAGTCAAGTTCCCTAAGATTGGTTGAGATTCCAAGGCAATTTTAATTTCTTGTAGCTCACACAGTTGCAAGAACTTCCTATAACCATAGTGTCATAGGTAGCTTGAGTAGGAGCTTATTGTGAAATTGGAGAGGGAATGATTGTTGGTAGCATTAATAGCCTACCAAAAATTTGTTTTGTACCACACTTAAATGTTTTGGGCGGGGTTTTTAAGGGTGGTTAATTTTTTTTGATGGATTTTGGTCATGCATGTCCTCACTAAGTATCTTGGGAGGTATGTAATAGTTCCTTGCATGAACATCCTCACTAAATATGTTTAGGGATGTATGTACAACTTCCTTGGAAATTTATGTTTGTCAAGGCTTAACTACTTATGATCATAGGTGCTCACAATGATCTGATAGTTTATGGCACTCTCCAAATCACCATTCCTGAAAGGATCCAATAAAACGACTTGAGAGGAATATGAGAAGGGAACACTCTTATTGACACTAGCATAGAACTAGTGGAATTGGTTGGTCCCAATGGTTTTAGAGTTGTACTAGTCTAGTTTGGCCGTTCAAATTGGCTAAGGTTGGTCTTGTATTGAACTGACCTTAAAACACCAAAGTGACTAGTTCTCTACTAAACTTACCAATTCTGAAGAATGTAGTGCAACATAGCTAATGACCACCAGACAATATTTTTTTAATAAAAAAATACTTAAAAGGAAAAAAATATCTTAACAATAGCACCCTACAAAACCTAACCCTAGTAATCAATGGTAATATTTAATTTTTAAAGTTAAAGTAAAAGTTGACATTCTCCTTATCTTTCCTTTTTTGAAAAGGAAAGATGAGGATAATGTCAACTTTTACTTAAATTTATAAGGTTAACATTAATTGTTTCGGGTTGTTTCATAGTGGTTCGAACATATTTCAATTTTTATAAAGTCAAATTTTAGATCCCATTCAAATCTTAGTAGTGAATATTTGAACCGCTTCTTTGTAATGAGTCCTAGACTTTGAATTCCAATTTTTCATGTGAATTTATTGCATAATCATATTGCTCGTGAGACTTTGCAATAGAAGTTGATCTTTAATCCATTGCAAGCACTTGACCTAGCTTAAGGAACCATCAAATACCCCTCCCAAGTTGCTCCTCAACATTGAAATTTTATTTGGAAGAAGGCATTCAGTTTATCCATTAGATCATTTTTTCCACTGTGACAGTCCAACAACACCCCTACTAGGATATGCTTGACAATCCATCTCATCTTTACTACTACCTTATAAACACTCTTAAATATTGTGTCTCCAATCTAAAAGAGGAAGAACTAGAAAGGGTCTTCTTGGCCCTCTTCTCAACCCACAATATGTTTAGCTTCTCTCTTGTTCCTACACTCTAGTCTTCTCACAACCTTAGAATGGCGAATATTAGACACGGTCTCATGATGTGCATTCAGGGAGGCATAATTCACCCTTTCTTTACATCAAATTACCCCCTAGAACTCACTTTATCATTACATGCAAGCATATATTTTCCTTGTGGAGGACTATTAAGCTTCTCATCTCTTTTTTTCCTCCCTCTCCCAACCTCATGAACATGATAAGATGAATTTAACAAAACTCACAACAACCCATCCAACTGGGTAGATCGAGATGAGACCCTTTTAGAAACTAAATCCATCCCTCCATAATGATATTTCCCTCTCCAACAACTCATCATGTTGTATTTGAGATCTATCATTCCCACGATCACCATAAATTTCCTAGTCCTTCACCTACGTATTTGTTAACGTCATCATTCAAATCAACTATACATTATTGTATTGTTTCTTGTGCTATTATTTCCTTTAATGGAAATATCTCCCTAGTAGGCATGAGTAACCAAATTCAAGTTCTTATTGAACTCTTTTGTTAACATACTTAATTTTCATTTTTACCTATTCGGTTTCAAATTCTAGTGTGGTTGGTTTATTGCTTGACTACTAACATTCACCAAGTGGTTATTGATGATCATAGTTAGTTTAGAGTGAACGTTGGACTTTTCCTTGAAAACCAAGCACCAAGAATATGCAATTATCATGGAACATTTGAGAGGTCATTCTTTTCTACAAAGGAATACAATATTTTCATTCATTAAGAAAAGTTATATGAAAAGTAACCAAGTGGTTATTCATTTCAATATTTTCACCTACATTTCCTATCTGTTGTTCTCTTATTCAATGGGAAAGTGGTGGATTTTGGCATTTTCAAATCAAAGTTCCACATTTGTGGTGTTCATATCACATTTTGGTCTCCTTCTAAAATCTTCTTTGGTATGTGCAAAACGAGCATTGGTGCAACTTTTAGTGGTGAAATTTTTAAATATATGAAAATTATATATTGATTTAAGACATGCAATGTTCAATATCTACATGATACCTTTTCTTGACATTCCATTCATAAATTTGAAATTTGTAACAAGTATAAATTTTACTAATTAATTATTATATTCATTATTACAAAATTGAAGAAAAAGGAAGAATAATATACAATGTAGGTTTATGTGAATGGAAAATGTTAAGACAAAGGAATAATTATATAATGATAGGTGGACCATAGGGGTTGGGTTCCTCACCATCGATGTTTCCTATATAAGGGGGGAGAAGAAGGAGGAGATGGAATCACTTTTGCTTGTGTAAGTGAGGACAAGGATAAGAAGAGACAACATAGATGTGTGACTTTTTTTTTAAAATATCTCGAGTAATAAGGTGGAGGGCTAGGTGAAGAGTAGAACTCTAAATATTTTTTGCAAGAATCAACCTTGAGTGAATAGAATGTCATATCTACATAGACCTTTGCGAGAGTACTCTATTCTTGGTGGCGATAAAGTACATCATTTCCTTATTGGAAGGAACTAAACTTTTATCGTGGTATAATCTAATTATAAATATTTAAAATACTAGATGTTTACAATCAATTTTATAAAGGGTTATGGGCTTCTTAATTTTTTTGCTGGAATTTTAAATATTGAGATAGAAATTTGTAATGAGAATATAATGACCTCAATTCCTTTTGAATGCTATAAGTACATACTATGTGTGTGTTTTCAAATCGAATAGAATTATGGTCAACTTTGTTTTTGCTAATGAAAAAACACACAAACATATTCTATTATATAATATTTGTTGTTATTGTTAACAAAATTATTATCAACCATCATTTATTTAGAAAATAACATATATTAAAATATATAATGAATTATTAAATTTATAACTATTTTATATGGGTTGATTTTTAGTGATGTTTGTATCGATCATCTTATGATGTTGTGGAATTTTTAGAAGTCATTTCATTATTAAGTCAAGTTTTCATGCCTCCTTCTCATGTTTATACACAATAAAGTAGAGAAAAGGCGGGAATATTTAATTCATGATACTAAAAATGGCATCACAAATTATATTAAGTTTTACACACAATATATTGACAACAATATGGGATTTGTTAGGTATAGTGATTGTATTTGACCATTAGTTCATTAGGAGGTTACAATTGAAGAGGTAAATGAACAAGAGTTTATATTTCCATAAAATGATTACCATGCCCTATTAACATACCTTGATGGTTTTGGATTCAATGAAGTAAAATGAATTTTTATCATATTCTTAGAGACATTACCCCGGAGTGAATTGATGCACTGGAAAATTATGAAGACCTTTTCTAATCCTTACACTTGCATTACCTCAGGATTTGGATCTAATCAATGGTCGAAGGTGCAGATGCCCATCTAACGGTGAATGTTTTCTTGAGCTTGGTCATGGTAACTACCCACCGGATCCATGCTAGCTCAGGTTCATTCGCGCTATTTTATATAGGGTTTCGAGACAGCTTCTCCCTCATAGGTTTGAGATGTTTGGCAAGGTAACCTCTACACCCTTCCCTGTGAAATTTTACCACCAGTTTCCATAATGGAAATGTAAGGTTTGCTAACGAACCTAATACTTAAATATTTGTCTATCTCTTTCAAATATCTAGATACCATGCACAACCTTCGATTCATTTTTTCAAAAATATTTAGCATTTCATTCAGGGTTTTATTCAATATTTTAATGTTTTGTTGTTGTGTTGGATAGGAACCTCCATTTGGAATCAACAATCAATGCTCTCTTTCAACAATCATGAGGCTTCTATTCCAGGTACATTTACTCTCAGAAGCCCCAACCCTTTCCTTTCAGAAATCCCAGGTCCATATCTTCCTGTATTAATTTCTGCAATCCCATGTCCAGCTCTTTTTTTTTTAATGGCAGCAAACCGATGTCCACCCTTGCAATGATGGGAATGGGCAAGGTATCCAAAAGCTACTATGTCTCCTTAACATCATCCCATTCATGTGGAGGGTCAGGTTTCTTAACTATTATTTATCCACGCCATTGGTGTAGTTTTACCCTAATTCAATATGTTTGTGTGTTCACTTTTGTAGTATGGTGTACTTTTAGCTTAGTTAACATGTGTGATTTGCTAATCACCATGATAGGTTATGTTCATGGTTACACATGGGGGATTAGGTTCTATTTTCATGTGAAACACTTGGCAGTACCTCATGGAAACATTTGTGTTTTGCAATCAAATTGATCATAAGGAGGAAGCTTCACTGGTATTTGTATTGGTTTCTCTATCAAATTAAGCAGTTTTGAAAAATTCAAAACTGAGTGAGAAGAATTCTGACGTGAATAGTAGGATATGTAATTCACGACCTCAATTTGGAAAAGACTCTGTTGGGAGTTCTGTAAAAGGGAACACCATTAATAGGTAGAGTGATTCGTGCCCCAAAGTGAAAATCATAAATAGGACAAAATGTGTGACATGAACCATATATAGACACAAGTTACATATCTTTTTCTGTCTCTTATTATAGAAATCCTAATGTCTACATCTTAGAAAATGATAACTAAATAAGAGACTAACTAAAAAAGGATTTTGGGAGATTACAACACATGAGAAAAAATTCAACTACCTTGAAACTAAGTAGTTGAGTCACTCCCTAAACATAGTAAATAACAAATTTCAAAATTGGTTGTAATCGTAATGGTAAGGTGTTTTTAGTTTGGTGACCTTAACTACTTGTAATTCCCCATGAACATTTTTCACTATTATTCGAGTATGCTAGAGATCTCAATTGAAATTTATTGTCCCAAATCCCCTTTCAAATAAGCACTAAAGAAAAAGTAGCATTACCGAGTGATCATAGATTAAGTTACTGTAGAATCGCTTCTCTCCAATTTTTCATATAGGCTTCCATAAATTTGATTACAAGGTATGCTTGGGTTGTAAACTATTTTCCTCACATTTGCATCCAACACATCACTTCAGATATCTATGAACAATCACTTTGTTGCATGATGCATCTTCAAATGACCAATTCATCCATAGTTTGTTCATTGAATGAATCCTGATTGGCAGTAATCCTCCATAATAGCTCTGATATCTATATAAACGTGACCAACCATCATTTTTCTCTACATATCCTTTAAGAAAGACTTGACTATTAGAGATTCCAATCCATCCTGAAGGTATTCTGATAGTTCTTATATAACCATCCACAGTACTTCATTGGGACATACTCTATAACTTATAATTATATAATATAGGTGATATTTGATTATAACATTATACTGTGAATCGTCCAACCTCAAGATATATTTGAAGCCCACTAAAGTCTATCAGTCAGAGATTTCCAAGTACCAGAAATTAAGCAATTAGGTCAGATCCTTTGCTAAGAGCCAATAAAAATCAAAATCAATTTATTGTTCCTATGCTTAGTATTACTCTTTTCCTTACTCTGACGATGCCACAAATCATGACAAGATGAAACCTAGAAATGGTCCAATCAAACAAAACCAAAATAATGTTTTCATTACCCACTAGCTTGCCTTGACAAGTGGCCTTTTCCCAAATCCAACAGGGTCAAAGAAAAACAATTTTATATGTCAAAATTCATGTATGCCTACCATATATAACAATGTTTATCTCAATTGTGAGTTTATTAAGTTCAACCCATTTGTACAGTTAGCTTTGTTTCTCTATTAGTGTAGTGTGATGTAGTTTTTGTTTTTGCTTGTCTGATAGATCATCTATATGTTTGGGGACATGTCATCATTATTATCTGTGATAGGACGCTACTACCTTTGCCTTGCCTGTTAACACTCAGTAGCTCATACTTTCAGATTATCATAATTAGTGGAAAACTAGTTGGGTTTACAGCTTTTGTTCCAATATCATAATTAAATAATGATACTATTAGAGGCAACAAATTATGATAGTAATAGAGGCAATAGGTTAACATACTTTGGATCAATTTTGCAGAGATGCATAATTCAATAATCGCAGATATAGTTTTGAGTACATGTGTGGTTAAAATTATATAAATATTATCATATTCTTACATTCATTAGCATAGAGGGACCAACATGCTTCTATTGATGATCATGTTAAACATCTTCCTCTGTTGCCACTGTAAAATTCCAATCATTCTCCAATAATGCTTGTGTCTTCTTTTCTAGCTTATGTAATCACAAATGACAGTAGGTAAGTAGTAAGATTACATGTGTACATTGAGATTTGAGCTTTCACTAAATTGACATGGCTTGACTAGTAATTTCTAAATTTAAGCATAAATCTTGCAACCTCTTATCTGGATATCATCCATTCTTTCATGTCAATCCTAGTTGCTGGTCCATGTTGCTTTCTTTATCAATGCTGGAGTTGGGATCCTTGGTCTCCCATGTTTGTATGACCTGAATTCGATTGACTAAAAATACATTTTTATTAATTTATTTATGTCTATGCTTAGAAGACTTCAATCCCACCAAATTATAGAAATATATAAATAATCCAAAACCATCGTTAAAATATGCATAGACTTTTTATTAATCTCATGTTATTTATTTAACAATGACAATTGATAGTGATGTAAAAATTAATCACCAGTAACTATTTTCTTATCAAATGTTGATTACTAACTAGTGATTGACATCAATTTCGAACTAGAATACAAATCTGACACAATCTAATAATGAATGATTCAAGTTTTGAATTAGAGGAAAATTATGTGTGTTTATAGATGTAGGAATGTGATTTTGAAAATTGTTTGTTTCTAGATGTAGGAACATGATTTGGAAACTCTTTTGAAGGTTCTAAAAGAGAATGGAATATATAATTG
This sequence comes from Pinus tabuliformis, assembly GCA_031772625.1. NCBI lineage: Eukaryota > Viridiplantae > Streptophyta > Pinopsida > Pinales > Pinaceae > Pinus > Pinus tabuliformis. The sequence continues at coordinate 1,491,112,468 of CM062817.1, forward strand.
ATGTCCACATGCACCACAATCATTTCCCATCTTTGGAAATAAATGTTTATGTTCCAACCTAGTGCTAAAAAATTTCACTACTTCAATGCATATTCATGATACGATTACTCATCATTAAAGGCTTATTATTATCCTTCACAGATTATCTTCGTATTATTCTAATTAGATTACTCATCATTTAAATATAAGTATGATTATCCTCCTCTAATTATCCTCCTTGGGTGACAAAACCTCAGACCTGATAACTGGGAGGGTATCTCTCCAGTAAGTAATTTCCATATAATATCTATATGACATTCTTGACAAATGTTGTTTTTCTTTTGCTTCCCAACCATGGCTTGTGTCAACATATAAAAATCCAAATGAAATTCAGTATTAGATAATGGAGTTCCAAATGAAATCTAGTTTTAGATAATGGAGTTCCACCTTATTATCAGTTGGGTTTCAAAGGCATGTTGAGGGTTGTACGTATAAGTTGGATTTCTCCCATTGATACTTTGTGTACAATAATTTTACAGTTACAAAATCTATGGAAATTTCATGTGATTCCATTAATTCAATTATGTGATCTATATTCCTTGTCAGTTAGCATGTCATGTTGTTACCTGAGTACCATTTGGTTAGTGATCTCCACCTACTAAAGCATTTAAGAGAACACAAACAATGCTAATTCCAAGCCTGCACACATATATTACAATATCAATCCCCATCCCAATGGAATTTCAATTAATGAATTCAAAAGTTTTCTACATTCTCTTAATTTCTATTCCATGCTCACTACACAAAAAAATTATATACATCCCGAGACACATTGATTGGTATTATTCTAAATGGGAAACAAAAAAACTGAATGATTTTTTCTTCAAGTGTAGTTTCACATTCCTCAATTTCATGACATGACACTTTTAGTGAACATTAATGGTGCTTCTGATCCTTATCAAGAAAATACCCCATGCTTTTTTAATCAATTGGGAACTTCAAAATAGTCCCTTACTTGTTAGTTGATTTAAAAATTCTATCACCCTCATAGTCGAGTCAGTATCCATCACTTCAAGGGTAGGGGTATCCACTTAGTGCTCAACCACAAAGCTTGGACTTGAAAGATCCTTAAAATTACAAGAGTTGGGACAAGGCTTGAGGACTTCCTGAAAAGACTTAGATGTAGTAAGAGAAGGATTACCCCCTCCCTTGGCTCAACCTTTCACCTCTACGATACGGTAGATTGAATCCTCCTTTTTGATGCCATAATCACATAGAAGGCATTCCTTTCTTAGTATCCTGTCTTTCTACAAAGTCTCAAAAGCATAGCTGAAATTATTGTATGTTCTTGGATTTTCATAGCAAGATTTTCTACCGATTCAACTACTGACATCGTAATACAAAGAGTCCCTTTTGATAGATGTTGTACAGTTATGGTGAAAAGGGGGAGGTCTGAAATTAAATATCCTTGCTTTACAAGTTACATCTATGGTGAGAGAGGGAAAAATGCATGTCTAGCCTCTTCATTCTATTGGAAATTTCTTAAAAACATATTTTGTACATCCACCTTTGATTCAAGAATTCTTCCAAACACTTTGCATACAACCAAAAATTCCTTACCTACCAAACACTCTGGCATCGACCTTGCCATAATAGAGGAGTAACTAGTGTAAAATGGTAAGACACTTTTATAATAGAGATGTGACTTATGGCATGGCCAAACCGAGGGACCTCCCATAAATCTGATACCTCATATGCCATGCTATTCCTTTGATAAATTGTAATTAAACAATCAACATATGTTTGTCTAGTAAAAAGTATAAAACTATGTTTCCTTTTTGGTTATTATTTTATTCGTAATATTTTTGTTTTTGGAATAAAATAATTATATTATTGTATCCTATATAATTAAAAATATTACATTACATACAAGTTCTAAGGCCCCTGAGGGTCACCTCATTCTTGAATCTCAACATCCTTCTTTCTGAAGGTTTGACATTGAAGCCCATAATATATGTAGTACTTCTGATATGAAAAATATTTGAATGTTAAAAAAAATGTTGCTGTTGTAGGGCTACAACTTTGAAAACCATGCCTGAGCTATGGTATGATTTAACATTAAGTCCAAATGAAAATAAATCATTTCACTTGTAATGTTGACTTTTCGGCTAAAATGAGTTACTCTGACTCTGACATAGTTGATCTCAAAAATTAACACTCCTATCAACTACCTCGGCTAGGCCCAATTGAAAATACACACACTCACACACTTGGTTTGTAGTCTTACCTTTACATTGTCGGCACCACTTTTGCAGTGGCTAAAAAAATACCCAAGAATAATCTGGGATCAAGCACTCATCAAGTTATAATTTGAAGAATTTGAGTTCTCTTTCAGGTGGTCGATTGGGACCCTTCCATTAAGGATATTTCAGTTGTGGTTGCAGGAACTATTGAATCCCCAGGAACAAGCTCCAACTTGATCTTTGTATGAGATATCCATCCAAGCTAGGCTAGCCAAACCACCTCCTAGTTAACTTCAATGGCTTCAATTGCTTTATTCTTTTACTTGTTAGTACGTTTAATGAGGAAACAATTTAACAAAAATTGAAAAAGTAGATACAAAATTAATTTTTATATGTACCAAAGTTACTTTCAGAGTTGCATGGAAAAATTAATTTTGGCTTCAGTTGCTTCCTCCTTTTACTTGTTAGTACCTTTAAAGAGGAAACACTTTAACAAAAATTGAACAAGTAGATACAAACTTAATTTTTATAGGTATCAAAGTTACTTTTAGAGTTGCATGGAACACTTAATTGTGTATAGAAGCGAGGGAAGACTTGAATGGTTGATGACAACAAACATGTATGGTCAATTATGATTATCATAGGTATATTAGTTTGGTTTTACCAATCCATAAATTGCACACTTTGTTACTACTATTAAAGGCAAGTCATGATGGTTCACTGCTTTAACATCATGTAAATTTAGTTGTGTCTATTAAAGGCATGTCATTTCAATGACAAAACCAATGGTTTGTCAACATGGTCAGCTTAGTGAGTTATGTGTTAAACATCTCAGCGAGAAACATATCATGTCAATTAGCTTAGTCATTGACATGCACATTCCATTGTCACTATTAGTGACATGTTAGGTTGGATATTAACATGTATTTTTTATTAACATTATCTAGGAGATTAACTGAATCAACATGCATATTTGACTACAGTTGTGGGAGAAATGTTAGATAGGTCAACCCCATCAACAACATTCATGTTCTATTGCACATGTTAGAGGCATGACACAATGGTCACTTGATTAGTAACATGTACATTTTGGTTATCACTATTAAAGGTATGTTAGGTTGGTTAACTTGATCAATGACTTGTATGTTTGGTTACAATTATTAAAGCCTCACTTGATTGTTTAAAGTAGTAAATGGAGTGTAAGTCTAGTTACCATTGTCGTAGGCATGTTTCATTGGTTAAATTAGTTAACAGCATATACATTCAACTACGATTGTTAGAGCCATCCAAGGCTACTAAACCAATTTAAAGTGCCACATAACATTGATGGGGGCTTGATTATTACATTGTGTGTGAGTATAGTTTGTTATGTTTTTTGTAAGTCGAAGATTTTTCATTAATCAAAATAAATCACACTTGAGAATATGATATCCGAGAGAGGAAGGGAGGACAAAAATTTATTCCCAAAACAACTGATATTCTTATACTATCAACAAGAGTACCTCAATGTGTGGAAGATCTTCATGACTCCATCTTGGCTTTAGTAAGTAGGATAGAGTGTGGTGAATATGAAGATAGCCATCTTCTCTAGGTGAAACTATGTGTTCTAGATATGCATCCTTTTCGCTCCAAAAAAAGAAATATGACAAATGAAAGTTTTGGTATTTATCTTGGTAACATGGCAATAAATTTGCGAATCTGAAATGATTTGCATCATGAGTCGAGCAATGAAATAATCAATTTGGCTATGCTTGGGAAGGAAGTATACTATAATACAAAGGTGTGCACTTGTACTATTTTAGGCATCTATAGGATTTGAAATATTTTTTTTGTCATTATTTTTTAGTGAACTGTAATCTACCTGGTTGAGTGGAAAAGCCATAAAATGATCCCTAACCTTTCTACGTTTTACAAGACTATAATGAAGACAGAGTCAAAGAAAATGAAGATGATATAGATATATTGAGAAACAAACATTATGAGTCCCACATGTTGAATGATTCTCAAGCTTCTCCTATATTTAGTGCAGTTAATGGTGCTAAGAATAAAAGGCATCCCTATATAAATCTGATCCAAGGCTCCCTAGGATAGGGAAGACCTCAATGCTAGTTTCACTTCTTTCTATCTTACTTCATCAAAGTTACAAAGTACTAGTGTGTGCACCAACAAATGCTGCAATATCATAAATTTCATTGAGATTCTTGAAATTCATTGCAAGTCGATTTGATCAGTGCCCCGATATGTGCAAATTTCCATGTTTTTTGACCTTGAGTGACCTTATACTAGTTGGAAATGAGGAACACTTGTATGTTGAAGGTCCTTTGGAAAATATTTTCCTTCGATATCGAGAGGAACGTCTATTAAAATGTTGTGTGACAATGATAAGATGGAGGCAGAGAGTGTCATCTTTTCTTGATATTCTTGAATTGGAAGTTTCACAATATGAGGTTTTTCAAGAAACAACATAGAATATGCAATCTGTTAACTTTATACTATTTGTCAGAGAAAGGCTTGGAAACTTAGCTGCAAACTTTTTTGTGTGTGCAGGGATTTTATTGAGTGATTATCCAAGACCAATCTTAGAGAAACATGATTTAGATTATCTAACTGAAGTTTTTGAGTTTTTTGTAAATCTAATTAAGAAAAATGCATGTAAGGAGAAAATTGTTAGAGCATGTTTTTTCGGTGATGGAGAAATCTATGAAGAGGCAAAAAAGTGCACAGAGATATTTATAGAGAGAGTGATTAACAATAGAAATTTCTTAAAATAAGCCCTTTTTTGCTTGATAAGTGAATGTACCCATCTCCTAAGGAAGGAACTATGCTTTGCAAGAACAATCCCCAGGAAAAACATTTTAAAAAATTGTTTTTCAAGTGTTAAAGTGGTCTTTTCAACTATGTCACTGGCTGGAAAGAGCTACATGAACTTGGAAACACCATTTTACTGTTTGATTATTGATGAGGCGGCCCAACTCAAAGAGGTTGAATCTACAATTGCAGTACAGATTGAAGGTGTAACACATGCATTTTTGATAGGAAATCCAAAGCGGTTACCAACAACAGTAATCAACAAGGTTTGTTTACAATGGCCTTTTCAAAAGTCGCTTCCCAATTTCATTTTCCTAAATTTTGTTATAAATTTATTAATTCCATGAAATGGTTAGTTCATCATCTTGTAGATAAAATGAAATATGGAAGAAGTATCTTTGAAAGATTGGAGAGGCTCGGGCACTGAGTTCATCTTCTAAATATACAATATCATATGAATCCATCGATAAGTATTTTCCCAAATGGGGAGTTTTATGACAACCGTATTGAGAGTTGTCCCAATGCGGAAATGAAGCCATATGGCTATGGATATCTCACATCGGAAATGTATGGAGCATATGCATTAATTAATATAAAGGATGGAAGAGAGGAGGAAGATAATTTTGGGAAGAGTAAGAGGAACATCGTGGAGGTTGTTTTTGTCATCTACATACTTCGTAAACTGTACAAAGGTAATTTCACTGTTCTATTTGATTTGTATGTATACAAATTTGTTTTCTTATGTCCTAATTGGACCATTTCCAAATTGGTGTAGTGAAATGTCTAATTAGATCATTTTCAAATTGGTAAATTATTGTAGTGAAATACCTTTACAATTTCAAGTGGGTACATAGGTGTCCTGAAGTAATGCTTTTTTTCTTGACTATTGAAGTTTCAAAAAGTATGGTGTTTCTCTCAAATTATTTATAATAATTCACTTGTTAATTGATTAGTTTGGCCCTTCATACCAAAGATAATAATAAGAAATGCATTCTAAAGGCTCTTCAATCTTATTGTTAACTTAAAAGAGGAAAAGCATAAAAAAACAAAAATGTGTATTAGTTAGATTTTGTGTTATGTAAGGTTTGCATCCATGTTTTTTGAATTGATAGAAAGTCATATAATCGTCACAATACATTTTTTATTGTTAAGAATTGTTCATTGTTTTATTTTTTAGAAAACTAGTACCAATTCCAAGCAAAAGCTTGTCAAATCTCTTCTCGTCTTCCTTGGAGTATCTGGGTGTAGGCCATCAGAACTGCCAGCCATAATGGTGGTTGGTAATATAAAGGGACTCTCATTAGATTTATAGTCTCCTAATTAGAAACAAGCCTTTGCCATATGGTTCGATTGAGCTAACTTTTAGGGCTGAAATTTTGGTTGTAGCCAAAACGGTTAGTGTCTAGTCTTAAGGATGACAAGAGTGTTGGCTTTGATCTACTTATAGGGTTAGTGTAGTACAAGCTTCACACATTTGACCACTAACTTTAGGTGCTCCCGTGGAAACCTCAAGGGGAAACTTCTCTCGTGGGAGTTGAGCATTGGTCATTATTGAAAATCTCGCCATTCCTCACCAATGTGTCCAAACCCCTTTGGGAAACCAGTAGCCGTGAAATAAAATCTACACCCTTTTTTGTAAATAATGTACCATCATTATAAGTTGGGAGAACTTACTTGAGTAGGGAGAAAATGATGAGACTTAATAATTAGAATCAGAAGTGTGCATAATATAATTTAATATAATTTATATGATGTTGATTTTGTAGGTCAAACATGCTGCCACTTCACTCTACGGACATTTTGTGAGCATGCGTGTGTTGTAATATACTCTAATTTTACAGTATGAATATTTATTTGGAAATTTTCTTTTTACATTTGAATTTTCTATAATCCCTCACAGGAAATCTAGTTTTGCAAAGCCTTCATTTATGGTTTTATATATTCTCTGATATCTCACAAAATTTCTTTCTATTTTCCAAATATAGATTAAAATCTTTGACTTGTTTTCTTGTAAGACCATTAGTAGAAACCCTCCTATCTTGACAACAACTCTTACAAGTACCCCTTTATTTACAAACTAAGCCTTGAAACTTTCCCTCGTGTTAAGAAGATTACCATGAAGCCTCAAACTGATAGGTGGGTGTTCCCTAACACCAACAATGGCATCATTGTTCTTGCATAGGGACATCTGATGAACTTGTGTTGTGCAACTAACCACCCAAGTTTTTACATGTCTTGCTCCTTTACAAATGAGCTAAATATTTCTAGTTCCATGCGACCATTGATTGTACATACTAGATTGCTTAGACGTACCAATACCTTCATTATATTGTAGCATATGATCCATTGTTATTTGCAAGAAATCCCCATTCCTTGTACCCAACCTCGTTACATTAAAACTCATGCAACATATGGTGGAGTGGGTCTTGCATGTCATAGCAATGTCCAATTTCACTAACTAATGTCACATCTATGCTCTGTATGCTTTTTCATAAACATTATGATATTTTTTAATAGATGTTTGCAGGTGTGCATGGTGGTGATGTTGAGATCTTGTCTAGAGATTTGGAAATGGGATATTTCTTATATGTTGTGATTTGGATTTGGATTATTGCCTCAATTCTTTGTTGATTGCTATTTTTTAATAGATTTTTCCAAGTAGATGCATGATTTTTGAGATTTGGTGAGGGTGCTTTGAAGTAGGATCTTGTCTAGGTGTTGTGGTTTGGAGTTGAAATTTGTTCTCATTTCTTTTGAACTCGCACTTTTCTAGTGGATTTCTTATTGTTTAGATCTTGTCAGGGTGTTTGAGATGTGGAATCTTGATTAGCTTTTGTCTTTTTGGTTCTAGCAATGAGTTTTGTGGTTGTATTAAAGCAGTTAGGATCTCATTAGCAAACTATTATAAAGTTTTATAGTATAATATTGTAAATTTCATACCGCTATTTATCCGTTTCGAAAATATTAATTTATATATGTTTAGAGCATTAGGAATTATCTTAATCTTAATGGTAATCTTAATCATGCGATACCAGCTTCCTGATGTTAGATCTGATATGGCCTTGGGGCATTTTGGTCTCATTCATGATGTTATGAGTTGCACTACTCTTGTTAGTTGCCCTTATTCTTTGGTGTAACTCAAATCACATCGTGATGATTTTGGTATAATTAGCTTGCATTGAATTACATTTTAGGATTCACTAGTTTCCACTACATTAAAAAAACAATTTTGAAGGTGTTGAATCAATGTGAGTTTATGGTGGGTCTAGAAGCATCTTCATATTTAAAATCAATGACCATTACATATATTAAACTATCTGGTTATGATGTGTTAATATTAGCTAAGGTTCTATAAGCTGATTAGACTTGTATCGATGTTTTGAATTATAGATCCAGGGCTAGATTCCTCAGATCTTTTTTTTCTTCAAAATTTTTCTATTTGAGATCCAGTTTGTCTTGATTCTAATTCTCTTTGTTCTTTTGTAGTTTGACAACTTGTATGAATGTAGGCACTCTCTCCCAGAGGGTATTACGAGAGCCACAAATGTCATGATTGTGGGTAATGTTGATGTTGTTTGTGGGTATGGAGATGTTGGCAAGGGTTGTGTTGCAACCTTGAAAGTCACTGGAGCTAGGGTCATTGTTAAGAGATTAATGTTCCCTCCAAGAGCTTATGGAAGGCCTTCCTGTTCTCACCCTTGAGGATGTAGTTAGCATTATTTATATCTTTATGAAAACCACTCGCAAAAACGACATCATCATGGTAGATCACATGAGGAAGATGAAGAACAATTCCCTTGTTTGTAACATAAGTCACCTTTCCAATGAGATTGATATGCAAGGCCTTGAAACTTTCCCTAGTGTTAAGAGGATTACCATGAAGCCTCAGATTGATAGGTGGGTCTTCCCTAACACCAACAGTGGCATCATTGTTCTTGTAAATAGACATTTCATGAACTTGGGTTGTGCAACTGGCCACCCAAGTTTTGTCATGTCTTGCTCCTTTACAAATGACGTAAATATTTCTAATGCCCTGCAACAATTTCTTGTACGTATTAGATTACTCAGGCATACCAATCCTTGATTATATCGTTGTTTATGATCCATTGCTACATAGATGGATGTTTCATACATGGTGCATAATCTCTACTTTTTGTTGTAGGTCATTGCTCAGTTAGAACTTTGGAACAAGAAGAAATTAGGAAAGTATGACAAGAGGGTCTATGTGTTGCCTAAGCATCTAGATGAGAAGGTGGCTGCTTTGCAATTTCTCTAGTTTGGTTCCAAGATAACAGAGCTTTATCCTAATAAGGCAGAGTATATAAATGTGCTTGTTGAGGGACCTTACAAGCCTGCTCACTACCAATACTAAAAATATCTAACATTTGGGATGACTTGTTGGACGAGTAGCAAATGTCCTTGCCATTTGCAAATAAAAGAAATAGTAGCATTTATTTTTGGTAGCTCCATTTTTGTAAAGGACCTTACAAGCCTCCTGACTACATAATGAAGAGACGAAATTTTTTGTGAGACCTCCTCTGTGAGTATCAAGTAGAAATTCTCCTCGACATATAAAGGTCTAGCCTCTCTTTGTCAACATCTCCATTGTCTGGGTAGAATTATAATAAAAAAATTATGTTTCTTCTATGTGTGGTTGCTAAATTTCTTGCAGCATCACATCAAGCATCTTGTTTTAAGGAAGCACAGCCTTGTGACACCCAAACACGAAAAACGCATGCACCTTTCTAAGGACCTACTTGTATTCTAAGTCTTACATATGTTTTTAATAAATCATTTTACATAAACTTGTTGTTTTTTTGTGTAGTTATAATCCTACTCCTTGTCTTAAAAGTTACCTTGATATTGAGCTCATATTAGCCATGGATTTTCTTATCCATGATTCATATCATACTATTGATTTCTCTATCATGTATGTTATGGTAAAAATTTTGTGTATTGTATTTTGAGGGACAAACTATTTTTCCAATTTTCATACAAGGAATTAAATTTTCTCAACTATATTGCCAAATTTCCACAAGAGGATGGTTTACCTTTAGACAGTGACAAACGGCAATGGGTGGTTGGAATTACGGCTTCAATTACTTTTGTGAAGTTGGTCCTCATAATGTATTGTCAAAGTTTCACTAATGAGATTGTGAAGGAATATGCTCAAGATTATTCCATTGATGCGATCACCAACACATTTGGTCTAATTGTTGTTATTCTTGCAAGTACTCTATGCTGGTAGATAGATCCTACTAGAGAAATTGTGGTAAGAAGTTCTTTGACCTTTTGCTTTATAGTTCATAGTTTGCAACTGTCCACATGTTATGCTTATCTATTTTATTGAGTGTGCGCCATGATTTCTTAGCACTAGCTACTGAAGAGTAGTTTTTCTTCCATTATGTTATCCCCTCCTTTTGTAATCAACGTCCACTTGTTTAACAAGAAACTTGTTTTTGGTTTTCTCATTTTCATGATATATCATTGCATTTAGTAGCAATATAGATGACAATTTTAGCACATGTTCTCGGTCATCAATACTCTTCACTATCATAAATAGTGGCTGGTGTGGAACTCCCAAGCCATAGGGGGCCCTAAATAATTGTTTAGCTACGATGGAGCCATGAATCTATCCAACATAAAATTCAAAGGAAAAACATACTCTAGGTCTATTACGTTTTAAGTAGGAAAAGCTGATTGCAAAGGTGCAAGAGAATATATCCACTCCATTTAATTTATTTTGCTTTAATAATGACTCAATCACAAATTATGGATTCACAAGTCATAATTCAGTTTGTTTTACATTTGGAAATCAATACATTTTGTTACAGAATTTTATATGGGTGCATATACACAATAATAGACACATACATGTGTGGAGAAGAAGATGAAGAAAAATAAATCGTAACATGGAATGAAATCCCAACACACGGATATGCCATTGTAGCAAGATAGCCTATATACATGAACATTTAACTGTATACTAATAGAAGATTTTAATTTTTTTTGCTAGAGATATAATCCTGCTCTCTTTGCACCTTTTGGGGCAATTTCTAGTTCTAGTAAGTCAAAAATATGGTTTGCATGATTATAGTGTTTATAAAGATTGTAGATCAAGTGTCATTATTTTTATTATTATTATTTAAATCAATGGTTATAAATGTAGTTTTCAGGATTGCCATAACTCTTCACGTAGTTCTTTAAAGTGTGCTAGCTCAACGGAAGAGCATTTTCCGTACAAGTAGGTGGGTGGTGGTTTGATTCCACTGTGCGCTAACATGAATTAATAAATGATTTTGTAGTTTATTTTGCATTAATTTTTTTTATGTCGATCTATTTCAATGGTGAGATATTTTTGGATTCATTGTTTTATATTTTCTCTAGAGAGACAAAAGTGATCTTTAAATAAAAAAAATATTGTCTCTACAGAGGCAATAGCTATTATTAAAGACATATTGTCTCTAATCCAAGTGTTTTCTCTAGAGAGACAAAAATGAAATTGTCTCCTAATAGACAGTAATGCTTTTGTCATATATTGTCTTTATAGAGAATTTTTTAAGACAATATTTTTTAATACAATAACCTTTAAGACAACAATTTTTAACAAAATGATCTTAAAGACAATATTTAAGACAATACACACATTTGTTTTCTCAACTTAAGAAAACTTATGAAAAGTTGTCTCAAATCTTGTCTTAAAACCCCGCTTTATGTAGTAGTGACACGATCTATTTTGTCTAACATGTGACACATGAAAAAATAGTTACACATGGTCATTATACATTGAAATGTGAAATATAGAGTTAGAAGGCATTAATATCTTTGTTCATTAAGAGAGTAATTTTAAGTACATAACATAAATGGCTAGGAAATTTCTCTTTGCACAATGCATTTAGAAGATGCAAGTATTGTTTGAGCTTTTGTTTCTTTACATTAGCTTTTTATCTCTGAAGTTGATGTTCCATAAAATCACATCTTCCATTTTCATTTAGGCCTTAATGGAATCTCTAAATATCACATGAAAACTACAAAATATTGAACATAATGTAATGTAGTATTATGTTTCTTAAGTTTTGAGATGTTGTCAAGCCTAGTTTGGTATTGACTATGTATTTTGTAGCACATCATAGATATAAAATAGATTCAACACTTCAATGATTATGATTTTCCCTTTCTTTCTAGCTCCCATACAATACAAAGTGAATGAGTCTTTCCCCCTTAAAATCCCTTGGCTTTTAGTGTGTTATTTTTTCATTATTTCTTTTTAAGTTGATTATGATGAATAGATGAACACACATCAAATTTCAGTTGGGTGTGAATGGAATCTCTAAATATCATATGAAAAGAATGAAATGTTGAACACAAAAAAAAATATAATACATATTGGAGGTGTCGTTAAATCTCAATTGAAAATTGAGGATGTATTTTGCAATAATACATGAATCTAAAAAACAGGCAACGCTCTAATGACAACATTTTTTTTCTCTTTGCAAAGTGAAAGATATCTACACAAGCATTTATTAATAGATATATAGAGATGCAGCTCCTTTATACGCCACTGCGAGCATTTATTTGGTTAAGTTTTAAACTCTTTTCTTTAAAAAAAAAAAACATATATAACTATGCAGAAGAATAGTTGCACAAATCGAATTAATTGATCAAATGTTATGCTATAAACTACTTCATAAATAATTAAAAAATTCATTATCCACAATCAAGAATGTGTCGAAGATAAGGTATCTGTGGGAGAAAGGAGATGCAGAAGAAACACCCATTTCTAATACATTTATTTTTCATTTTCACAGTCTAGCATAATAAAAAATCGTCACTAAAGTGTCGAGAGTGAAAAATGATGAGCTAATAAATTAATAGGAAAAAAAAATGAATCTACAACACGTCCCTATATATATATATATATATCATTATCTAGATAGAATGTTATCCATATTTTTAATCGTCCCAATGCCTTCCATGCAATATTGATGATGTAAAATTCTTTGCTTTGGTTAAAATATTAGAAAATTATGAAATAGAGTGACAATAAGCAATATGATCGAAAACGTTGTTGAGAAATGACAACAAGAAATTCTAATTTAAATTTTTTCTTGAATTTAAACTATGAACTAAAATATAATTTTATGCTCACAACAACTTGTGGTAAATAGTTAATTAAGTTTAATTAACTTAATCATTTTATGAATTTCAAGTTGGAAGCATTTTCGAAATCATGTATATGTTCTCCCTAAGTTTTAGGGGTCTAGGATGTGTTTAATTGTGAGTTGTAATTAGATAAATTAGTTTACTGAGTTAAGTTCAATTAAATTAGTTCCAAACTATTTGTCGAACTAATAGAGAGTTAACAGTCAGTTGGTGCACTAGTGCATCCATAAGTGTCACTCTAGTTAATTGAAGATTCACTCACCAGAAACTCATGCATGTCGATTCTAAGAAACACCTAGTGAAGACTAGAGTGCAAGGACAATGTACTATCAATTGTATGATTTATTGAGTTTTATGGATCATGCATGCAATTAGAGAAGGACCTATGTTTGGATTTCACAGCTTTGGAATCATGAATTCCCTTTAAATATAGAATATTCATCCTAGGAATTACACAAGATATTAGGGGCTTGGAGAGTTGTGGAATTGCTTAGGTGTTGGCCAAGAGCTTGCTTGTGAGCTGTGAGAGTTGAGCATACTTGTGAAGAATGTTTCTAGTGAGAACAAGCTTTGTATATTCACTCATATTTATGATATCTAAAACACAGATAGTGGGGTTTTGAGTAATGTCTATCCCTAGATACATTATGTGCCATTGATTTATCTCATCCTTGTTCATATTGTTTTTATCAATCTATTAGCTTCCACTAGTTGAAAGTAGAAGTAGATTATTTTTTTGTGCTTTAGAAAATTGCATGAGCTTGTGAATCTATAATAAATTCTACATGGTATCATAGCTAAATACAGTATACTAGAGGACATTTCGAAGTTTTTTGAGTTTCTAGAGGACGCAGATAATCCTTGAGGGAGTTCGATAACACATTGCCTTGAGTCTCCATGGAAAGAAAACTATGTATGTTATGTGGAAAGCATTGATAGACTTGTATTAGAACAACAATGACCAAAGGAAATTTTCACTGAAGGACAAACTCGAAAAATCAAAATGGAGAAAGGAAAGACTATACCAAAATACTTTACCAAGTTCACTCAATGTCATCATGAACTTGGAAGTGTTGGAATCACAGTTCCCAAGGATCATATGGTGAATATTTCTCTTCTCAGACTCCCAAAGAGTTGGCATAGTTATCAAGACCTTGTCAATGGTCAGCAAAAGCTGCCAGATCAGAAATGACTATGGTCGAATTTGATGTAGGAGGAGATTAGGAGGGACATCATGGATGACTCTTCATCAAACAATGATGATGAAGAGAACTGTTTCTTAGTGATTAAGGTGAAGAAGTGGAAAGGGAAAGCTTCCCATTCCAAACCGTATTCTTATCTTGGAGGTAAGAAGAATGACATGAAGAAAGTCAAGTGCTTTGATTTTCATGAACTGGGCCATTTTGTTACAAAATTTCCATTGAAGAAGCCCAAGAAGAAGTCATCATGAGGAGTGTTACATATCCATTTAGACCCATTATCTAGATCAGTTTTTTAGGGCTCATCAAACCATAATTTTAGTTGCTACATTCCCTAAAGAAGTCAACCTTTTGAATGCCTCCTTCCCTAACAGTTTCATTGCCTAAAGACATCCTGAAATGACCTCTAGAGGGACCAATGTACGTAGGCCCATGCAAGGGTGCACTGCAGAGAAGTTAATTCCATGCTATGGTGCTCTGCATATCACTTAGGCCCTCTTTGACCTGTGTTGGTTGAGTATGAGTGAAATTCACATAGGGTTTAGGGAATATTCTTATCTTCTAGAGCCTTATAATAGATTCCCACACTTATCGTCTCCTATGAGCTCGCAAATGGATCAGGAATGAGTTAACATACCCCCTATCCTCTCATCCCTTCCTTGATGGAACTAATTCTAAGAATATAAGTCCATTTAATACCCTCATTGATGACAAAACCTCCTCCATCTTCCTATAAATGGAGCACTCATCTAAGTGATGAAGGGGCTGGACTTTGATGAATTGTAATAACATAATGTTAGTTTGGTAATTGATATTATTGTAAGCATTGTTATACTGCTAGAATGTTATGCTTATGATGTGATGTGGATGGAACCTAAGCTAGGGGAGTGACTTGGAATCAGGATTCATGGTTGTAATTCTTCCTTCTAACCAATAAAGTATTTATACCCTTTTCCATATGCTTATCTTGATATATGATGCTTATAGGTGTGAATGTATTTCATGCCATTTAAATGTAATCAATAGATCTTTTTCTTTGATTGGTTCTTTTTCTTCTGTTAATGTTTACGGATACTTCTCAAGTGTGTTAAGAATAGGAAGGAGCAACAAGACCAATACAAATGAAATAAAAGGAAAGTGAAATTACAAGTAGGTCCTATCATCCTCTTTTCCTTGTATATTGTTTATAGCGAAATGTTAAAGTGTTTTGAATTGCTGTTCTAGATATGGCTACTTAGCTAGGAAATTAGTGTTTATTGGTAGATACCAAATTCTTCATAACAAATTGGTGACTCCATTGGGGAACGATCATCGTTCCAATTCAATTATTCACATCCTAGGACACTGTAGAAGACTTTACCACCTTTTATTTATTGTATTTCAACCTTGTTGAAGTGAATTTTGGTCAAAAGCTATGTTTACTTACCTCTTGAAATGGCTTATTGTCACCAACGCAGGCTTGTGAGGGACATAGTGCACTGCAGAGCACCCTTGGCTTAGGGACAGTGCTCTGAAGCACACTATCTCCCATTTGGGGCTTTGTTGATCCTCCTTGTGTCAATTTCCCACCTTTGGATAAGGTTTTTCACCAAATTTCTTATGTTTGATTGCTTGTTGGATGATCAATGAGTGTCATGTCTCAGAAATCAAGATTGTATCTCTTTTTCTAGCCCTACTTTGAATTAAATGATTAGTGTTTCTTAAATAATTTCTTTTTCATTATCAATTCATCGTCAAAGTTAGATTATAGAGGATTAATATTTGTTTGAAAGAAAGTGTCGTAAAAGCCTTCTTTTCCTTCGAAACAAAACTATCGTAAAGCCATCGTTCTTGTAAAAAGATTGATTGATTGTATGCACATTAGTTTCCATTTTTGTTCATCATAACATTAAGGGAATTGAAAAGAAAACCTTGCATCATGCATTGAAAAAGTTTGTGTGTGCTCATAGTAATATTTTAGGGAAATTGCATTAGATTGTGCTCTTTGCTCTTTGATTGAAACAAATTTGATTGTTGTATCCCTATTAGCTAATATTTTCATTATCAAAATTGAATAGAAAGAATGCTTATCATATTAGTTTCTTTCTACAAATTGAAAACACATCATGAGGTGAACCTTGAAAGGCAAATTCTAAAGAAGATCAACTTAAAATTCATTTGAATTAACCTAATGGAGCATTGTAACTTAATGCGTAACATTTCGAGGGTCTAGGCCAGAGATGTGTTACAGCGTCATAGAACATAGCAGTTGTCACTAACCTTTCTGCGATACATTTTGAGTGTGATACCTCATTCCACATACGTGAGTATATCGTAGCTCATCCACGTACCTTTCGTTATATAAGATGGTGTTTCGATACGTAAAGTATATGGGAATCCTATAACTATGTGGTTTCACATTAGACAATGTTAATATGGATTGGGCCTCTACGTACTTTCAGTTATATATGGGAGAAAAGCACTAGGTTTCTATCCATCCTTAGGTAACCGAGTCAGTCGCCCTGTACACTGTGATACACTAAACACAGCATTTGGGGAGATTGCTTGCTTATACCTCTCGGTTCGCCAGGAGGTATTTTCTAGTTCACAGTTACTCGGTAATCCTTTTGCCTAGATCATCCCTCTTTTGTTTTGTTTTTTTTTATTTTGATTAAAATAAATTTAATTGACCACGGATAAAATCCTCCACATTCACTCCTTAGTTGCTCTTAGGTTGAGACATATGGCGACAAATCTAGAGTCCACCGATCAAGGAATTCATTTTGATGGAAATCCTAGTCCTTTTCCTCCTTTCAAAAATATTGGTGCTCCTTATATGGCTACATTATCCCTTCCAGGACTTACCATTGCTTGCCAGTATGGTTCTTTTCAACCTTCTTGGTTCAAAATGTCATGATTTATCCACAATCAAGTACTCCTCCAACTGGAAAAAATCAACCTCTAGTTGATCCTAAAGTTGACCCTTTGCCTTCTTCCTCAGTTGTTTCTTCCTCCCCTTCTTCCTGTTCGCCTGGTGAAAGTATTGGTACTAGTAACTAGGTGGCTAAGAAGAAGAATAAAGAGAATAAGGAGAAGAAGAAGAAGAAAAGCCAACATGGGGGAAACCAAGCAACCTTTGATGAGAAACTATCGAATAAGCCTCACAAACCTCGATATCCTTGCAAACATTGTAAGGGAGTCCATCATATTTGAAATTTTTCTGGTACTCCTCAGATCTTAGAATAATGGTCTTCTCATTCATAGAACCCTGTCTCATCAACTTCGAGAGATCATGTTGATGACACACCATCAACTAGTGGTAGTAAAGTTCATGGAAATAAGGGTAAAGTTAAATTTTCCTGTAGGTTATGTGAAGGGAATCACCCCATTCACCTTTGTCCCAATCTCGATGAAGCAAAAAAAGTGTTGGATAATCGTTATGCTTCTCCGCAGCGACTTCCATTTGGTTACAGGAGACTCTCCCTTGATCCTTCACTAGTTGATAAAGTGACTAACCATAATCAACCATCGGTCAAACCCACTCTCTCTGAATGTGAATCCAATGAGTCTACACCTCACCCATCATAGGTCGAGGAAACAGTTGACCCAATTTCACCTTTAGTTAATCATATTGTTCCCCTAGAGAGTGAGCATGATACCATTCAGGTTCTTTTTGTTTCTTTAGATTCTAACGAGCTTGGAGAAAACCCTCTTATTCCATCAAGGAAGGAGGAAAATACTCCCATTCTCGTAACACAAGGGGATAAGATTCCCATTTCTATGATACCCCCTCCAAGTAGTCTATTCACTTCCTTTGATTGGAATCAACTAGTATGATTTCGTCTTCCTTCTTATGTGCCTTTCCAAATCATAGTATAGGTTTTTAACATGATTTTACTTGGCACTATTATAGATGAAGGTGCACCTGTGAGTATCCTTTCCTCAACTACTTGGCAAGTGCTCAGTTCACTGCTGCTTGTGCCTGTTACCGAGAATTTGTTGGCTTTTAATAGAGGAACCATTCAACCATTAGGAATCCTCCCTCAGTTTCCTATTAATTTGGGAGGAAAAAATATTTATCTCAAAATGATGGTAGTCCCAGGTCCTTTATATTATAATTTACTTCTTTGGCGTGACTATGTTTATGACATGGGAGCTATTGTTTCATCACTCTTTCGAGTGATGTGTTTCCCACATGGAGGTAGAATTGTTGCCAGTGACTAGCTTTCATTTCCAATTCCAAATATGGCTTCCAGTCAATTGTCTTCCCTAAATGGTCCTTTTGTCCCAATGGTATCTTCCACACCACGAGTTAACTATGTGGCAACCCGTTCCATGCCTACATCAGTGGACGATCAATTCCATGATGTTGTACATTATGTACAGGGCGAATTAGAACTAGATCTATCCTTCGAGAGAATTATTCTCCCATATGATGAGAACCTCTTGGAAGTCATGACCTCTTATGGTTTGTGATCAAGGAATATAAGCATAGTTCCTTGTCTTGTGTCAAGCTCGTTCAAAAATGAAATGGGGAGTATAAGGATAGTTCTTTTACTGTGTCAACCTCATTAAAAAATGAAAGAGGTCCATGAGGATAGTTCTTTTACCATGTCAACCTCATTAAAAAATGAAACAGGTCCATGAGGATAGTTCCCGGTCTTGTGTCACCATCGTTAAAAAATGAAACAAAGGGTATGATCATAGTTCCTTGCCTTGTGTCAAGATCGTTAAAAAATGAAACAAGGAATATGAGGATAGTTCCTTGTCTTGTGTCAAGCTCGTTAAAAATTGAAAATATGAGTATGAGCATAATTCCTTGCCTTGTGTCAAGCTCGTTAAAAAATGAAACAAGGAATCTGAGGATAGTTCCTTGTCTTGTGTCAATCTCATTAAAAAATAAAACAAGGTCCCCTAGAGAAAATTTCCAAGTCAATATTTGAGTAGATCTTGTAAAATCCCATTCGAGTCTTTTCTTTGAGTAGCTCGTGTAAAATCTCATTCGAGTCTTTCACTTGATCTCATAAATAAACCTTCATTCCATCCACCTGATAGCCACGAGTAGTCTACTGAGGTGAATGTAGTGAAGCTTGGGGGGCATGCACCTAGCTTTAAGTCATCATGCTATGGTCATGTAAACCAATCTCAAGCATAGTTTTTCATGTTTCAAGCTTGTGTAAAGATGAAACTGAATTCATGCATAGTTCTTCGTTTCAATCTTGTCTAAAAATGAAACTAAATGGAAGCATAATTTTTCATTTCAAGCTTGTGTAAAAATGAACCCATTTCCATTTTCACCATCGTGATTGCCATTCTATCAGCCTTTCCATCAGACGAGCCTTGGTTTTTCTCCTTCCATAATTCTTTGCTTGGCCAATCATACACTTTCACTTGGTAGTTTTACTCTTTTTGAGGAACTGTTAGAATGAGTGGTCTTATTAGCCAGCCTCTTCACATAAATCAACATGTTTTTAGAAGTTCCAATATCACCGGAACTAGTTGCTATCATAGATACCATTCGTTCCTCAAAGTGGAGTTCTCTTTAAGCTCTTTTCAAACTCTCGAAATATGAAAAGATTTCCTAGTGCTTGTCCTTTTCAGCTCGTTAATGGATTGGAAATGACATCTACTCAGTATAAGTTTAACCCTTGTTCGAGTTGAGATAGATTATTTATCGAACATGATCAATATGTTCTCTCTCGTATTTTTTTAAGTTTTTTCGGGCTTGAGAGACAAATCTACGAAAAATAACTTGTGGATTTTTCTTTTTGTCCCTTTTCAAACTCTCTAAAAATGAAAAGTACCAAGTTATATTTATCGTTAAACTCGTTAAAACATCAAATAGCAACAAACTTGTCAATCATGACAAGACCGAGTTTCAACTTTGCTAGACTTATTAAAACATCATATAGAAATGGATTCACCCGAAGGGTGGAATTATAAATCAAGCATATGTTATCCTTCTCGAGCTTGATAAAAAATAAAGAGGTGCTAGTCAGCAATGACCGGGGAAAATGGAAAAAGTGGTAAACCACTTTTAGTAGCAGGTCGCTCTTGAGCATGACACTTTCACTTCATCATCGTGACTATTTGCGTTGGGTTATTATCTTGATGGTTATCATACTATTGGTCTATCATACCATCCATCACTTTATTTTGGGTCAATGCTACCGATTCGTTTCAGTGTAGCCGACATGTCCAAGAGAATTCATCCAGTCAAAATTCATCCTTTGTAATACCATAAACATTCATTTTCATGACGGCCATTCCTAAACCTTGTGTCATCAATCAAATTCAATCTCCAAAATCATTACACTCGTTTCATGTCGTTGATGTCAGATACGTCAAGGCCCTCCTATGATGAGTCGCTTCTTGTCAACATCAACACATTATCAAAGAATTTGACTTATAAACACCCTTCCAATACCTTGAGGCTTTCATACATCAATGAAAAGTTTCTCACTTTTGGCAATAGGTTGATGTCACTAGCCTTCGACCGAAAGACTTTGTATATGATTGAAATCAAAACATCCACTCACATCATCCAGAATGTACTGTAGTACCTTGAGGATCATTATCATTATCGGTGATTTATGTCACGTCTGTTAATGGCTTACATCATTGGCTAGTAATCAAACATTGTCTTCCCATGTTCAACTTCATATCACATATTCACATGGTTGGAGATGTACTTGAGCGAATGATTGAATGAGATAGAAGACCTCAAATCTAGTTTCATCATTCCGAGCTGCGATTTCAAGAAATGTACCAAATCATCTGTACAATGACTTTACATTGATGGTAATTCTGATCATGGGTCTATATCTATATACGATTGTCTATGTACTTGTATTGAAAGTTTATATGTTGAGTATGGGTGTGCCTTCCCTCAGCAATACATGAGAAAAAATCAAAATATCATGGTATTATGTATTGTAATCGATGTAGGTCACCAACCACTTCGGAACCTCCTCATTACATCGTAAAGCATATCACTCGACATTAATATTTTTGACTTAATGCTTTAGGGGGCAGCTACTATAGATCCATTTGGGCACATCACTCCCATAATCGAGATTAGTGTTTTAGGGCTCATCAAACTCTAATTTCTATTGCTACATGCCCTAAACAAGTCAACCTTTTGAATGCCTCCTTCCTAGACAGTTTCACAGCCTGAAGACATCCTGAAATGACCTCTATAGCGACAACATAGGTAGGCCCATGCAAGGGTGCACTACAGAATAGTGTAGTCCATGCCAGGGTGATTTGCAGAGCACTTAGGCCCTCTTTGACCTACGCTAGGTGAGTTTCAGCAAAATTCACATAGGGTTTGGGGAATATTATTATCTTCTAGATCCTTCTAGTAGATTCCCACACTTATCATCTCTTATGAGCTTGAAAATGGATCAGGAATTAGTTATGATACCTCCTATTCTCTCATCCCTTCCTCCATGGAACTAATTCTAAGAATAGAAGGCCATTGAATACCCTCATTGATGACAAAACCTCCTCCATCTTCCTATAAATTGAGCACTCATCTAAGTGATGAAGGGGCTGGACTTTGATGACTTGTAAGGAGATAATGTTAGTTTGAGAAATGAAACTATTATAAGTGTCATTATGTTGCCAAAATGTCATGCTTAGGATGTGATGTGGATGGAACCAAAGTTGGAGGAGTGACTTTGAATCAGGCTCCATGGTTATAATTCTTCGTTCTATTAAATAAAGTATTTACACATTTTTCCATATGCTTATCATGATATATTATGCTTATATGTGTGAACGTATCTGATTCCATTTACTTGTAATGAATAGATCATTTTCTTTGATTAGTTCTTTGTCCTCTATTTATGTTTACAAGTACTTCTCAAGCATGTTAAGTACGAGAAGGAGCGACAAGACCGATACAAAGGAGACAAGAGGAAAGTGAAAGTAAAAGTAGCTGCTATCATTCTCTTTTCCTTCTCTATTGTTTATATAAAAAGGTAAAAATGATTTAAATAGTTGTTTTAGATATGGCTACTTATCTAGGGAATTAGTGCTTATCTATAAATACCAAATTCTTCATAACAAGGAGCAGCGGGTGAGGCTTTGGCCTCTCAATTTGAATTGGAGTTTTCAGTTATTGCATGCATGGTGTCATCAATGATGGGAAGTGTATGGTAGTTAGACAATGGAGCTTCATTTCACATGATTGGCGAGAAGGAGTTATTCAATGACCTGCAGGAGAAAGATCTCCAAACGCATATCGAGATGGGTGATGACCGGAAGTATAGTGCTACTAGATGGGACACGGTTACTTTTAAGAAGGATAATGGGGCTCTAGTTACCTTGAAGAATGTTATGTGTGTGCCCAAGATGAAGAAGAACACAATATACATTGCCATGCTTGAGGATAGATGTTATAATGTGATCTTCTTGAAAGGAAAGGCATTCCTTCGACACATAGCCATAGGTTAATTGAAGAAGATAGGGATTGTTGTGAAGAATATCTATAAGTTGAAGGTAGGGGAGTGTGTTGCCTTGAGAAAAAAATAAAAAAGGGTGTAGAGCTAAGACATTGGTGAGTTGTGGCATAGGTGATTGGGCCACTTGCATCATGGCTTTGAACACATTGCAGCAGAACCCTACCTATCTTCCCAAAGGTACGCTTGAGCAAGTTGATATGTGGAAGGGGTGTACTTTGAGAAAATACACAAGGTCTTCGTTTCACGACAAAGACAGTAGAGAAAAGGCTATTCTAGAGAAAGTGCATTTATGTGTGGACCTTTCTTGATAACATCCATGACGAAATAGATGTATTATGTTATATTTGTTGATGACTTTTCTCAGAAATGATGGATATTTTTCATATATAAAAAGGATCAAACCTTCACAAAGTTTTGGGAGTTTAAATAATTGGTGGAGAAAGAGTTGGGAATGAAGGTTAAATATCTACAAAGTGATAATAGTGGTGAGTACGTCTCAAACAAGTTCAAGAATTTCTGTGCAACAGAAGGGATTAAATGGGAGTTTACAGAACCCCATAACCATAAGCATAATGGGGTGGCAAAGAGGAAGAATAGAATCATAGTAGGGGCAATGAGGGCGATGTTGAATGACCAGGGCCTACCACTACAATTGTGGGCAAAGGCATGCAACACAATGTTTATGTTCAGAATCGTAGCCCACATTGAATACTTGGGATGAAGACATTAGAGGAGGCTTATTCTGGTAAGAGGCCAGATGTTGGTCTCTTCAGGATTTTTGGGTCATCAGTATATTGCAATGTGACCAAAGATGCACAAAAGAAGCTTAAGCTAATAGTAGAGTTGGGGATATTTGTGGCGTACATTGATACACCTCACAACTATCTAGTGTACTTGCTAACCGACAGGATGACAGTGGTTCGCACGGATGTCAGATTCGATGAGGAGGATTTCATGTGAGTCTCCCTTGAGAGGGAGTTTAAGATACATGCGGTTGAGGATATTTTAGCTCCTAAGGTTGAGGAGATTGAGATTGAGGTGGTGCAACCACATGCAGAGGATCTGGGAGTGGAGACATCCACTCAGGAAGAGTCTTCCATAAAGATAAGAGAGAACACTAGAGAGGTTGAAAAATTGTTAGATGATGCATGAGAGAATGTGGGAGTACCCACTTCTCAGCGCAGGCAGAGGAGGTCACCTGAGAGAGGTACACTAGATACATAGCCCTTATGGGTGAATGTGTTCTGACAGAGTCATCCTTGTGTGAAGAAGAAGTGCAACAAATTGTTTGGGTGGATGCCATGGTGGAGGAGTATGACTCCATAATTCCTAATAGTGGTTGGGATGTAGTCCCAAGACTGGAGGACAAGTCAGTGGTGAGATCCCATTGCCTTTAGAAGGTAAATAAATATACAGATGGTAATTTGGAGAATCATAGGACTAGATTTGTGGCCCATAAATTTTCACAGGAAGAGGGGATTGACTATGACGAGACCTTTCCTCTTGTTTTAAGGTACTCATTGATGAGATCTATATTGGGACTACTAGCATAGATGGGTGGGAAGATACATTAGATGGATGTAAATACAACCTTCCTTAATGTTGTGATTGAGAAATAGGTGTACATAGACCAGCCTAAACGTCTTGATACCTTTGATCGTGAATTGCATGTGTGTCACATTAAGATAGCATTGTTTAGGCTGAAGAAAGAACCTTTTTCTTGGTGCGCTAGGATAAATAGATACTTCACTAGCTTGGGCTTCATGAAGACTGAAATGGATTTGAACTTGTACCACATAATGGTGGAGGGTAAATTGTTGATAATTATACTTTATGTTGATGATCTCATACTAATAGGTGATGGTCAACTGATCAAGTCTTCCAAGGATGACCTTGAAAGAGAGTTTGAGATGAAGGACATGGGGCTCATGCATTAATTTTTTGGCATGGAGGTATGGCAGGGAGATGAGGAGTTGTTTGTGTCTCAGGGAAAGTATGCCAACGAGATACTCAGGAGATTCTACATGAGAGTAGAAAATGCATGGAGACTCCTCTAGATGGTGAATGGAGGAAGGAGGATGCTACTTCAGGGGAAGTAGTGGAAGCTATTGTTTATAGGAAACTTATTTGTTCACTCATGTACTTGGTGAGAGCATGAAAAAATGTGTGCTATGCAACTAGCCAACTTAGTCAAGCGATGGTTAGTCCTACCAAGATATATTGGAAGGTGACAAAGCATGTGTTGAGATACACTAGGGGAACTTCTCAATATGGATTGTGGTTTAGACAGAAAGAGTGTTATGAAACCAGCTCAAGAAAAGATAGAAAAGATAGATCAACGCCTTATAATTCAGCCTCTTCGAGGGGGCAACCTCCTTTACATTACATAAATGAACAATTCTTGGATGATACAAATGAAAAAACCTCCTTTCTATATATAGGAGTCTAAGGAGTCACAATATAATCTAGCTGACCTAACAATAATAATATAAAGCCACAAAAATAACAATAGAGGGATTCTATGGGGCACAGAAATAACAATATGGGGGTAATAGGGGCACAACAATATAAATAAGGGGCATAACTACAATAGTAATGGGGTAATCACTAGTATTATATGGACCCAACATGCCCCTCTCCTTCAAAAAAGTGTTGTCCTCAACGCTTGAGTAGTTCTGGATACTTCTGCATAAAATTCTCATCCTCCCATGTGGAATCTTCAGCGGATAAGTTCTTCCACTTGATAAGATACTCTGAAATTGATCGATTTCGTAGCTTTCGAGTTCTTGTTTCTGTGACTGCTTCTGGTTCCAATATAATTTTTCCTTCCTCGTCAAGTTCTGGCAATATTGTTTGAATTGGGAGCTTGTCACCTATAACCTTCTTTAAACATGAAACATGGAAAACTGGGTGCAATCGAGAAGCTGCAGGAAGCTCCAATTTGTATGCCATAGTACCAATCTTTTGCAACACCTTGTACGGACCATAATACTTTGGTGATAATTTATTATCCTTCTTAGCTTGCTTTAGGGACATTTTCTTATATGGTTGTAGTCGTAGGAATACCCAATCACCTACATCAAAACTTCTTTCACTGCGATGTTGATCTGCCTATTGTTTCATTCTATTTTGTGCCAACACGAGGTTATCCTTTAAGAGTTGGAGGACTTGTTGTTGATGTTTGATGTGATGTTCCACTGCCTGAACCTTAGAATTTTCTCTTAAATATGATGTGATGGATGGTGGTTGATACCCATAAAGTGCCATAAATGAGGTCATTTTTGTTGCTGTATGGAAGGAAGTGTTATACCACCATTCAGCCAGAGGCAACCATTTGACCCATTGTGTCTGTTTATCAGATACAAAGAAACGAAGATATCCTTCCAAACATTTGTTTACTATCTCAGTTTGCCCATCAGATTGAGGATGATAAGATGAGCTATGAGCTAACTGAGTACCAAGACAAGAAAATAATTTTGTCCAAAAATTTCCAGTGAAAATGGGATCTCTGTCACTTACAATAACCTTTGGGTTTCCATGTAGCTTTTGAACTGTTTCCATAAATGCAGTAGAAACTATACTGGCTTTAAATGGATGTGATAATGCACAAAAGTGTGCATACTTGGTAAGTCTGTCAACTACCACCATGATGACACTCTTTCCCTCAGACTTGGGTAAACCTGTGGTAAAATCCATTGAAACCTCCTCCCAACGTTGGCTTGGAATGGATAAAGGTTGTAATAGACCCGATGTCTTAATTGTTTCAACTTTATTTTGCTGGCAAACCAAACATTCCGCCACAAACTTTTGAATATCTGATTTAAGGCCATCCCAAAAAAATTCCTTCTTAACCCTGTGGTAAGTTTTTAAAAATCTTGAGTGCCCTCCTAAGGGAGAAGTGTGCAATTCCATAAGAATATTTTGTTTTAGCTGGGAATTCTTACAGAGGTATAAGCGATCTTTGTACCATAACGAATCATTTTTCCAGCTAAATGTATCAGAAGTACTGGAATCTTGTTGTAGCTTTCGACTAAGTGTCCACACTTCTTCGCCGTTCTTCCATTCCTCCCTTGCTTCGTTTATCCAATCTGGTTGGATAATAGAAATGGCACACAACAATGCTTCCACATCCTCATCCTTTCTTGAGAGTGCATCTGCCACCACATTTTTCTTCCCTTTTTTGTAGATGATTTCAAAGTCATAACCCAACATCTTTGTGACCCACTTTTGCTACTCTTCAGAGGATAATCTTTGTTCTAAAAAGTATTTAAGGCTATCATGATCCGTTTTTACCTTGAAGTGTCTGCCCATTAGGTAGGGTCGCCATTTCTTAAGTGCATGGAGTATTGCCAACATTTCCTTCTCATAAATAGCTTTGCTTAAAAACTTTCCCTTGATTGGACGACTTTCAAAAGAAATGGGTCTTTCACCTTGCATTAGAACAGCACCAATTCCATTTCCTGAAGCATCACATTCCACAATAAAGGTTTTTGTGAAGTCCGGCATAGCTAAGACCGGTGCTTGGCACATTGCCTCTTTAAGATGTTCAAAGGCCTTTGTTGCTTCCAGAGTCCATGAAAATGAATCTTTCTTCAATAATGTTGTTAGAGGTGTTGCTATTCTCCCATAATTCTTAACAAACTTGGGATAATACCCTATCAACCCAAGAAATCCTTGCAGATGCTTTATGGATGTGGGGATTTTCCATTCCTTAATGGCTTCAATTTTTCTAGGGTCTACCTTAACTCCTTCATGAGATACAATATGACCCAAATATTCCACCTCCTGGACTCCAAAGAAATATTTGGATCTTTTTGCATATAATTGTTTCTCCTCCAATAGTTGTAGCACCCTGTCAACATGTTCAACATGATCCTTCCAAGACTTGCTGTAGATTAGTATATCATCAAAAAATACTAACACAAATTTTCTAAGGAATGGTTTGAAAATTGAATTCATCAAACCTTGAAATGTTGAAGGTGCATTGGTAAGGCCAAAAGGCATGACCAAAAATTCATAGTGACCCTCATGAGTTCTAAATGTCGTTTTCGGAATGTCTTCAATCTTCATTCTGATTTGATGATATCCCGAACGAAGATCCAACTTGGTGAAGTGAATTGTTCCATGCAATTCATCCAATAATTAATCAATAACAGGAATGGGGAACTTATCTTTAATAGTGAGCTTGTTGAGCTCCCTATAATCCGGACACATGCGCCATGATCCATCCTTCTTGTGCACCAATACTACTGGAGCTGAGAAAGAACTTTGACTTGGTTGAATTATACCAGCCTCTAGCATTTCTGCAACCATACGTCCAATTTCACTTTTTTGGGCATAGGGATATCTGTATGGCCTGATGTTTGGAGGAACACTTCCTGGAATCAGATGAATAGCATGATCACGCATAGGTGGGAGACCTTTGGGAGTCTCAAATACCTTGGAATGATTGTCCAGGACATTTTGGAGATCTGGAGAAATAGATGATTCCAATGTGGAAACATCTAGCGAACATAATTGTGCAATTACACCTCTTTGCTCCTTTTTAAGAAGCTTAGTCAAGCCATTAGAGCTGATTATCTTTCCTGGTTTCCCTGCAATACCCCTTAATTCAACTTCCTTTCCTTCCATAGAAAATTTGATGAAAATTTCTTGAAAATTAAAAGCTATTGTACCCAAGGATTGTAGCCATTGGACTCCTAGTACAACACCAGCACCTCCCATTGGAATGGAAAGCATTGGGCTAGTCAATACATATTCTCCCATGGATAGCTTGATATTATGGCACTTTCCAGAGAAATTTATTGTTCCTCCATTTTCAATCATCACTTGACACTCTGGTGCTAGATATAGGAAGCAATTCAATTCTTTTGCTACCCTACAATGAATAAAATTGTGGGTGCTACCTGAATCAAGCAACACTATTACCTTTTTCTTGCTAACCTGAATGCCTTCTCTAATGAATCAAGTTCCCAAAGGCGAATATCATGTTGGATATTATCCTATAAAGACCCTATGAACACATCAATCCTATGCTCCTCTGGAATATCTTTTACCCTTATGTTCAATTTTTGGAACTCCTCAATGTGCTCCATTACTGAACCTTTTTGTTTGAGACTTATCAATTGGCTAAAAAAAGTGTTGCTTTTTGTATCTTCGTAATGTGCTATCAATTCTTCCGTAAAAATTTCCCAATTGATAAATTGTTTACGAGAGAAAAGCCATTGATACCATACAAACTGATTTGGTTCCAAATATACAGTTGCCATACGTACCTTTTGTGCGTTTTGCACATTATTGAGATCGAGGAATTGCTCCATCTGTAATATCCATGTGGCAGGATCCTTGCCATCAAACATCCTCATATCGATTTTTGGAATATGGTGATTCTTAGATCCAACATTAGCGTCTATGGAATCATGATTAACATTTCTTTTGTTCTCATCATGAGTTTCCTTTACTACCTTTTCACCATTAGTGACCCTTTCTTGTAGCAATTTCTTCAATTCTTCCATGTATGTCCTCAAATCTGCCATCGAATCCTCCATCTTAGCTTCCATTCCCTTTATCTTAGATTCCACGCCATTTATCTTAGATTCCACGCCACTTATCTTAGCTTCTGTTAGCTTTTGTGAGCGTGACATTTGTTGCACTTGTTCTTGTAATTTTGATATATCATGTAGCATTTCTTCCTCTTCTTCATGAGTCATGCTAGAGCTTTCAGGTTCCTTACTAGGTGTTTGAATTTTCTTTCCTCGGGGCATCAATTACCGATAATAATTCTTTACTATGTCCTTTGAATTATGTTAAACCAAGCTTACACAAAAATAAAAAATAAAAAACTACACACCTTTTTTCACTTTATAGAAGCCTGATATTGAATCTGATGTATCTCTGTAATTTCGGATCATACAGTTCTGAAATTGCCATCTGTAGTAGCCTTCTGCGTCCTCTTTCCAATGCCACAAGTCTGAGCCAAATTGGTGATCCGGATTTAAACAGGAACACAACAAATTACAGAGATAACCATATACACAAAGATGCAGCGGAAATAATACTTCATTTCATTAATGGAAAACACTGAAATATGCTTACAAACAGAAATGGCAATAAACTAGCTAGGGCGATGGTAGCTTATCTCTGCGAAGAGATGTGATGGCTACATGCCTCTGAACTGTGTTACAATGAGGCTCGAAGGCCTATTTATTGTTGAGAAACAATGGAAAAACCCTTAACATTCCAAAACCTAACCCTAGGAGATGAAACGCCAAACTGTGGGCCCCGTTTGGGGGTAAGTTGGTACATCAACTTCCCAGGGTCGTAACTTTGGCATATGAACTTCGTTTGATGCGTACAATAGCTCATTAGAAAGGTCTATCCGAGCACTATCATTGTTGGAATGGGCAACACCAGTCCATTCCATGGACTCGTGTTGCCCCTGGATTCCCCAAAAAACGTCGTTTAGGGCCTCAAAACGGCTCCGGAAGTTCAAGACCCGAAAAATTGCTAAAAATAGTAAGTTGTGCTACAATTAAGGAAACTGAAAATGCTGAGAAAGGCAATGGTGGGGGTCCAGGTGGATTTTGCAGGTGGCCACCAATATCCACCTGGATCATTCCTCCCCCCTTAGGAAGCAATGGTCCCCATTGCGTTGAGCTCCTCCATGAGATGAGGAAACTTCTGCTAAACTTGTTCCCTGGTGAGCCACTTGCCCTGCTGAAGGAGTTGGCCTGCTTTGACAACTCGATACAGTTGGATATTCTGTTGGCGAGTGTTCTTGATCTGTGTGTCCATGATCCGATCAGTTGCAGCTTGTTCCATGCAATCTGGATTTAATTCTGTGGGTTTGAGCTGTTCTGCAATGTCGGATGTGTCTAGCAATGGTGGAAAGTATGGCCGAAGGCGGTCCACATTAAATACTGGGTGCAGGCCAAGGAATGGGGGAATGCTGAGCTCAAATGCATTGTCTCCCATAGCCTTAGTAATGGTGTAAGGACCATATCGGAGTGGTCTCAATTTCTGAAAGGCTCCAGTAAGGCGTTCCTTTTGCAAATGCAACCAGACTTTGTCGCCCACCTGAAACTTGTGTGGCACCCGATGTTGATCATGTCGCTGCTTGTACTTGGCATTTGATTTCTCAAGAATGTCATGGACCTGCTGGCGAATATGTTGGATGCGCTCAATGAAGCTGGTGGCCTTATTTGTTTCGGACTGGACATGAGTTGAATTCATGTGAGTAGCTGCAAGTGGCATGGCCACATCAATGGGGCATAGTGGCTGGAATCCCAAACCCACCTGAAAAGGGCTATGGCCAGTGGAGCTGTGAAGAGCTCGGTTGTAGCTGTGCTGAACGTAGGGGAGGCTCTCGTCCCATGTGCGTGGATGCTTTGAGTTATACATGTGCAGAATGTGCACAAGCATCCTATTGACAACCTCTGTCTGGCCATCAGTTTGAGGATGGAAGGTTGTGGACTTCGTGAGTTTGGTGTCCAGCATTGACCAGAGATTGGACCAAAAGGTGATGAGAAACCGACTGTCCCAATCTGAGATGATAGACTGTGGGATCCCAAAGTGCACCCACACTCGTTCAAAGAAGAGTTTAGCAGTGGCTTCTGCTGTGATATTCTTCTTGCAGGCCATCATAATGGCCATCTTTGAGAACCTGTCGACGACCACAAAAACACAGTCATTTCCATGCTTAGTGGAAGGAAGGCCTGACATGTAATCCATGGAGATGGATTCCCAAGGTCGACTAGGGGTAGGTAACGGGGTATAGAGGCCTTGCTTCTTAATGGTCGGTTTGGCAATGGCACAGGCAGTACATGATCGGATGTACTTCCCAACATCCTGTCGAAGATTCGGCCAATAGAAATAGTTTTGCAGTACTGCCACTGTTTTCTCGACCCTGAAATGCCCAGCAGCCCGACTGTAGTGTGCTTCCCAAATCATCTTGGCACGCTCGCTTGAAGGAACACAAAGGTGACCGAGGTGGCATAATAGGGAATCGTGGAGGTGAAAATCTGCAACCTGCTGACCCTCCAAGAGTGTCTGGTATGTGTGGCCGAATTCTGTGTCACTTTTGTAGAGAAGTGGCCAATCAGAAGTCTCGTGCCCGCAAGAGTTGAGCACGGTGGTTAGCGCCATGATCGGTGGTTGACTGAGGCAATCTGCAACATTATTGGTGCTGCCCTTTTTATACTTGATATTCAAGTGAAACTGTTGCATGTATGTAGACCACTTCTGATGGCGATCATTCTGCAATTTCCCTTGGGTCTGTATGAACTGCAGAGGTCGGTGGT
Source organism: Pinus tabuliformis (assembly GCA_031772625.1). Lineage (NCBI taxonomy): Eukaryota > Viridiplantae > Streptophyta > Pinopsida > Pinales > Pinaceae > Pinus > Pinus tabuliformis. Next base: position 1,491,144,606 of record CM062817.1, read on the forward strand.
CTGTGTGGATGACCGTTTCCTTCCCCAAAATGTAATGCTTCCATTGTCGGCAGGCCTGTACAATGGAATGCATCTCTTTATCATAAGTGGGGTACTTCCGGACTGTGTCTGAAAGTGTTTCACTGTGATATGCCACTGGATGTCCATGTTGAGTAAGGACTACCCCAATAGCATAGTCAGAGGCATCTGTCTCGACCTCAAATGGTTGTTGTAAATCTGGTAACGCGAGCACTGGTGTTGTGCAGAGGCGATCCTTCAACTCCCTGAATGCCTTCTGTTGAGATTCCGACCAAAAGAATTTTGCTTTCGCCCCGCCCTTGGTGACTTGACTCAAGGGCCAAGAAATATGAGAAAATCCCAACACAAACCTGCGGTAGAAGTTGGCAAGACCTAGAAAGCTGCGGAGCTCTGTTACAGTGGTTGGAGAGGGCCAATCCCGAATGACTTGGACCTTGGCTGGATCGACATGCACCCCTGTTCATCAATGATGTATCCCAGATACTGAACCTCGGTCATGCCGAAAGTGCATTTCTCCAAATTGGCACATAGCTTGTGTTGCCGCAGTGTTTGGAGAACCTGTCGGATGTGGTGGAGGTGCTCTTCCCAACTCTGGCTGAAGATCAGAATGTCATCCAAGTATACTACTACAAAGGAGTTGGTGAATGGCCGCAAGATGTCATCCATTAGCCTGATAAAGGTTGCAGGAGCATTCGTCAATCCGAAAGGCATGACCAACCATTCGAAGAGGCCCTCCTTGGATTTGAAGGCAGTCTTCCACACATCTGAGGGTTCAATTGGTACCTGGTGATATCCTGACTTTAGATCGATCTTGCTGAAATATTTCGCCCCCTTTAGTTGGTCTAGGAGGTCATCAATCCGCGGGATCGGGTACCTATTACAGACAGTGATCTTGTTCAGCGCCCGATAGTCAATACAGAGTCTCCACATCCCATCCTTCTTCTGTACCAACACTATCGGGCTCCCACAGGGGGAAGAACTCGGACGGATGTGACCTTTCTGCAGGAGCTCCTGAATCTGCCTCTTGATTTCATTGTTCTCCAGAACGGAGCACTGGTAAATTGGTCCATTGGGTAGCAGCGCACGTGGGGTCAGATCGATGGAGTGCTTGACTTGACAGTGCAGAGGAACCCCTGCTGGGGAGGTGAAGATGTCTTCGTACTCCTCCACAATCTTGTCCATCTGTAGCTGCCGTGCAGAGGGACCCCGTTTGGAGGCCGCGGCCACTGTCTTCTTCTTCCCTTGAGGGCGTATCATCAGGAAAACAAATTTCCTGGTTTTGGAAATGATCTTACTGCATTGTTTTGCAGTAATCAAAGAGATGGCGGCAGGTGGTGCTACCTCTGGTATCCTGAACAACTTATTTCCCCATGTAATAATAACAGCACGGGGCCTTGATTCATACACAGCATGTCGCTTCCGCAAGTATGGTTGTCCTAGTAATACATCACAAACTTCAAGGGGAGCAATGTCACACAATACCTCATCCATGAAGGGCTTGATGTTGTATGGAAGGCGACACTGCTGGCTCACGCGAAGATCTCGCCCTTGGTGAAGCCACCCAATGGTGTATGGTTGTGGATGTGCTGTGGTCGGTAAGCCCAACCGCTTCACGACCTCTGCCGAAATGAGGTTCTTTTGACTGCCGCTATCAACAATGAACTGTATCGGGGAGCCCTTTACCCACATCTGGGAGTGGAAGAGACGCTCCTCCTCCTCTGGATCTTCGGGTTCATTTTTCTGGATCTTTGCGGTAGCAACAGTGGCGCTGGGATCTGCATCAATGATTTGCTTCCCTTTTTCATACCCCTTATCGGGTTCTGACTCAGAGTCGGAACATGCATCTGATTCTGAAACCTTTAGCTCAGCCACCAGTGACTGCTTGGCCCGACACTCACTTGTGTTGTGAGTGGAGCTCTTATGGAACTCGCACCATTTTCCAGTGTCCTTTCTCGGCTTCGCGGCGTTGCTCTTTGCTTGCAGCTTCGGCTGGTTGTCTTGGGTTGTCCCGCCTTGGCTTTGTCCTTTGTTCTGTGGTTTAGGGGCACCTTTCCCCTGCTTTGGGTTCACAGATCCAAAGTCTCGCTTCTTTTGTTTAAACTTCTGCTCGACCTTGACGGCATACCGGTATGCTGCGCCAAGCGAGGGGATGTTTAGGAACTGTATTTCTTCCTGGATGTACTTGTGCAGGCAGCCATGGTAATTGAGTATCAAATGTTGCTCCGAATCCTTGATACCCAACTTTGTGCGAAGGGTATGGAAAAGATTGGTGAACTCCGGCACGTCTTGGTCCCTTCCCTGTCGCAGCGTGGTCCACTTTATGTATTCATCCTCATAGCTTCCGACAGGGTAGTACTGCTCCTTTATGGCATCCCGGAACGAATCCCAGGTGGGTGCGGCTGAAAATAGTGAGCCAGTACTTTCATCCTTCTGCTCGCAGTAGGTTTACCACCAGTCCTTGACGTGGGGGGCGGCTTTGAGAAGAGCAAAAACAATCTTTTCCAGACTCGAAAATTCATGAACAGAAAAATAACCCTCTAGCAGATTTAACCATTTATCTACGGCATCGGCGTCTATCTGACCCTCGAATATGGGGATTTCAAAATTAACTTGTACCTTAAAGGGTGTGGCGTTTCCAAAGGAGCTGCTGGAAGCCGATGCGCCGCTTCTGGGTAGCCGCTGAAGGATCTGCACAAAGCTGTCCATCATCGCGTTCCGTTGTCGCTCGAGCGCTTCTTCGAGCAAGATTTTGATGGGATCTCCTGCCCCCTCGTCTTTCTTCTCGTCCACCATGGGAGGCCGTCGGGATTTGCGAGGTTGGTCTTGCAAAGGTTCAACCAGTTCAAGCCCTAACTCCTTATATCCCGACCTTGTTGGGGACATGCAAAGAAAAACAGAGAAAAAGCAGACCGCTCTGATACCACTGATTCGGATTTAAACAGGAACGCAACAAATTACAGAGATAACCATATACACAAAGATGCAGCGGAAATAATACTTCATTTCATTAATGTAAAATACTGAAATATGCTTACAAACAGAAATGGCAATAAACTAGCTAGGGCGATGGTAGCTTATCTCTGCGAAGAGATGTGATGGCTACATGCCTCTGAACTGTGTTATAATGAGGCTCGAAGGCCTATTTATTGTTGAGAAACAATGGAAAAACCCTTAACATTCCAAAACCTAACCCTAGGAGATGAAACACCAAACTGTGGGCCCCGTTTGGGGGTAAGTTGGTACATCAACTTCCCGGGGTCGTAACTTTGGCATATGATCTCCGTTTGACGCGTACAATAGCTCATTAGAAAGTTCTATCCGAGCACTATCATTGATGGAATGGGCAACACCAGTCCATTCCATGGACTCGTGTTGCCCCCGGATTCCCCAAAAAACGTCGTTTAGGGCCTCAAAACGGCTCCGGAAGTTCAGGACCCGAAAAACTGCTAAAAATAGTAAGTTGTGCTACAATTAAGGAAACTGAAAATGTTGAGAAAGGCAATGGCGGGGGTCCAGGTGGACTTGGCAGGTGGCCACCAATATCCACCTGGATCAATTGGATTCTCCAAGGAAGAGTTATGTGAAATCTCCCACAGTGACTTGCTTTTAGACTGGTTCAGTAGAGCGAACTTGTACGACGTGCCATGAGTCACTGTTTCAACCTTTGAATCTGAAACACACACACACGAAACTACAGTCCGTCCTATTTCTGTACCTTCTTACGAAATTTCAATCCGATTCCCAGAGAGAAAGTTATGATGATTTTCCCCAGGTCACCTGTTTTGAATTTAATTCAGGAGTCTGCAAAAATACGAACTTCCTCAGATCATATCTCCGCAAATATCACGTGAAAATCTCTGAAATTTGGACCCAAGGTTTAGCGCGATTGCTTCTCAAATGGGTTTTTTTTGCGACTTCTGAAACGTCACATAAAAAATTTATAGTGAAAATGCCACGATGACCTGTTTGGAGCAGCGAAACCCTAGAATCCAAAGCTCTGATACCAAATGTTATGAAACCAGCTCAAGAAAAGATAGAAAAGATAGATCAACACCTTATAATGCAGCCTCTTCGAGGGGGCAACCTCCTTTACATTACATAAATGAACAATTCTTGGATGATACAAATGACAAAACCTCCTTTCTATATATAGGAGTCTAAGGAGTCACAATATAATCCAGCCGACCCAACAATAATAATATAAAGCCACAAAAATAACAATAGAGGGATTCTATGGGGCACAGAAATAACAATATGGGGGTAATAGGGCACAACAATATAAATAAGGGGTATAACTACAATAGTAATGGGGTAATCACTATTATTATAGGGACCCAACAAAGAGGGTGTGAAGATTCAAGGATGCACCGATGCAGATTGCGTAGGGATTCCATTTGACCAAAAGAGCACATTGAAAGAGATCTTGAGTACTGAGTCAACATGAGTTTCTTGGTACAAGAGGAAACAAAGGTCAGCTGCACTCAGTTTGGTAGAGGCATAGTACATGTCAACGAGTCAGGCATCATGTGAGGCCATCTGGATGAGGAAGATCATGGTTGGTTTGTTTGGTTAGTAGATGGATCCAACTGTGATTTACTGTGATAATCAAAGTTATATCAAACTCTCTGAAAACCTAGTTTTTCATGATCAATGCAAGCATATTGATATTCGATATCATCATCTCAGAGTTTGTGTATTGAGGCAGATTATGTTAGAGTACATTCCCATGAAGGAGCAATATGCTAACTTTTTGACATATGCATTGTTAAGATGTAATTCATGTTTCACAGAGACAATATCGGGGGAGTTGATAATCCCTTTCTTGTTGAGAGGGGGTGTTGAGAAATGAAAACAAGGAATTCAAGTTTAAATTTGTCCATTAAAATCGAATTCTATTATCGTAGAAACTTGTACATAATTAATTAAGTTTAAATAAATTAATTATCTTAGGAATTTTGAGTTGGAAGTATTTATGAACTCATATATATATGTTCTCCCTAAGTTTTAGGGGTCCAGGTTGAGTTAATTGTGAGTTGTAATTAGATAACTCAGTTTACTGAGTTAAGTTAAGTTAAATTAGTTCTAAACTATTTATTGAATTATTAGAGAGTTAACAATCAGTTGGTCCACTCGTGCATCGACAAGTGTCACTCTCGTTAACTGTATATTCCCTCATCAGAAACTCATGCATGTCAATTCTGAGAAAGACCCATTTGAGACTAGAGTGCAGGGACAATGTACTATAAGTTGTATGATTTCCTTAGTTGTATAGATTGTGCATGCAATCAGAGAAGGACCTATCTTTGGATTCAATAGTTTTGGAAGCATGAATTCCCTTTAAATACAAGCTATTCATCCTAGGAATTATGCAAGAAATTATGGGCTTGGAGAGATGCATAATTAGCTAAGTGTTGACCAAGAAATTGCTTGTGAGCTATGAGAGTTGAGCATACTTTTGCAAAAATTTTCTAGTGAGAATAATCTTTGTATCTTCACTCATATTTCTGATATATGCAATACAAATAGTGAGGTTTTGAGCAGTGGATTTCCCCAAATACATATTTTGTTATGTGCCATTGATTTATCTTCTTCTTGTTCATACTATTTTCATCAATCTATTACCTTCCGCTGGTTCAACGTAGAAGTATATTCTTGTCCTGTGATTTAGTAAATTGCATGAGATTATGAATCTACAGGAAATTCTACAAATGTATATGAACAAGAAGGAATTACCATAGTTGTTATAGAAATGATAGTTCAATTGAAAGAAATAAGGTGATGTTATTATCGAATCACATGCTGAAATCTAAAAAAACAGCACATGAATGACCATTTTGACTAATTTGATATCAAGATTATATGACCAAAAAAGCATTGTGCCAACAATAATTGGTATCAATTTAAGAGGTGGCACGTGTATGCTATCCTTTTTGAGCTAAATTGAAAATATTTCACATATTTTCTACACATACGTGTAATGATGTAGATATTTAAGGACTAATGATAAAGCCAATGTAATAATTGAAAGTGGGAAATGCTATGAACATGTGAGAGTTATAGATTAGCAGAATATAACAGTCCGCAATTGTGACCAGAAAAGTAGCACAACAATCATAACAAAAATAGATAAAGCAACACTATTAATTAAGAGAATAGTTAAAGGAATGACATCCACGAAAAGCATACAAAGAAAAATAGATTATATTGCTTACATGTGTACTATGATCTAATCGCATAAGGCGGATATGAAGTGAAGCGCTACAATCATGAGGAAGCCTTATTCAAATTTTCAATCATAATGTTTTGTGCTGGAAATATGGGAAAACGAAGCACTATGAACACCCCAGAAATATTGTTCTATGAAAAAATGAACACTTTGATCAACTTGTTATTAATGGTAATACCACGTGCCCATATTCCAAGTGAAAATGAACAATTTGGTCAATGATCCATCATATTGATTAAATGGAAGTAAGTTTAACAAAATTGAAACTTATTAATGATTAATAGTTTCTATGTTATTTAAAATGAAATAGTGATGTTTCTTATTTAATGTTTATTAAAGTCCTTATTGCAATAACCTAATGTTCCTTGTTTAAAATAAAATATTGATGTTTCTTGTTTAATGTTTATTAGACTTTCTATTACTATTTAAATTAATTTCATGTTTGTTGAATAATGTATCCTATATATCACTAATGAAATATCTTCGCACAATGAAATGTATCCACAGGAAAAACTTCAGATAAGAAGAAACATTGACTAAGACCTCTTGCATATTTCCACTCCAGTAGAATCAACTTCTTCTATGCTACAGACTTTGCTAATAAATTGACTAAGGGTTTTGCTCTCTGCATAATGAAAGCTTTGTTTATGTTTATCTTTGTGTAAATAGGAATCTGTGCATGACTACAAAGGAATTCCATTATGCTGAAGAAGACTCTAAGATTTCATCGTGCGGAAATTTTGCACAATTCATACATAGTTACACTCACTAATGATTTTTTTAATCACAAAATTTACAAAAATACTTTTTTCCATGTCAAAACCCACTACTATGCTCTTAGCTAAGTTTATGAGGAAGTGTATAAGTCCAAGCTATAGTGATTTTTCCACACTTCAGCAGAATCAAATTCTTTTCAGCAATTCCCTCTTTTAATTCCTATTAAGGAACACATTTATGAACAAATGTTTCCTCCCCACAATAAATGGGACCCTTATTAATTAATATCAATTTGGAATGTCAATGACTGACTGAAGTGTGATATTGGTTGTGGAACTAATTGTTTGGATGAAATTGTGTGAAGGCGGTTGTGCATGTGTGAGGTTATGCGAAGAACAAATGTGCATGCATAATTTTGCAAAATAAGGGAATTGTGGAGGGTTCTTTTAATTGTAATGTGTTTTCAAATCTTTTGGATTTAGTGCATGTGAAATTCAATATAAGTAGATTGTGCACAAGATCAGTGCTTATTTTATTGTTAATAGATTCTGCAGAATGCAGAGGTTCATACAATGAAATCTTGAGAAGTTTTTCTGCACAATGGATTGGGTTGTTCAAAGGAAGCATGTGAGGAGAAAAAATGCATATGCATGTGGATTTCATTATGCTAAAATATTTATGAAAAGTTTATTAAAATAATAAATTTACTTATTTACTAACGTATTTTGTAACAAATCGTTCCTCCACACAATGTATGGTAGCCACATCAATTAATATCACCTTCAAATGTTAATTATTGATCTAAGGGAATTGTTGAGTCCATAATTTCTTGTGTGGACAAAGTTGTGTGGAGGTGGTTGTGTGTGTGTTGTGGTTCTCCAAAGAATAAATGCATATGTGGAATGAAGGATGTGCTAAATTTGAGCAGAATGAGGGAAGCGAGAAAGGATATTTTAATTGTAATTTGTTTTCAACTCTTTTAGAGTGAGTGCACTTGCAATTTGATATTAGTAGATTGTGCGCAAGGGTAGTGCCTATTTTATTATTAATAGATTCTTAAGGGTGCAGAGGTTCATAGAATGAAAGCTTTAGAGTACATATGAATTTTTGTTATTTTAAAAATATACATTAGTATTAACATTTTAAGAAAATCATGTTTTCATATTTATATCCTAAGAACTTCACTCACAATCTATTATGAGACTAGTGGTTATTTTATTATTAATAGATTTTACAAAGTGCAAGGTTCACCTAATGAATGCTTGAGAGATTTTTGTGCACAATGAATTTTCTCTACAGTCCCAAAAATGTTGGTTTATGTTATGTTGAAAGTATATGAAAACCCTATTTATATATTTGATGTTTTAATTCCATTATAGTTTTATTAATACATGGGAAGGTATGTAGTCAGTGAATTCAATGTTGAGAGGACTATTGTTTACCCACACGTCTATTTTCAATTAAGCAGAGGACAAACATCGAGATGATAACAAATATAAATGGTGCATTTATCTTTGTAGTATGTTTCAGATGAAATATAGTGGCAGTTGGCGATCTCTAAGGAAACATGTGTGCAAACATTTGAATAAGCTAGTATAGTGAGGGAAAAAACTTATTTGTAGTGATAGAAAAAATAACTCACTTTGTTCCCATTGTTAGGTTTGTGAAATATTACTACTACTACTACTAATAAAAATAATAATAATCATAGAAATAAATACTAATGATGCGACAAACAACATAAATATAGAGAGATATGGATGTCAACTTTATCTCCAATACAAAGATTTTGTTACATATATGTGGTGATTTATAAGGAAACGGGTTAAAAAGCATTTTAAAATTGTTGATGGAGGAAGGAAATAAGATATTTGATGATAGCAATAGCAGCCATTTCTAATCATTTACATATTTTGAGTAGGAGATCACGTAAAAGTTTCTCTTTGCAAATTGAATTTAAGAGCTTGGACTATCATCCAAGCTTCTCCTTCCTTACATAATTGTTATCTTCGAAGTTGAGATTGAATTTTTAATGGTGTCTCAATGGAAATTCTATTAAATCATGGAGGATAATAGTAGCGTAGAAATACAGAACCACTGCAATATTGCAATATTTTAAACCGATTCACCTTTTTCGGTTTCCTATTCACATTTGCTAGTTTCTTAGCTCATTATCATGATTACAGTTAGTTACAACCTGTTTTGTATTGTAAATTTATCTTTCTTATCACACGTATAATGCTGATATTGAATTAGTGGATTGTGATTAGCTTTGGTTTATTTGATTTCTAATTATTCAACATGTTGTGTGTAGCAGTTTTAATGCAGGTAATAGTAGCAGTTGCGGGAGAACATGTGTGATAAGTAAGGAATATGACATAGTGTTAGCTTCCATTCCTTGACTTGTAGATATTAGTTGAAGTCATTAGTTTTTTATTTCCAATGAATCCTAATTTTAAATGGAATTTTCAGTCATCCATATTTTTAATCCTTTTGATGTCTTTTCTCTTATTAATGGAAAACACATGTGCGAGTAAATATTAGTTCTTTCAACATTCAATTTACCGAGTATGTATGTGCACACATATTTATTAAATATAACAATGCGCACAAGGTATCAATGTTTCCCATATTTGTTCCACACATACATTCTACCACAAAACAATACTTGTTGACATCCATTAAAAAAATAATCTAAGATTGTGTAATCACAATAAGTATTTAATCGGGAAAATATTTAGTATTTCTAGTTTACAAATTTCTTTTTGGATTTGTTCCTATTATATTATGAATTAAAGTTTCTACTTTCATTACTTAAATTATTTTTGCGACCACAAAATAAAAGAGTTTAAAAATAAAATCTATTTTTGTAGAATAAGGTTCCCACTGCATCAAAAATGCATGTCAAAATTTGTGACAAATAGGTGTGCCAAGTCATTCGTAAATCAAATTTGGTCCGGTTTTACAAAGTAATGGGGACCAACTCTCAAGTCAATTCTTCATACACAGTAGCTAAATACATATTGGCATAATATTTAATTTTGAATTTCCTTATCCACTTTACTATTTGTAGTTATTTAGACAAGTCTTCAAACTTGGCTGAAAAAAATGGAAATTTAGGCACATTCCATATAAAATATGGTGGATTCTTTTTGTAACTTAAGGTTACAAAAGTCAAATTTCATGATCTTAGGTGTAAATTGAGTGTTTTTGTCATACTAAATCCATTTACAACGTCAAAAATCATGATTCAAACACTCTTTATCTTAGATTTTTGTTGAAAATACCAAAAGAAAAAACTGGATTGCGGTGATTTTTGGTAGTATGAGAAAGTTTGCCAATGGGGTTTTTGATGATATTGAATCCATTTTCCGTATCACAAAACACGATTCAAATACACGTGTTGAAAATTTTATTGAAAAAAAAATTGGATTGCAATGATTTTTGTCCTTCTGGGTACATCTACTACCTCGATAGGCAATGACTATTATTGTATATTGTAAGTTTATGTTTCTAATTATGACACATATATCAATGATATTGAAGCAGGAAAAAAGTTTGAAGTAAATTGACATGATGCTTTTGTGATTTTAGAAATTTTCCTTATTAATCTCTGTAAAAGTTGGCTTTGGTATCTTTAATTGCTATTTATTCAGTGTCGTGTGTAACCATTTTCAGATGAGTAATAATAATAGCCTTTTTTTGTGAAGAAAATAGAGAAAAGTAAATTGAAATGTGATTTGAATACAATATTCATTGGTAGATTTTTTTACTACAAAGTGTAAATGGGTAGCAAGCGAAGGAAGAAAGCTATCTGTTGTGGTACAATTAACTCACTTGCTAGAATCAATGATAGCTTTGACTCATCGTATGAGTCTATCTACAAAAGAGAAAACATGAAACGAGATTTGGTGTACCGGATTGGCGAATGTTGGGTGCTTTATGAAGATATTTGGTTTTAGAGAAATTGTTTATCTTTGTGAAAATAATTTTTATTTAAGAAGAGTACAACTAATCTAGGAGAAAGAAAGATTCACCTCAATCCCAATGCATTTATATGGTTATTCAATTTACTAGAACTCAACAAGCATTTAAAAAATTTCATTGTGAATAGTTTCCTGAAGCTAGAAGGAGGCAGGATTGACATTGCGTGAGAATTCATTTCTCTAACTTTTGACATTACTTTTGAGCTTTCTCTTGTAGATATATATATATATATATATATAGATTGGCAACCATTTAGGAATTCATGTTGCCTCATTTCCCATGTAGTAGGGCTAGAAAGTACATGTTGACGATACTATAATTCCATCAACTAAGGGGTCTCCCCAATGAAATGTTCCAATTATACTTCGCCCCATTTTGTATAGGAGCCCATTTGGAACTAAGGCCCAAATTCCATATATTCTTATAGATTTTCCTTGGCTTCAGTGTTTGGCACGAGAGAGTCATACATAGGTAATTTCAGATTAGCAAGTGAGCATACCTTATGAATATTCATTTGTCGACGTATCGAGGTTCTTCTACTGAAAGGGAAGGAAAACTGAGCCTGTTGAAGACAAGTAATAGTACTAATCTAGAAATGACAAACGAGCATGTACATAAGAATGGAATGTTGACCAACTAGAAAAATAGTTCACAAGGAACAAATAATTGTTAAAACAAATAAAACACACCTTCAACAAGAAAAGTACCAAATCCACCGAAATAGTTCAATTTCATTAGTATAGATAAAAAAAACATACATCATAAAAATTCAAATATTAGTCGTACATTATTTACGAAAGACACATGAAAGTGTGTTGGCTCAATAAAATTTTGAATTAAGAAAAAATTCCAAGATACATCAAGAGAGTGAACACAACTAGCCCCAACAGTTGATCATTAGAGCAGTCGATTTCTCCTCCAAAAGAACCATCTTCCTCTCGAATGCCCAGTAGGAGGAGCTAAGGTGGAAAGTCCTTTTTCATGAGTGATGAGGGTGTATATATAACAAATGGGGTGATCATTCACCTCCCTTGTAACTCTTTGATTGCCCTCATGATTGTTTGACTTCTCTATGACCTCTCGAATCCTACATGACTTTTCCACTTTACATTATATTCTCTAATATTGAATTTACATGGTCCACAAATGATGTGGAAAATGATGACTCATGAGAGGACATGACATGACACTGATGACATGGACTACATGATGATATGGAAGTATCAAGTCAGTCTTTGTTTCTATTTTCTTAGTGTCTCTTGAAAGATGGAAAATGTTATTCTTCTTCCTCATCCATAAGGCTTGAAGCTAGGGAGTCTTCAATGTGATCTTGATATCCAGTTATTGCCACGACTTGGTGTCCATTTGTGTTCTTGCCTAATGATAATCTCATCCTTTTAGCTTCATGGGTTTCTTCTAGCATGGTCTCCTTCTCCTTTTCCTCCATCCTCATCTCGTCATGATAAGATAGAGTACCTACAACTAAAAAAAACTCGTGACAAGCTGACATTAGTCCAAAAAATATTAATCTAACATGTTTCATGAAATCACTTGTTAGGGTTGGAACAGAGCAACTAATTGAGTGATTGGATAAGGGATTGTGCAGTTCTGAGACTGAGGTTTGAGACTACACAATACGTAGTTTAGGATGTCCATGGTCAAACCATTGTGCAATTGAGGGGTTCAAGAGCTCAAGGTTAAGGCTTGGGGCTTAGATTTGGTCGATGTACAGTTTTGGAAGGAGAACAAATATGAGATTGCATAGTTAAGGGGTTTAATGGATTAAGCTTAAGTCTTCACGCTTGAATTTGTCCAATGCGTAGTTCTAGAGGATAACATTCTTATGGATTTTGATGGCAATGAACATGTAAGTGAAACAAAATATAATCCTGAACTTATTAATGATAACCTGGAGGTCGTTATTCCAACTGAAGCACATGGAACTTCTGATACTGATATTCTTAATGAATTTGTTGAACATGCAACTGACAATGATAATGTAGTTGAAAATGATATCACTAATATTTCCTTAGGAATACGCAATGACCAATTGAAATTTCCAAGCCAAGTAAGCCCACCATCACGGCTGGAAGAATCCATGATTTATTTGAGCAAACATAGTGTCTCAAGAACCAATGAACAAAACATCAACAAGCCTTCACAACCAACATAATTGAACAATTAAATTGTTCATTTTTTGTGGACAATAGATCAATGGAAAAATATAATGCACATAATGAGGCATCAGATGAAGAGAAAAATATAATTCAACAAGTTATCCCAAATATTGAAAGTTAAGTGTCAAGCAATGACATGCAGGTGGCAAGGAAGGATAAGTTACCAAGTCAGTTCCTAAAGCTACTAGCAGAGAGAGTGTTAATGAAAAAAAAAGGTGGAACACCAGGTAGTCTTTGTTTGGGCCAAAGTTCATAGTTACTCACCTCAGAAGACTATATAACCATATTAGTTGAGTCTGGGTTTTTTTTTTTTTTTTTTTGAAATTTAGGAATTAAAATAGAAAAGTAAGGATGAGGTCAAACACATTGGGCCATATTGTATATAATACACCATTATTCCAAGACCTCATAAAATTTTAATTCCCTCATGATCAAAATGGTGGTTTACCCACTTACATTATTCCTACAAATGCAGGTGTCAATTCCATGTATGCTCGTCAGACACCTCCACTTAATGCAAGGGTTAGTAGCACAAGTGTGAGGTATTGAACTCAATCATATGGAAGAAATCTCACATATCCCAATCAAATTTTATTACCTAGGTCAACCTACTTGACTGAAGCAGGAAACTCAACATGTACGGGTACTGAAGATTCTCGAGCCCATCAAGAATAAGGTTGTTATATATTTTTTGTTGTAACCACATTATGATCTAGATTTTGGATGGATTGCCTCTTTTTCTTATCACATGAAGATCTTGACTTATAACCTACGACATTTTATACTATATTTTTTTCGAGTTTGTAACCCAAATCCATTGAGAATACAAATGTGATTTTCTGTTATGCCTATACACACAAAATGCTTTACATCACATTTATACCTAAGTTGTTAATTAAATGAAAAATGAGTGAATGATGAAATATTGAACAAGTCACTTCTTATAATATGAAAATTCCATAAAATAGTAAATAGTAAAAGTACCAAACTACATATCAAACTTCATTTACTGTGATTTTTCATAAAAATAAAAGTAAAAGTATCATAACCTCTCTATCCCCATTTACTATGATAGGAAAGTAAATGAAAAAGTATCAAACCTTTATATCCCAACAATGACACATGTTGAAATCTAAATAGAATTACTCAAAGTAGATAAAATTTAAAACTTCATTTATTGTGATATATGCATAAAAATAAAAGCGAAAGTATCAAAACCTTTCTATCCCCATTTACTATTGTTGACACCTAATCATTCAGATTGGGTGAATATATGTGAATAATGCAAATAGTAAATAATCTAGAATAGGAATATGAAGAGACACTGGAAGATGAATCTCAAGTGTCCCTACCTGATTTTATATATCCATGAGAAATATTAATGCAAATACACAATTTAGTTTTAGGAGTTTCCTCCTCGCCTCACATGGTACCAGAGCCAACTCCATTTTTTTAGCTTTGTTGCCTTTGTAACTCCCTCCGGTTTTGCATATTTTGTAGACTATCACCTTCTCTACATCCTGCATAGCTACATTTCCTTGGTTTCTTCTCATACATTGCCTTTCCATACGTTCAACACATGCCCATTTCTTTTTTTTAATATTCTATTATGCTCTCATCGCCAGCGTTATGGTATCCATTCGAGATTTCTCTGTCTTATCCCTGCAACATTCTGTGAATTATTGAATTCACTGGTGAAGACTGATGAAGGGTCCGTTTTCTGTATTAAGGCATTGCTTTGCCTCCTGTGAATAATGGAGCACGTTTTTGCATTAAATGGTGTGCTGCTCAGAGGTGTTGTGGCCATTGCATTGAAGTTGGAGGTGCAATGGCATGTGAGTGATGCAACATAGCGGTGTCTTTAGCAGGAGTGTTTGAATGTGGTTTCAACTGAATATATTCGCCTTTGCTACCTTGTGGGTCTTAGATTTGGTGCCTCAATGTAGGTATTCCTTTGATAAATTTGTTAATTATTACTTGAAATATGCGAAGGTTATTCTGATGTGAACCCACAACATATGTTGCGTTGTCAGGTATCACTTCTTCCTTCTAATGTTGTTAATGTGGTTTAATCCCATGAACCATTCTATCACCATATACCCTCAACCCTATCCCTTTTTTCACTCACATTTTTCCCTATTTGAACTCATAATCTCAGGCTCGTACATAGTGAACACTACCATCACTACATACACATTAAACACTGTTGAATGGATCGAATCCTCATACCACCCACCCACCTCCTCCTCTTATGGCACAATTACTTTAAACGTTGAACACTATTACATCCACGTAGTTCCAAACCACCTCCTTTAATACCACACAGTTAATATCATGCCTCTCAGACTCCTCCCGATTACCAGTCATATGTTGACCCTACCTCAGAATACTTCCAAAAAGTTGGTATCACATTTAATACCTCTACATAGTAAATACCATTCCTCTGGTTATATATATATCTACTCCTCCACCTATATAATTCCTCCCCCATATCCACCCTTCCTAAAATACTCCCTTCCCCATATATACTCTCCCCAATATACCACTTCCCCCAAATAATATATCTATTTTAACATATCAAAGTTCATTTTCCTACACATATTACCACCAAAAGTGCAATTTCTTATAGTACATTCACAACATAAGTACATTTTTTTATAGTACACACATTTAAAATGAATTCATTAATATCTATTGTTGGATCAGTTCTCTCGAGAAAAGAGAACTATCCTAAATGATTAAGGAAAAAATCTCATTTTCAATGAGTTGTGGAAAGGAGTTTGTGCCGGAGAAGGAGATAATGAACTTCCAAATCACACCTCAGATAAGGAGATCACCATTTGTGAAAGTAAGAAAAGCAAGGCATATGACTTGATTGTAGCATCTATCAATGACGAGGTGAGTCACCATATTTCACCATTTTCAAATGCTTTTGAAGCCTTACAAAAGTTGAAGGAACTCTATGACTCGCACTTTGGACTTGAAGTTGTCCAATTGATGATTAAATTGTTCTGTCTTGAATTGAAAAATGGTTGTCCTATTGCTTTAGCATCATAAGTAAGATCTATTATGCATGATATCAAAACCATTGATGTTCAACTAGACAATCCTCTCATAGATTTTTTCAAGGCGCTATATTCCACTTATTCAAATTATTCTTAGTCATTTCAAGCAAGTGGAAACCTCAAGGAGATTACCTTTGACTCCCTTGTGAAGAAGTTCGCTGACAGAGAGAAATTTTTTAGGAAGAAGAAAACTCCTCAGCCTTGTGAAGAAAACGTGTGTCTTGAACATAGAGAGAAGAATCATGCTCAACACTCTTCTAGATGAAGAGGTGGTTGAAGAGGAAGACGAAGACGAAATTTTAGAGGAAGGGGGCCACACACTCTCAAGGAGAAAACTATGATCTTCATTGTATACATTGAAATAGAGATGAACATGATGCATCTACATGTAAGTTGCCTTGGGACATAATTGAGAAGGAATGAAATCAAGCCCAAGGTAAAACCAATGACAAAGACATAGGTAAAACACCTAAATCTGCTCACTATCTTGTGGCATATTTGTTAGGTAAACTTGACTCGGGATAGAGTCAAAGTTGACTAGGTTAAACAGTGATGGTTTTGGGGCACATGGTATTGTGCACCCATAGTATTCTGCCCGTGGTATTATATGTAATGGAGCTTATAAAAGGCTGGAAGGACTTCATTGTAATGCAAGACCTAGAGGTGAGCGGTGAAGGCTCACTCGGTTGGATTGGCCAAGGTTTTGGCCAATGCTAATAAGATCTTATTAGTAATTTTCTTAACAATTGGTATCAGAGCCAAATATTGGCTTCAAAGGGATTCTTTGATGCCAGGGGTTTATAGTGCTTTATGAGATCAATGCAACCTTTTTTACAGATATGGGTCTCAAAATAATGGTGGAACAATCATACGTGGAAGAACCTGGAGGAGAATGTGCAGAAGATAGTGTTGTAACTGCCAAGGATCACAGTGCATTTGCGATATTTAACAGTTTGGAACATGCTGACGAATTGTTCAGGACTCATGCGACTGTTTAAAGAAGGTTGAGAGATAACTTCGGTAATATTAAAATTCAAGGCTGATTTTGTTTAGAGATTCTTTCGTAGGGAATCGATAAGGGATATTTCATATGTGTTCTATGCCGTGTTGAAAGATGGAGTAGGCGTGGGCTGGTCAACAGAAGAAAATTGTTCATGTGACTTCGAAAATTATTCGTCTTTTGCTACGTGAGGCCACTAGTGCTGGAATCTATGAGGTTCTTGCCGGGCTTGCAGTTGGAGTGGTTTGATAGAAGTTTTTGAGAAAATCAAATTGAGAGAGGATGGATCAGAATCGCAACAACAATAAACAAAAAAATAATGAAGTCAAAATTATTGCATGTAAATGGGCATACTACTATAAGACTTGTTAAATCATGTGTACCCCTCGGTGATCACGAGTAAAGTCTAGGTTACACCTAGGTGATAGGGGGGATGTCGGGTTAACAATACCCCGGGTAAAAACTCTAAGGGGGGTAAGAGCTAGAGTGAGCAGGATTGTTTCACTTAATAGGTTTGGCTAGAGTTAGTTAAGGAACTCCAGTTCAAGTTTAAGGGGGGAATTGTTAGGTAAACTTGACTCGAGATAGAGTCAAATTTGAGCAGGTTGAACAGTGATGGTTTTAGGGCACATGGTATTGTGCACCCACAGTGTTATGCCCGTGGTATTATATGTAATGGAGCTTATAAAAGGCTGGAAGGACTTCATTGTAATGCAAGACCTAGAGGTTAGCAGTGAAGGCTCACTTGGTTGGATTGGCCAAGGTTTTGGCCAATGCTAATGAGATCTTATTAGGTTGGGTTTATCCCCAGATTTGGGGTTTTCCCAAATAAACATTTGTTTTTATGTGTTTATGGTTGTTGCTGGTTATTTTTATATTTATTCCTCTTAGTAATTATTTATGTTATGTTGTACATTTCTTAACAATATTGAAATATTGGAGTAACTAAAGACTTGATTAATACTTCACTTACTTCTTCGAAAAATCATTGGTTGCTTGAATCAGGGACAACTTACCACTTGAATTTTAGAAGACACTTTTTTCAAAAATTTACTAACAATGTTGATGGAGTAGTATAATTTTCATACAAATCAAAACCCAAGTGATTAGGGCTTCACAAAATAAGGCTCAAATTGTTTGGTCTTCCGGACTTTATTCTACATGATGTTTTATACCTCTTGGAGATGAGGAGGAACTTGTTTTCGTTTTTCCACATTTGCTAGCAAGGAAACTCGATTCATATGTTTGATGGCAAGGTTGAGTTAAGAAAAGCATCATATCACTCACTTGTCATGACAGGGATAGAAGAAGAAAGACTTCTAAAGTTGAAAGGTACCTATGTTTGTGCACAAAAATTCTCATATAGTTCTCATTATGATGAAGGTACATTTCCATCAAGTCTTTTATGACATGCTATATTTGGACACTTGAATTATGAAAACCTCCGTATGTTGAACAAAGGTGATGTTACTGGTTTTCCTACAATTCCTAGGAAACGTAAGCAATGTCATGCATGTATTCTATGAAAGCATAGAAAATCATATTTTCATGATTCCCATTCCAGAGCACATAGAAAACTTGAACTCATTCATTCATATTGATGTGGTCCAATGCTTGTTCCTTCTACAAATGGAAATAAATATATGATGACATTTATTGATGACTACACTAGAATGTGTTGGGTTTATTTATTGAAGAAAAAATTTGATGCTTTTCAATCATTCAAGAACTTTCATACATGGATTGAAAATGATTCACAATATCATATTGGCTATATTCGCACTGATAATGGAAAATAATACACTTCAAATTAATTTTAAAACTATCTTCCCCAACATGGGATCAAACAGGAAATAGTTGTGCCTTGTAATCCCTAAGAGAACGAAGTAGCTGAAAGAATGAACAAGACAATATTAAACATGGTACATTCCATGATGTTTTTCAAGGATGTAAAATTCATGTTTTGGGTTGATGTAGTTCTATGTGTTGTGTATGTAAAGAATATATGTCCATCTAATTCTATTATAAACAAGACTCCTTATGAAATGCGGTATAGCCACATTCCTTCAATAAAGCATCTAAGGGTCTTTTGTTCCATCTTTCATCCCTTGATACCAGAGGAACATAGAAAAAACTTGGTGCAAGGAGTTGTAAGTGTATCTTCTTTGGGTATTCAAATACCTCCAAAGCACATCGACTCTATGATGAAATTAACAATATTTTTGTTTTATCTAGAGATGTAGTCTTTCTTGAATTTTCCATAGTTGACAATGTTGTTGATCAAAAACTTGATCACTTGGATAGATTTAGACATGCAAAAACCTTTCAATAATTTGATAATCAGATTCCACATCTTGAATGGGGGATTCCTATAATGGATCAATATATGGAATCTTCTTCTAAAGCACTCTCTCCCCCACATGAAGCTCCAAACATTGATGATACTTTGAGGAATGTGATTGATATAATTGGGAGACTCAATCTTGATTCAATCCCAGCTCAATCAACTGAGCGACCTGGGCCATCTCAGAAAGGTCCTCCAAAATGGCGGACAAAGACACTTGAAAGTGTTCATGTTGATGAGGTTGGAAAGACAAGAAAACAAAATATAACCAAGAAAAATGGAGGCGATGTATACGATTCTGAATAAGATGTTGATGTGGATTTTTCTTATGATTGTGAATTGAATTTGTCTACATAATTTGGACCAACTTCCTTCAAAGAATCCATTTCTCATGATGAATGGAAATAAGCTATGCAAAATGTGTATGATGCCTTGATAAAGAATTGCACTTGGAAGCTGGTTGATTCTCCATTGGGAACCAAATCAATTGGCTGCAAGTGGGTCCACAAAAACAAGTATAAAGTTGATGGTTCACTTGACAAGCACAAAGGCGGACATGTGGCAAAAATTTTTGCATAGAAGGAATGAGTCGATTATGCGGAGACATTTCCCCCACAACAAAATAGGCTACCATTCAGACACCCTTTGCCTTGGTAGCTCAAAATGGTTGGAAAGTCCATAAAATTGATGTAATCAATGCTTTCTTGAATGAATATTTGAAAAAGAATTTTTTTATGTCCCATCAAGAAGGATTTTTTGTGAAGGACAAAGAATACAAAGTCTGCAATCTTGTGAAATCCTTCTATGACCTTAAGCAAGCACTGCGAGCCTGGTTTGAAAATTCAACTAAGCATCTTTTGAAACTCAACTTCAAACATTATAATCTTGATGATGAAACTTTGTTTGTCAAGAAAGTTGGAAAAACGGTTACATATCTTGTGGTGTATGTAGATGATCTTTTGATGACAGGGAACAATGAGAGCTACATTACATCCATAAAGAGAAAAGCTTGAAGGGTTCATAATGATGCTTGGACTCACCAACATCCTTTTAGATCAAAGGGGAGAGTTTTGAAACCTAATCATTGGAATTGGGTGAATATATGTCAATAATGTAAATAGTAAATAAAGGAGAATAAGAATATGAAGAGACACTGGGAGGTGAAGCCCAAGAGTCTCTCCCTACTTGTATATATCCATGAGCAATCCAAATGCAAAGACACAATTCATTTTGTGGAGTTACCTCCTGGCCTAACAACTGTGATAGGAATGTAAAAGAAAAATATCAAAAATTTAATATGCCAATAGTGACACATGTTGAACTCTGAATAGAATTAATCAAAGCAGAGAAATTGTAAGGATGCCTAAGGAATTTTGAATACAAACAAATGGATATTCTCGAAAAAACCAATTAAATGTAGATTAAAATGAATACCCTTCAAATGAGATACAACGAGCTTTTATGAAGCCTCACTCAAATCATGGATATTCTTATATGCCAAATAACTACCATGTCGAAGACTAAAGACAAAATATCAAGTTGATGGAAGCAATTTCAAGAGATGTAGCAATATCTGAAATACCCTACAATTCTAAAAAATATGGGATAGGAAAGAAAATGTGTGTCGAGTAAGCAATAGGAAAATGGAGGGTAAAAATATTCTGAATCATGTTCTATTTTAAACAAAAAAAAAAATTATTCGAATTTTTGTTAATATAATATTTTTTTCAAAACTACATCTTATAAAACATTTTGAGGTTTTTGAATTGAGTAAATACACCACACTAAATATTATTAGGTTTCCTAACAAAAAAACTCAATTTGAGAAGAAAATCATGTCATTAACTAATAACATTGTAATTTGGTGTTTATGTTTTTAAATAGGACTCATATAATGATTGAGACAAATTTTCCAGAGTCTTCTCTACTGTCATTGTTTACTCAAAGCACAAACATAGTTACATCTCCAAGTAGCATACCCCGTGTAGAGTCCATATAAAGATACAAAGGCTATGTAAATAATATGAAGACACACATATAAAACTAATGGAAATGAACCACTTAGCTGCTATATCAGTGCCTATACAACAAAAACATTTGTTGGACATTTGGCTTTGTATGGATGGCTTGTCACATTGGGTATGTTGGCATTGATGTCAACCAGACTAGCATTGGGGCAGAGATTTTGAAACCATTTCTTAGGTATCATATGGGATGAAAGCCTAAATCAAACATTCTCCACTGGAAAGGGATCAGAAATATCTTTCCAACGGGGTGTTGAAGTCTAAAAATGGCCTCGTGGATGAAAATATATTGACTACCAAAGTTATTCCTAATCTAGTCGTAATATTAGATCGCGGTGGTAGATCGAGACCTCGGGAGGATAGAATATCAAAGTTTTGAGTCCCTTATAATAATTTTGTAAAAAATTTATGATCTGATATCAGAGGTAGAAGCACATCTCAATCTGATATCAAAACCTCAAAGCAGAGGGCATAACAGAATATTGAAAGCTAGAGGTCATCGGAACATCGAGACCTGACATCAAAACATCAAAAGATCGAGGCCATCAAAACCTCAAAACCCTGTAAGTGCTTGTAAATTGATATTATTTTTAAGTATTGAGGTTTGTGAAGGAGAAGAAATACAAAGGAAATCATTGAAAAGCCTTGAACTGATGGACCCTTTCTCTCTCCTCCAATTGGGCACATGGCAACAAGTGATTGGCCCTAAGGAGATGACATAGAAGATATCGTCAACATGACATGGATGTATGGTGGACACGTGGCAGTTTGATTTAGCATTTTCAGTGGCCTAACGGGGAATATTTGGGTGACATATGTCACCACTAGGGATGCACCACGTGGAGCGATGACGACAACATGATGTCATGTCGGAGGTCGAAATATTATAGGTTGGGGTTTTTGTAACTCCTATCTAATTATTTGATAGAAAAGTTCTGATTCGATAAAGTGGCTCTGGATGGGGAATGATAATCAGTCATGAGGACCCAAAAAATCAAGGGCATAGAGAAGACTGCAGAGCCAAGCGTTGTGTAATGCCATATGGGAATTATTTCAAAGGTTTCTTTGAAACTCCTCCATAATTTTTTTTGGAGGAAAGTTATGATGAAAGTGGATCTAATGCATTGGTGCATGGTCAAGGAGACTAATAGAAACAAGGGCTTAGAGCAAGGCTAGCACCTAAGCGCTATGGCGAAGATCGGTGGTCTACAATTTGAGAACATCAATTTAAATGAACTTTGAATAAAGTAACAATGTAGGGAGCTCTAATGTATGTTTATGTCTAGATGTAGAAACCCAAAAATAAATAAGGGAGAGAGCTATACACAAGGAGATAGTCCCCCAAAAGAAGCATAAAGTCCCTATCACGTAAGCACTAAGTTGGTGGTCTTAGTAAGAGGTCATATGAGAGAGGAAATGATAAGGGGGCTAAGCACTGAGGGGCTAAAGTCATGAGAATTATGTGACTTCGTAATGTTATTTTATTATAAGTTACAATGAGTTATGGTTCTGATAAAATAGTACAAAGTGTTAAAGGATGAACGAGTCGACAACTAGAGAGTAAATGAAAATGAAATGAGTTGGTTAATGGAGTGAATAGCCATTGTGAAATATCACTGGGTCAAGGGAGCGAGGACCATGACATTTAGGAGTAGATAACGGAGTATGTCTCAAGTAGATTTAAGGGATCTATGATATTGTTTGCACGCTTAAATGAATTAAGGGAAGCACAGAGCCATGTTGTAGTACATTCCGAGCTCTGTGATCAATTTAATAAGCATGGGGAGTCTTGCTAGAGTGCGCAGATGGACTAAGATTAAAATATCAGCTTGGAGGATCAAACAGAGAGTTGGTGGAATGGTCAGGAGCCCATCCTCATGTTTAATACAACCACAGAACTCAAGAAGTAGATGTAGAAATAGTATGGAGGTGTCATACAGAGGTACACTCAGGTAATGTGGAAATAAGAAACATAGACAACATTTAGTAGAGTGCAACTGAGGAAAAAACTTGTGATTTACATGAAAAATGGGGGGAAAGACAATAATGGTGTATGTGCTGAAGATAGTAGAGCAGATTGCATGAGAGTTGTGAAGTTGGACCAAGTTGTCAAAATGAAATAGAGTGCCACAGAGAGACTATGGAACAAAATAATGAGAGTAGAGTATATGTAGTAGTGAGCAGAGGATGGGGTGTTTTTTTGTGAGGCCGATAGATCCTACGGAATAGTAGAGGACCAAGAGTGGAAGTATGTTTCTATAGTGAACCATATCCATATGTCTCTATATATGTATTTTCCTTTATTTTCAGCTTGAAAATTGTATGAAAGGTATGAAAATGTCTAAATCAAGTGGTGGCCTAAATTCATAAGAGATTTGTGCCTCTTGGCAAGTAGGTGCTTTCGATCTTAAGGAATTCAGTGCCTCACATGAGAGGGTAGTCACAAATAAATTGATGTAATTAAGTAGGTCCTTAATTTACATCATAACAACAAATATATTGGTGGTTTCTTCATTTGGGTTTCCATCTAAAAATACCAGTGTCAATATGTGTATGCTACTCATGTGATGGATTGTATGTACTTGTGAATGTCTTATCTTATTGTTCATTTATATTATGTGTGAATGGTCTCATAAGTATCAAACAATAGAGCAAAAAAATAAATACATATTCATAAATGTTTGTAAGAATTTCACTACTACTGATTCACCCCCCCCCCATCCAAGCAATTCATTACTTCAACTATTGGTATCAGAGGCATGTTCCTCCAGGAACAATTTAACCACTGGAATGTATATCCATAAGGAACTATGTCTAGGAAAGAGAGTCAAGATGCTTACTCAATCAAGGTACCAGCCTTTGATGGAACAAGCTATTCGTTTTGGAAAGTTAGGATGGAAGCCTATCTTATGTCCCTAGGAGTAGATGTTTGGAGCTCTGTATTAATAACTTATGTTGACCCTGATGTCCCACCCACTGATGGAGATGGTAAATTGTTTTTATGGAAAAAATGCTAAATCCAAGAATTCCATTCTCTTTGGCCTTAGTCAATCCAAGCTTGTAAATCGTATGCACTGTCACTCTACCAAGGAAGTGTGGGTGAAGCTCAATCAGAGCCATGAAGGATATGAAAAAGGCAAGAAGGCCAAACTTCAAACTTTTAGAATGAGGATTGAAAGCTTAAAAATGAGTGAAGAAGAAAGTATAACGGAATACTTCCTTAGAGTTGATGAAGTAAACAATATGATAAGAGGAATTGATGAAGTCAAGGAATATATGATTGTTCAAAAAGTCTTAAGATCCCTACCCATGAGATTTAATGTTAAAGTCTTAGCTATTAAAGAAATGGCTAATTTAAAGGATCTAAGAATGGACCAGTTGCTTGGTACTCTCATATCCTATGAGATGAGAGTAGGAAGAGAGAACTCTAAACCCAAGGATGTAACATTCAAAGTGTCGAAGAATGCCAAGGAGAAAAAATATCATCAATATTTCTCCAGCCATGAATATGATCACGAGCTGGCTCAATTTTCCAAGAAACTGAATTGCGGCTCAAGATAATATAAAGGGAAGTTTCCATTTAAATAATTTGTGTGTGGGAGAGTTGGACATTTCTCGTTCAAGTGCCCTTACAATTAAAGGGTTGAAAAGGAATATGATTATAAATTTAGGAAAAAATCTCAAAAACATAAGAAGAAGAAGTTCTATAAGAAAAGGAAGCTCTACTCAAAAGATGATAGTTCAACACCAGAGTTAGACAACTAAAACTATTTACAAGATGATTCAGATAAGTACTTATTTATGGCATTTGGAGCAGACTCCAGGAAATAAAATATTACTCACTATGAAGAGGGAGAAGAAGAAGTAGGAAAAGTGCACATTGAAGGGGAACTCACCGATTCCCTTGATGAGTTAAAGAAGATTAGGAAAAAGAATAGACAACTAAAAGAACAATTATAACGTGCTGAAGAAGGTATGTACAACTCAGACAATGAAGAGTTTGTTTCTAAAAACTAAAAATATGAATAAGCCATTAAAAGAAGAGACAAATCATCCCTTCTACTAAAAGAAGAACATGGAACATGTGTGAGACTAGAAGAAGAGAGTAAGGATTTAAATCAAGAGTTGTTTAACGTGCAGAAAGAAACAATTATAAAAACATGTAAAGATGAAATTATGTCCTTGAAATTCAAAGTAGAAGAGTCAAAGTGAGAGGAAGAAGTTATTCATGATTTGATCCATGAATGGGAAGAAAATTGTTAGAGTCTAGAGGGAGAGGTCGTCTCCGTGAGAAAGGATCTTGAGAGAGTAGAGACAAAGAAAGGTTTAAATGAAAAAATTGTAGAAGGCACAAGAAAGCTAGATTAGATTCTAAACAAGAAAACGTCATTAGGAAACAAAATAGGTCTGGGATACTCAATAACACAAGAATCTTCTATGGGAAAGATAAACTTCAGGTCTGAAGGATTTGAGGAACCACAAAGCTATGAAAAGAAGCTTCAAGAAAGAGTCAATGAAGAAAAAAGGGCAGCAAGGCAAAGAGGAGATAATCACTGGAATAATAAATCCATCCACCCCAAGGAGCCACACCAACAGAGAATGAATAAATCAGCCATACAACAGAGGTACCTACATGCAAAAACTCATCAACCTTCCAACAATATGTACACTTATTTATTTTTTTGTTATTGTTATATGTGTCACATATTTGGGCATAAGGTTTTTTATTATACAAGGATCAAAGTTGAAAGAGATGAAAATACTATATATAATAAGTATAAGAATTTTAGAACTCAAACTTCTCCTCCGAGAGATCGAAATTCCTTCAATGGTGTTGAGTGTTTCAAGTATAATAATTTTGAGCACAAGGAAAGTGACTGCAGAAACAGGTTTGAGAACCTATATAAGCCCCCAAAATATTTGGTAGCCAACTTCTCAAAAGGATAAGGATAATTGGAAACAAAAAACTAAAAAGAGCATGCAATGTGGACTTTCTCTATCTTCACATAATAAATAGAATATATGATATGTGTGAAAATAAGAAGGCAGGGAACAATGTCACTTTCGAAAACAATGCCCTAACAAGAATTAAAGGTAAAGGCATAGTCAATTTGGATTAAAATATGAAAGCCAAAAATGTCTTGTACATGGAAGGTCTCAAGAAAAACTTGTTTAGTGTAAGCGAGATGTGTGATAATGGCTAAGATGTGATCTTTCAATCCAAGGACTGTGAGATCCGAAATGAGAAAGATGGAAGTTTGGTGAGAAAAAATATCAAAACTCACAATGATGCATATGTGTTTGATGACTCGAGAGTAAAATTCTATTTAAGCAAAACGAATGAAGCATGGTTGTGGCACAAGGGACTTGGTCATATAATTTTTGATAGTTTGATTAGACTCAAGAAGATGGGAGCGGTGAGAGGTTTTCGAAGACTATCAAGGCATGATAATTCAATCTGTAAGTCATGTCAATTTAGTAAAAAAATTGCGGCTCATTTCATTCAAAAGAGTTCTCTTCATATAGACAAGTGGAGTCAATTCATATAGATATCTACGGCCGAGCTAGAGCAAAAATAGCAAGAGGATAAAATTATTTTATGCTACTTATTAATGATTTTACTAGGGCCACTTGGATTGTG
Organism: Pinus tabuliformis; assembly: GCA_031772625.1. Lineage (NCBI taxonomy): Eukaryota > Viridiplantae > Streptophyta > Pinopsida > Pinales > Pinaceae > Pinus > Pinus tabuliformis. Next base: position 1,491,171,805 of record CM062817.1, read on the forward strand.
ATCTTAAATGAAAAATCAGAAGCATTTAAGCATTCAAAAAAAGTTAAATCTCAAGTAGGAAATGAGAAAGATTTAAAGCTCAAATGCTTACGATGAGACAAAGTAGAAGAATACACTTCAAGAGAGTTAGAAGAATTATGTGAAGAGCATGCCATTAGGATGCAATATTATGTGGCTAAAATTCCACAACAAAATGAACTAGTTGAGAAAAAGAATAGAAGTAACAGAAGCAGTAGTGTACCTATAAAATAGAGCACAACTAAGGCCTAATAGCAATATAACTCCCTATGAGTTGTGGAAGGGAAGAACTACATCAGTTAAACACTTCAAGGTGTTTGGGAGAAAATACTTTATCAAAAGGAATGATAAAAATCTTGGAAATTTTGATTCAGGCACTCACGAGGGTATATTACTCGGGTACTCTACTTGAAGGAAAGGTTACAAGTGTTACAACAAACATAAAAAGATGATTGAGGATTGCATTGATGTAGTATTAGATCAAATAACTTCACAATCTAAGTCCTCCAAAGGAATCATGAACTCAGATGGAGAGGAAAGTTAAGACATTAGGCCCTAAGATCGAGATGAAACAGATCCATATAATGAAGACGTGGAAATGAGCACAACTCAAGGCCAAAAGCACCCCTGAGGTATTTTAACACCATCCTCATAGTCAAATTATTGGAGATCATATACTTGGTGTTCAAACGAGGGGTAAACTTGTTAGTAGTTTAAGTTGGGCAAATCTTGCCATGTTGTTTAAGATTGAGCCTAAGAATCTCACCCAATCAAGTGATGACAATTTCTCGGTGAGAGCTATGAATTAATAACTTGATCAAACTGAGAAGAATGACATTGAGAGAACGTATTCCAAAGCCCAAAGAGAAAAAATTCATTGGAACAAAATAGGTTTTAAAAAACAAGCTAAATGAACAGGGTCAAGAAGTTAGGAACAAAGCTCGATTGGTGTGCAAAAGTTACGCCCAAGATAAGGGGTAGATTTCGAAGAAACCTTTGCACCAGAAGATATTAGAATGTTTCGCCTGTTATAAAAATTAAAGTAAACCCTAATATCCATTAACTAGTTTGACTATTCATAAATAAGTAGCATGCCATCTCATAAATCCAGACCACGGAAAATCTATAATTCTGATTGAAAACGCCCTCGGCTCTCCGTGTAAACCTCCCATATCTAAGTCCATTATGGAAAGCAATTCTAACGGTAACCTTATGCAATGTCACGTATGCATAGCAGACGGGCCACGTGGAAAGCTGTTGGGCTCTCCCTGAATATGACGTACCGAATTACGAATTGCGTATTAACTTATGAATCCAATCGAACCACCTTATTTTCGAATTGTTTTCTGCCAATTCGACCGAATATGGTTTTAGGGCGAGGAAGTTGGAACGTGCGAGGGCATCTCGTACGGTTAGGCTACCCATTCATCGTGGGCATCAATGCAACGGGTTTAAATAACATTCTGCAAATAGAAAATGTCCATATACTCCAGCAATGGCCGATGTTGAAGGCGGTCTTCAAAATCTGGAGTTTAAATCACCAGAAGATGATTCATGGTATCCAGTATCCATTCAGTATGGATACCTTAAACTACCCGCATACTTTTATGTGCATTACGAAAGCGGACATCGAAGAGGGCAGGTTTATAGCGTGAATTTGAAGGACAGTAACCAGGTCGAGGAGACTATAGCGAGATTTCGATTCAAGTCCACTCAATTACAAGATTCGCAGGACTGGCGGTTGCAAGGCGAATCAACCATATGTGTTGCATACCGCTCAAACCACAACGACGATATTCACTATTTTGATGCAACGATCAAAGAGGTTCCCTAATCTTTTACCAGTTTATTCTTTCTTTATTCATTATTTTCTGCATAATATGACTTATCATAATTAAATGCTGATGCTCCTTTAGATTTAGATTAAGATTAAGATATTATAAGTAGATTAAAGATTTTATATTGAATGTGATTTTGCTTTTTGTTTTTATCTATAGGATTTCAGAATATTCTCTACTTTTTTTTTAAATAAAGTGGATAATAGGTCTTTGTCTATTCTAGAAACATCTATAAAAAGAATAACTTAATACTAGATAAAAAAAAATGAAAATGTTAACTGTGAATATAATTCCGGAAACTATATCTTCAAATTCTGAACACCACAGAAACTTGCACAGAAGAATTATCACTCTGGATTTCCTATAAATAATTGGAAGACTTTTTTGATTAATGTATTGTTACATGATTATTCTCATTAATCTCAGTTGTAGAGGTTATTGTTAAAATCAACCAGTAAGGCATTTCATCTGATTGCAGGTCGCCCGGGAAGCGCACTTGACCAGCATGGAAAACACATCTACAAGTACAAGTAGTGCTGATACAATTACCGTTAATGCCAGGGTTTTATGGAATGATGGCCCATCTAAAGGTGAAATTACCACTGTTCCCGCCAACGATATCCGCTTGTTGTCACCCGAAAGCATTGAAGCTGACCCTGTTATACAGTTCCTTGAAAGGATGTTACAGGAAAAGAAAAACAAAGCTTCTTTTGATCTGAACGTGCCACTTAATCTGGAGGATGATTAAAGGAGGAAACACAAATCGACGATAGGATTAGTCTCACGAAATTGTTTTAAGTTCGGGCCAATAAAATATAAATCTAAAGAACGAAGAGTGATGAGAGAATTTATATATTTTAAAACAATACACACTTATTAACTATCTGGAAACATTACCCACCTTCAAAGGTTTTTATAAACATTTTGAATCAATAAACGTTTGTGTAATATCCCTTAATTTCGAAGGTGTTATTTTAATATATTTTGAATAAATAAATTTTATGGTGTAATATCCCTTACATTCCATGGAATTTATAAACACAATTCTATTGTGCAGATGGTTTAAACATGTAATTTAAATTGAATGTTTTTATGAATTCCATCTTGATCATGATAGTGCGAGTATTATTGTTTTTTTTTAATAGGAATTGATCATGATAGTGCAAGTATTATTGTTTTTTTTTAATAGGAATTAAATAATGGAATAGGTATTTTAATTTTTAAATAAATTTTGAAAATTTTATAGTTTAAATATTAAATTAAATAAAAATATTTTAAAATATAAATTTATAAATTATGTATGTAATCAAAATAGTAAGGTAGAGAATGGTATATTTTTCATTTTACTATTTAGACAGAAAAATAGTTAAGAAAAATATTGAAATTTCTAATATATTTGATTTAAAATGAAAAATACTTAATAATTTTTGCTATGAAATTTGACCAATAACAATTTTAGCATATTAATGAAAAACTACCACTTATAAATTAAATATTAAAAAAAGATTCTTTGAAAATTTAAATCACAATTTAAACTTATTAAATTCAAAATTAAGATAAATAATACCTGGAGAGATATTTTTTATTTTATTTTTCCAATGTCCTTGTCCCTAATTTAAATTCAAAATTCACGATATTTGTCGATTCTCATTAAAGTTCCATCTTTGACGTGTCAACTCAACTTGTCCTCACGATGAACCACACTAGTTGGTTCGAAACACGTTGACAAATGGTACTCCATGTGATTTTCGCTGAAAAATCTCTCACAATCTTAATATGGATTACAGAAGCCTGAACTCTTTAATTTCTCTTCCTTTTTGAATCGATGACATTTCCATGTCTTGTTATTTTTTAATAATAAATTGGGAGAGGTTTAATGGAATGACCAGAGATTTATGTTTTGTTTTATTTAAAAAAATTCTTTAAATTAAAATGTACTTATAAAATAAGATAATTATAAATTTTTAATATAATTATAAATTCAACTCGATTGGGATGCATGTTCACAATTGGGACAGCCTAGTGGTAGTAATGATGGGTACCTCTCCAATTAATAATGCCACCACCCACATGCTCAAAGCAATGGGTGTGATGACTGTTGCCATGAATGCATGTTCCGGAGGTGGGAAAGGTGGCCAAACACGATGGGAGGTGAGGAATACGGGAAAGCAAGGGAGGAAAGTGACCATTGTTGGAGTGTTTGCTCGTGGCGGAATCGGTTTTGCAGTGGCTCGTGCGGGAGACAAAACAAGTGACGCAAAGCTCAGCGACGAACACCATTTCAACCTGAGTATGTTACTTGGCCTCACTCCTCCACTGTAATTATGTTATGGTTGGGGTTTTGGTGGGGTGAGAGGAGGGTAAATAAGAAGAAGGCATAGTTGGGGTTTTGGTGGGGTGAGAGGAGGGTAAATAAGAAGAAGGCCTCGGGGGTAGAAAAGTGTTGGTGGCAACAGCGAAGGCAATTGCTCGCAATTACCTCATTCTGTATCGATATCCTCTACCGAGTAGGTAGTACCTATGGCTGCTCTAGGATAATTTCATGCCGCTGAGTTTGGATACACCGCGCTCCTTAAATTGCGCTTGGGGCGAGGATGACTATTGCAAGAAAACGGGTGAGGTGCATGAGATGGAGGAAGAGGGGAAGGGGAAGCAGTTGGTAAACGACATGTGAAGCGGCCATTATCATTGCATACAAAGCAAGTGCTCAGCTAATTGGAATTCCTCTCAGGACGATCGCAAGGTGAGAGACCCCAATTGGAAAGCTAACTAAGTGGAACTCGGCTATTACTCCATGGGTAGAGTGGGAAAGGGACAAAATTTATTCCTGGAAAACTACAAGGAGAAGGAGGATACTGCGTGAATGGCTTAGGCAAGGGAACACTGACCTGCATATGAGTGAAAGTCATGGGGCTTGGAAAAGGGGAGCGACGGTGGTCTCGGTCTATGGACCTCCCCATTGTCGGGTTCGGTATAGGGACCACTTCACCTCTAAGGCCAAGAGAGCAAGAGGAGAGGAGAAGCACAGGGTGGCGCATAACGTTGGAAAAACAATTTAGAAAAGGATCCAAACTGCAATGCACTGTTTTGGTTTAGCAAACCATTGTTGTCATCAGGGTTCAGGAATTCTAGACATGGCTCGAGTTGTGAGGGGATGTGATCATGGCGGGAGAGGCCTGACACCTAGGAAATAAAAAGAGCCAAGCATGTCAGAAGCCCGAAGGGACAGGAAGTTGGTAAAACACCTTATCACTAAAGCATCAGAAGCTTCGCGTGAGGGGACGGATGCAGGAATTCATAAACTAGTAGAAGAGTGGGAGGAGGAAATAAAACAAGGCAGTGAGACAGAGGAAGACATGGACGACTTGAAAATTTTAGTCCCGGATCCGAGTAGAAACCAATGAAGAATTATGCAGTTTAAAAAAATTCTTTACCTTTATTGTTTAATGAAGAGTTTATTAGGCAAAGTAATGGAACAGATTTTTGTGGGAATGATAATGACACTCCAAGGTATGCTGAGCTACAAATAGGATTTGCAGAAAATCCTCTCCGAGCTTCATAAACAAGACATTAGACTGGATAGAATTGATTGCCAGATCCCTTGCATTCTGGAATAGAATGAGATGCCTAGGGCATCTGCCAAGGATCCAACATCTGTTGAATCTGCCTCAAAGGAGTAGAAGAGATAAACTCTTACCTATGAATTCTTTTGTTTCATGCAAATAGATTTTAATTTCCGTGATGTAAATATCAGTTTAGATAGTTATGTAGCATATGGACATGAAACATAGACATATCTAGCTTGGCTAGAGAGATTAAGACACTATTCTTCTTGTATGGCTTACAATACACAAAGGTGGCTAACAGACTTGGTTTCCCATCGGGGCATGTTGAGGCCACCTGGTCAATCTTTCTGATTTAAATTTTCCTTTGTATAATAGAAAATAAAACTGTCTTGCCAAGCTTAACGAAAAAATGTATAATTATAAATTTATAATAATTTATATAATTATAATTCATAGCCTTCAAAATTTTATAAATTCACCTATCTTCACAAAGTTTACGTGGTTAATGCAACTACTATTTAAAAGTTATAATTTCTTAAAAATTTATTAATTAAATCTCAAATAAAAAATAAAGTGCCTATATTTCATTAGCCACCTTTCATTTTTTTATAGGAAAATATTTTTTTATATTTTTTTAACAATTACATTTTTAATATCTAAATATTTTACAAGTTTCCATACCTTTTGTCTCATTATTAGTCTTTGCTTTATTGGGGACCTCGTGGTTAATCTACATTTATTGTGCATTATATGATCATGCTTTTGTAATTTTAATATTATTTCTAGTTTCCCATTCGCAGGAAGATATGACATGACATAATTCCCCTAGTTGGGGGCATTTTATTTTCGATTTCTTCCCATGCTTGAGAATTCATTTAAAGATTAAAATAAAATTAATTTTGACAGTGACCATTGTTGGTAAGTTCTCTCACACTCACACAGTTATGTTAGTGATCTGTGTAATGATGCAAGAATTGATGAAGTTGCATGAATCTATTATGGTAGTTTTCTTCTTGATGCAAGAATTACTGCAGGGTGCAAGTTCTTTTCATAAGCCCTTTGGGCGTGGCAGGGCGGGGTGGAGGTAGCTGAACAAATGTCTAATTAATATTATTATATTTCCTTTTGTGGAAGACATAGTATGTGATGGAGAACTAGAGGTCCTTTGCATAATGAGTGTTGTGACACTCATCAATGATGTCGTAATTAATACAATTTTGTTGCACGAAAATTTTACTATATAGAAAACAGAGTATGTGGGGGAGAATTGGGGGGTCCTTTACATATATGAGGGTGCCTTGACACTGATGGGGTTATCATTTTTGTAACAATTATCATAATCATTGGACTATACAATATATTCTTATTATGCAATATTAAATAAGTGTGTGTTTTCAATCTATGTGACATGTGGTTGCAGAAAATTATTATGTTAGTTTTCTAATCAATGATACGAGAATTGATGTGGTTGACAAGTTACCTAAATCATGAATTAGCATCTTAGTTATGAAATGACATTTAACTACTATTGATTTTAATGGTATCTATTAACCAATGATCACCATCAATATAGCTAGTACTTATTTGTTTGTTCTTTAATCCGAAAATTCTGTTATAAAATCTATTACTTTAAATCATATACCTTTTACTTAAATTCCAACTTGACATTGTCCAATTGACATGATTACATTTCATGATTGATTTTTGTTACATGCTTTGAAAATCAATATCGAGATACTATTTTATTAATATCATGAATCACATTCTATTTTCATTAAATAAGGCTCTTTTGCCCATAAATAAAAGTATTTTCTGTAATTATTCACTGAACCACTACGTATTCAATACATTTACTATGTAGACTTTCCTTTCTATAGGTCAATGTTTACTTTCGGTAAGTAATTTCAGATTCTAGATGCTAATTAATGACTGGATTCCTTGTTTCCTTTATCTCATTATCCAAATATTAAATGAACTTTGTTAATTGAATTAAGTAAATTAGTTAATAGTTTATAATTACGTATGGTTTCTTCCTTTTTGCATTAAGCTAAAAACTAGCATTCCAAAACTATTATAAGCTTTCCTACACAACAAAATCTTTATTTCTAAACTATGCAACAGTGTCACAAAACTTTAAGCATTTGAAAAAAAATCAAGATCATGCCATTGCCAAAATTCATTTTTCTGAGAACATCACCATAAAAATATCACTGAATAATTCAGGATCATTCCATTTCCAAAATCCATTTTGGTTGGAACATCACCATAAAACTATAACTGAATAACACTATCTATTTCCATGTTTCATTTTCATATAGGCTTGAAATAATAGAAATAAGTCCCAAACTATTTAATCGAGAAATATCCTTCGAAATAGATTAAATCTAGCATCCAAGAAACACATTCAAGTTCATTCACATTACTATCACTTCAACTGCAACCTAATATCCAATGCATAAATTGTACTTCCACCACTTATCTTCCATTCATGACTAATGTTTATGGCTGATGACATGTAGATACAAACTACAGATCACCAGCACTAACCCCAACAACATCTCTAACCAAGGCCTCTCATTCAAAATAACAATGTATTTTTCATTTCACACATCGTTTTCAGGGATAACATAAGTGTGTATTGATTTACTGATCAAATATTAATATGACTACTAAGCATTAATTAATTATTCAATGCTAAGTATGATTTCAATGTTTTCACATCTTTGTAAACAATATCGTCTCAACAAAGCTTTTGCATATAGCACATTTTCCCTTTCTTACATGCTATAGTACTAAATGTTTCTAGCAGTTTGTATGTTCGTTGTTGTCATTCTAATAATTATGTAATAAAATATGTTATAAACACTAATATTATATTGCACAAATAATGAGTATAATATGTAATATTAAATTTGATAAATGAAAATTGATATTGTATATTAACAACAAAGTGAATGTGCGGGATTGTATGTTAGCTTTGAACTTTTCTAGTATCATACTTTGCACCCAAACAAAGCTTTGCACTCATGATGTGTTCCAAGAAAAAATGTACAAAAGTTCCCACTATGGAATGTGGAGGTTTGCACAATGAAAGCTTGAAATATTCTTCTGCACTTCTGTGCATCCACCTAATTTTAGCAAGATAACCATAAACAAAGCTTGTCCTTAATGATCCAATCTTCTCACTCTGCACAATATTTATTTAATTTTCTATTAATATTCAGGATATAGAGATACATATATAATTAAAATATTGCAAAGAGAAAATATAGATTATTTAATACTAAAATATTAACAATAAAATCATTGTTTAGATAATCTTCGGCAAAATCACATAACCAATCTTTTGTCGACATAACTAATCTTTAATTATGGTATTTACCTAAATAATAAAGATTAACAAGAATTATAATTTAATAATATTGGAATTATAAATTATATAGATTATTTAATAAACATAAATTTTTATTTTTATTTTCGAATGGGCCATTTTGATATAATTAATAAAAATAATATATTAGAGTTTACCTTTGGACCATTAGCTTTAAACAATTATTATTAAATTAATACACAATTTACCTAATGTAACAAAATTTCTTAGAATAATAATAATTTAATACTATTTATTTAAATAACATTGGAATGATAATATATATAGATTATTTAATTAAATATGAACGATTATACATGACCATTATATTTAAGAATGGATTATATAAATATTATATTATTCATACTCACATTAACAAAGGAACTCTCTTAGTATATAAGCTAATGATAATTAATTATACGTTTTAGCGATTTCTAAGAATATATAATATAATTAGTGATTTGACTAAGACCTTTGGTCAAAATTAACCGTTGTCATTATAGTCGTTGGAGTCTCTGCACACTCTATTTAATTAAGCTAAGCCAGATTAGTTCTTCAACTTGTCCTGACGATGAACCACACTGGTTGGTTCGAAACGCGTCGACAAAAGATTGGTTATGTGATTTTGCCGAAGATTATCTAAACAATGTTATGGATCACAGAAGTCTAAATTCCTTAATAAAATCATTATTTACAATTAAAATATTAGCAATAATATCGTATGTATCCACCTCTTGCTTCACTGTTATTATGGACAACAAATATGGATATTTAATACTAAAATATTAACAATAAAAGCCTTCAATGAGGATTCCATAGATATGCACAATGAAAGCTTCAAAGCTTCCACCAAACAATGAAATTTGTCTGCACTTTTGCACATGTGCATAATTTCAGGAAGATAACCATAAACAAAGCTTCTTCATCCAATCAGAAAGTAGAATTAACATTTATTGAAAATTGAAGAATTTTTTTAAATACTGTAAAATAAAACTATTGAGTATTTTTCCCGAAACTTTGATTAAAATTGCAAAAACAAAACCAAATAATGCATAATTAAATTAACTCGACCATGAAGAAAAACTAAATTCTTTCAACATTTTGTATGTCAACTATTATTGTTACAATATTTACGCAATAAAATATGTTATAAACAATAATTTTATACTGCAAAAATAACGAGTACAATACGTTATATTAAATTCGATAAATAAAAATTAATATTGTATATTGGCTATGAAGTGATTGTGCGACATTATATGTTAGCTTTGATTTTTTCTGTAATTAGTCTCTGCACTCATGCATGTGTTTGGATAAAAATATAGAAAAGTCTTTAGTGTGGATTAAAAAAATACGCACCATGAAAGATTGAAAGCTTCCTCTGCGTAATGGACTTCCTCCGCACTTCCACACATGTGGCTAATTTCAACAAGATAACCATAAACAAATATTGTGCTCAGTGATCCAAACATTTATTAGGTTGTAGGTTCTTTGTATTCTGAAACATTTCAACTTTTACCCAATTAACTCATGATATTTGGGAATACAAAGATTTGCATTATTTATAACTTAAATATTGCGATGATCAAATATATATTCTTTAATACTTAAATATTAGAAATAAAAGAATTATTTGTAATTAAAAAATTACCTACAATATTGTATGTGTGCAATGCTTGTCTTGGTTTTATTGCAAATATGAGGGTCCTTTGCATACACAGGGGTGCTTTGACCCTAACCCTTCTCTCGTCAATGATGCAACAATTGATGATTTTAGAGGTTTTTTGTACAAGCTTGTGCATAAGTGTATATATTACTACAATATTAGAAATAAAAGCATTTAGTGTAGAGATGCACACCATGAATGTTTGAAATATTCCTGTGCACAATGGACTTTCTCCGCACTTCCACACATATGCCTAGTTTTAGAAAAAAATTCCATAAACAAGCCTTCTTCTCAAAGATGCAAAAATTGATGTGCTTGATAAGTAAGCGGTACCTTTATATTATGACACAATCTGAAGCGCTCTTTTAGAAAAACTGAATATGGAGATAAGAATTATTTATGAATAAAATATTACCAATAATATCGTATAGATCCAACACTTGATTTGATGTTATTGGGAACAAAGAGAATGCATTATTTAATACTAAAATATTAGCAATAAAAGCAATGATTGACCGAAGGACATTACTGAGTTCGGAATTAGTTGTGTAGATAAGGCAATGTAGATGTGGTTGTGCGTGTGCAGTGGTTATGCAGAGAATAAATGCATATTCAGAATGAGAGGTGCGAAAATTAAGTGGAATGAGGGAAGTGCAGAGAGATATTTTAATTGTAATGCATTTTCAACTCTTTTGGAGTTAGTGCATGTGCAATTTGATAATAGTATATTAGGTGCAAGAGCAACGCATATTTTATTATTAATAGATTCTACATAATGTAAAGGTTCGCACAATCAAAGATTTAGAGTACATATATATTTATGTTCTTTGTTCTCTAGAGATCTCAATCTTTTATAGATATTAGTAATCATTGTGTGGATCTCCACACTCTACACTAAAGGATTTTATTGCTAATATGTTAGTATTAAAACCTAATCCATATTTTATGTTTGCAATAAGATTATTTAGGCTTATATTATTCATAATATTTTAATTGTAAATAATGTATAACTCCATATTTTCAAATATATTTTTGTTTGTGGTTATCTTTGTGAGATTAGGCACATGCGGAATTGTGGATCAATATGATATAATTGGTAATATTTTAGTGATAAATTGTCAATTAAGTAAAGGTTATGGTGAGTGCTGTCAAAATTGTGTACAAAATCGCATCAATTTTCACGTCATTGTGTAGAAGCTTTGTTTATGGTTATCTTTACGAAACTAGGCACATGTGCGAAAGTGCAGAGAAAGTCGATTGTGTAGAGAAAGCTTTCAAGTTTTCATTGTATGGATCTATCCACTCTACACTAAAGGATTTTATTGCTAATATTTTAGTACTAAATAATCTATATTTATTGTTTTCAATAATACTGAGCTAATTGGTCTACTCATACGATATTATTGCTAATATTTTAATTATAAATAATGCATATCTCCATATTTCTTAATATCAGTAGTCAATTTAGTGAAGGTTGTCCACATTCCGACCTCGTCTTCACTCCCTCGCTTCTTGAGCCTATGCTAAGAAACTGAAACCGTAGCAATTCTCACATCATTGAATGAAATCTTTGTTTTTGCTTATGCTTATAAAATTAGGCAAGTTAAGCTTTTAAGATTTCATCGTATGAATGTCCACAATCTATACAAAAGGCTTTGTTTGAGTGTAGAGACTGAGTTCGAAAAGGTTTGAATTTAATATAAAATGTTGCACAAACACTTCATAGCCAATATACAATATCTATTTTCATTCATCAAATTTAATATTGCATATTGCACTCATTATTTGTGTGTAAGTTGTGCGGAATAAGGAAAGTGGGGAGGTATCTTTTAATTGTAACGTGTTTTCAAATCTTTTGGAGGGATGTCTTATATGTACTCAATAGTTGACTGAAAGGCGTTACTGAGTACATATGTATCTATCTACGAAAGTGGTTGAAGATTTCACTATGAAAATACCTTCATGAAAATAGAATCAATTAAATAGTGGTAGTAAACATTATTTACAATTAAAATATTACCAATAATATCATATACAACAACCACTTACTAAAATATTAGTAATGAATTCCCTTAATATGAAAATATTTATCAATAAATAACAACTTCCAACATTCATGGTTACCTGGAAGACATTATTGACTACAAAAGTAGCTATCTACAAAAGTGGCCAGAGCTTTCACTATGCAGAAATATTCATGTAAAGAGAATCACAAAACAAGATATAGAATCAAAAAACAAGTGAACCACAATGTACCTAATACAAATATCATAAAATATTTATATTTTTGGGTCTCCAAAATGTCATCCACTTCCACCTTCATTTCCATCATTTTACCCTTATTTTGTAACTCTGTAGCCCCATAATCTTACATTAAGTAACCATTTTCATCCTTACTTCGGTTTATCATTATTATTTTCCAAGTCATTGATTTTAAGTATTATAAGTGAATTTGTGATTAAATGTTAGGAAATTAGTATATTTTCATATATATCTAAAAGTGTTCTGAGTTTTGTGATATTGTAGGCCTGCTTGGGGATTCTAGAAGGGTACTACCTAGCCATCCAACCACAAATTCGAATATCAAATTCCAACTCATGAATATTTGTGGAGTAATTATAGAAGATGTGGATCATTAGCTATGTGCATTCAAAAAAGAAGAAACATGGATAAGGGGATTTGTATCTTACATTTTCAGGTCATTGGTTGTAACCCCAAAGAGATAAATGTGGATTTAGGAGAGATCTAAGGATCTATGTTTATTGTATAGTTATATTTAATTTTTGTATAAATAGGAGTGCACCCTTCATACAAAGGGTTATTAAATGGTTAGATTCAAGCTAGTGGTTAGGGGTTAGAGGTAGCTAGTTGTTAATTTCTAGTCGGAGGTTTCAAGTTCTAGATGTAATTTGTAAAGTGAGGGCAAAGAATTCTTGTGATATCTTGTAACTTCATTTTTATGAAATACATACTACCACTTTGATCTTCAAGGTGTGATAGTTGTTTAAGTGTGCTTGCTAAGGAATGGAGGGCCCCATCAACCACATTTTGCACACCTTTGTACATATTGGTAACATAGTGTAGTTATTTTGTTTCATTTCTTTTTATGCCAGTGTATTTTTACTTTGAGTAAGTGTGATTTTATTTCAGTAGGTGTGATTTACTTTCCATCAAGCGTGATTTAAATTATTCAAGTTTGGTTTGATTAAATTTATTTAATTTTTTTTGTCATTAGTTTAAACTACATTATATTAATCTATTCTAATAAATAACCACTTAGTACAGATAGTACAAGTATACCTTGTCAGTTATACGAACCCTGGGTTGACGATTAATTATAGGGATTTAACTCACAATTAAATCACCCTTGGAACATAGTATTGATTATGAAAACTATGAGGAAAACCATTCGTAATTAGCCCCCTAAAGAAATATGAACTATACCAAATGCATTGGTAATATGCATGCCAAAAAGGAATACATGATCAACACCTGGCCAATGAAACTGTCAAAATGTTATTTGCTAAAATTATAGCATAATACATTTATAAAACTTAGACTTCTTGATTTATGATTCTTATGCTAATGAGAAAAACACAGAGCACTTAGAACAAACTATCGATTTCGACAAAAATAACAAAATCCATTAGTAACGAGGCCCTCGAGAGCTATGAACTATTCCAATATGCATGTCAAAAAATAATGCAATATCAACAGTTGGGAAATGCAACAACCAACACATTATTTGTAAAAATTATGTCACAAAAGATTCATAAAACTTAGACCCTTTGATTTATGATTTACACTAGAGAACGAGTATACACACTAACAAACACAATATTTCTATGACAAAGTTCCACAACTCCACATTCACTGCCCCCCACACAATTTTATGACACTTTCCTTCCGCACAATACTGATTTTTAAACAATTGAAGCCACTTAATATTAATCACTCCATAGAATGTATCATGATTTCATATTTATTTAATTTCATACCTTTTTGTGATTCAATTTATATATGTGTACACGATCTATGTTGTCTAACATGTGTCACACAAAAAATAGTTACACATGGTCATTATACATGGAAATGGAAGATATAGAGTTCGAAGACAATAAGAATGTTGTTAATTAATAAAGTAATTTTAAGTACAGAACATAAATGGCTACAAAATTCTCTTTGCACAATTCATTTATAATATACAAGTATTGTTCGAGATTTTATTTCTTTACATGAGATTTTATATCCAAATTCGATGTTCGATAAAATCACATCTTCGACTTTCAACTAGGCTTTAATTGCATCTCTAAATATCATGTGAAAACGAGAAAATATTGAACATCAAGCAATGGTGTATGATGTTTCTTAAGTTTTGAGATATTGTTCAAGCCCAGCTGGATATTAACTATGTATCTTGTAGCACATCATAGATATGAAAGACAAGCAATTCTTCAACGATTACGATTTTCCCTTTCTGTCAAGCTACCACACGATAAAATGTGAATGAGTCTTTCCCCCTTCAAATCCCTTGGGTTTTAGTGTGTTATTTTTTCATTATTTCATTTTAAGTTGCTTTTCATTTTAAAACTTTTACATTTTCAACTATCCAGAAGAACAATTTCAGAGATTTCTAAATCTACTCAAAATGGAGGATCTGCGTAGGATGTTGATGCATAGGTGGACACACCTTCGAATTTCAGTTGGTTCTGAATCGAATCTCTAAATATGATATGAAAATAATGAAATGATGAACACAAAGAAACAAAAGATAATACATATTGGAGAAGTCGATAAATATCAATTGAAAATTGAGGATGTATTTTGCAATAAATTATGAATTTGAAAAATAGGCAATGCACCAACGACCACATTTTTTTCTTTATGCAAAGTAAAAGCTATCTATAGAAGCATTTGTTAATAACTATATAGATGAAAAACTCCTTTACATGCTAGGGAGAGCATTTATTTGGTTAATTTTTAAACTCTTTTCTATTTGAAACTTTTGCAGTTATAACTATGTAGGACATTAGTTTCACAAGACTAATTAATTTATCAAAGGTTATGCTCTCATATAATATGGAGCTGATAAAAAAAATTCATTATGCGCAATCAAGAAGTGTCGAAGATAGGGTATGTGTGGGAGAACGAATGTGCAAAAGCAACATGTATTGCTAATACATTTATTTTTTATTTGCACAGTGTAGCATAAGAAAAAAGGGTAACTAAAGTGTCGAGAATGGAGAATGACGACCTAATATGTTAATAGCTAAAAAAGGAAAATGATATATTTAAGACACATTCCTATATAGATCATTATCTAGATATACTTTTATCTATATTTTTAATCATCCTAATGCCTTCGATGCAATAGTAATGATGTACAATTGTTTGCTTTGGTTACAAGCTTAGAAAACAACCAAACAAAGTGATAGTAAGAAATACGATGGAAAATGTATTTGAACATGAAGGAATTACCATAATTTGTATAGAAATGACAATTGAATTGAAAAAAATCAATCAATGTTACTCTCCAATCACATGCTGACAGCTAAGAAAACAACCCGTGAACTACCATTTTGACTCATTGGATATCGAGATTATATGACCAAAACAGCATTGCGCCAACAAGAATTGGTATCAATTTAATATGTGGCACATGTATCCTATCCTTTTTGAGTTGAACTGAAAAATATTTCATTTAGTTTCGACACATAAGTGTAACGATTTCGATCTATAAGGACTAATGATAAATCAAATTTAATAATTGAAAATGGAAAATGATATGTATCTGCAAGAGTTATAGGTTAGTAGAATATAACAGTCCGCAATTGCAATAAGAAAAGTAGCATAACAACCACACTTGGAATAGATAAAGCCATGTTATTAATAAAGAGAAAAGTTAAAGGAATTGAATCCATGAAAATCATACAAAGAAATAAAGCTTATATTTTTTACTGGTGTCTTATGTTCAAATTTCATCACATGGATCTGAAGCAAAGCCCTACGATTCTCAGAAGACCCTATTCAATGATAATGTTTTGTGCTGGCAATATGGGAAAATTATGAACCATGAACACACTAGAAATCTTTTTGTATGAAAAAATTAAAACTTTTATCAACATGTTATTAATGGTAATACCATATACACATATTCTGATGACATAACATTATAATAAAAAAAATGAACAATTTGGTCAATGATCCATCGTAGTGATTGAATGTAAGTACGTTTTACGAATTTGAAACTTGTTAATGATTAATAGTTTCTATGTTATTTAAAATTAAATAGCGATGTTTCTTATTTAATGTTTATTAAAGTCCTTATTGCAATAAATTATTTTTCCTTATTTAAAAGAAGATAGTGATGTTTCTTATTTAATGTTTATTATAATTTATATTACTATTTAAATTAATTTCATGTTTGTTGAATAATGTTTCCTGTATATCCCTAATGAAAGCTCCTTGTACAATGAAATTTATCCATAAAACACTTCACATAAGCACAAACATCGTCAAACACCTCTTACAGATTTCCACTCCAGCAGAATCAACTTTTTCTATGCTAGAGACTTTGCTAATAAATTGACTAAGGATTGTGCTCTCTACACAGTGAAAGGTTTGTTTATGGTTATATTTTTTTAAATACGCATATGTGTAGGACTATGGAGGAAGTTCATTATGCCAAGGAATCATTCAATCTTTCATTGTGTGGACCTTTTGAACAATTCATACATTCTTACACTCATTAACAAGTTTTTTAATCACAAAATTTACAAAAATACTTTTTTCCATGTTGACACCTAAAGAAAATGTTCGTCCCAACTACTATGTTCTTAGCTAACTTTACGAGGAAGTGCATAAGCATGGAATAGAAGTGAGAACTTGTTGATGCCTCTAAAATCCTAGCACCAACATTAGGGATAACCACTCGGTCCAAACCATAGTACAACTCCTTTTCCGTTTGGTATGGTGGCTCCGAATGGATATTATGGGACCAGTTTCCTATTAATGTATGATTTGATGGATGATTGTTTTATAATGTATAATAAAGATGATAAGTGCTTTAACTTATAAGTCAAAAATATACAAATATACTTATCTAACCCGAGTAATGTATTAAAAATGTGATTTATGATTATTCCTAATAGACAAATAATCATAGAGATGGCTTACTTATCAATAGAAAGATGCATTCATATATAATGATTACATTGTTTGAGAAATTAAACAAATTAATTATAAAAAACATATCGTATTCATAACAATGTATATCACTGGCATATATCTTTAAAGTATAACAATTCTGAATCTTCAGAAATGACATGATAAAGAATTGTTTGAAGAGCATATATATATATCAACAATAGAAAATTTTAAAAAGGAATGCTTCATCACATAAGGAAACAAGACAAAAGAACAATGATAGAAATACTACATTCATTTGAGTCTTTCCAATGCAAATAACATTCTGGTTCCACTTTCTTATTTGAGAAAACTTCAAGGAGATACAAAAGTGCAGATCTTGAAAAGGTTTCTTCAGAAAAATGTAGAACCTTGATCGACTACTGATAAAAATATATTCAAAAGTACAAAAGTGTAACTTCACAAGTCAAGATTTATACAAATTGAGGACCCTTTGTTCAAAGACATGAAAGGGTTTAAATAATAAAATAAAAACTAACTATGAATAAAAATCGCTTTGAGATGTTGAAACTGCAAACATGAAAATTTGGGCTTTGATTTATGAAAATAATGGTGTCATAGCCTTTGAATTGATTCATTATATCTACTTCTTCTCTTACACTCGTAGCTGACAAATTGAGAGCATTTCATAAATTTCTTGAAGATGACTCGGCATGGAATGTAGTTGACCTGTGTATGTGGCATCTAAAAGCTCGGGAACCATGTGATTAATAGTGTTGGCAAGGAATTTGGTGGCCATCTGCTGGCTATGCGGCTTGACTAGGAAGAACCAAAATACATCCCAATTCAAGTTGTTCACTTTGTCGATTTGTTCTTCTCTGCTCGCCATATCCTATCTCCATTGACTTTCTACCGCTTTTGCTTTCGGGAGCTTTCCTCTAAAGCAATCAAAGATCAAGTTAGCTCCATATAAGTTGTCATTTATCAACTTGATCACACTATTCTTTGTAGCCTTAGCTCTGGAAGTAGCTCCTTCGGCCTTTATCAACTGTGATTCCCACTCCAAAAACAAGACTTATTTATGTGCTTCTTAGATTTTTGGCAGATTAGTAACCATGCCTTCTTCTGTACTTTGGCAAGAGAGAAATCTTGTGACCTTATCATCTGTGTTTTCAAATTCTAACCTGGTGTCAACTGCCTATTCAATGAGTGATGGAGTGATGATGCACAATGGGTCAATCAATGATATTTTATGGCAAAGGATATTCAGTTGCCGAGATAAGGCTTCAGCCACTTCCAAGGATTATTTCTTGAATTCATAAATCTTTGTATAAGCTTTGAATTTCTCTACCTATAATTATAGTTGTAATATTTGTTCTTCTTTGGGCTTCTTTTCCTGCTGAAGAACCGCTTGAATCTTGTCGAATTCTTAAGACAACTTTTGTTGTTTCTGGAGAGCCTGCTGATCGATATTTTGTTTCTCTAGATTTAACTTTTCTTTCAGTTGCTCATTCTAATTCTTTTGCTCTCCTAGATGTTGCTCAAGCTGACCAAATTTCTGTTGTTCCAATATCGTTTTCTCTTCAAGTTGGATGATCCTTAAATCCTTTTCTTTGATTAGTTGGCTAACTTCAGACGACTGGTCCATTATAGCGACTATATAGGAACCTGCATATTGAGATAACTTAGTTAAATCCTCTGAAGGATTAACTTCTAGGTCCTTCCATACCACATTCATTAGTTCACCTTGACCAGTTGAGAATGGTCCCTAGTCAATTTTCCTCTTTTTCCTCTGCCTTTTGACCACAACCCTACGATTTGGACTGTAAAATACATCTAGGGGTGGTATTTTCTCCACCTTAAATACAATCTCTTTAGAATGATTCTCTAGAATTATTTCAATATCATGCTGAGTGTCCAATGTGTCGACTGCCCCATCAATTGTACTACTACTAACAATAGGCTACTCTGTTGCGGGCAATTTTGGTATAATTATTTTTCGGGAGTCATTCTGGTTCTTCATCTATTGATCAAATTTCTCCCATTCCTTGATTAAGTTGGCATCAATATGCATATTGGTATCTAGGAGCTCGCTGGTCTTTTCATTTTTCTGCTCCTGTTCGGGAATCTTCTTAGTAGTGTGTTCTTCATTATGGCCTTCTTACTGCACAATACGGGTAGTGTTCAATAAATCCAGAGGTATGGTTTGTAACCTCTGTGTCCTAAACAACATAAACTTATCCATATCCCTTGCTCCCAATTTGATCCTTGCTAGATGTTTTACCTGTGAAAACGACTGAGCCGAAACGAACAAGTCATCATAGTCATCTTTCTCATGTCCAAATTTGGAAAGTTTCACCTAAGTGTTAAAGTTGTAAGCCACTTCGTTTGGGTCATACTATCTCTTAGGGATGACTACTAACTTCATAATTTTTATCTTCTATGCTTCTTTCTCGACATGTTTGAAATCATGCAGTGAGTAAGTAACACAGCAGAGGGGAAATGTAGGCCACATTTGTTTCTTGGACTCTTGGAGGTTCCTAGACATTCCTGTCTCCATTATCTAGTGAGCTAGTTCTTTGCCCAATAGCTTATCAGGAATGTACAATGGTAGAACATGTGGATCTGTGGTGTTGCCAAAAAGTCTGACATAGGTGAACTTTTCTTCACCGAACCGACTGTTGACTAATGTTAGGTCAATGCTAGCCTCATCAGATAACCGAGGAGTAGGTTTTTTGAATATGGCTTGATGGACGGGTAAAACAAAACCATGGAAAATTCTATATATATGATTTTTATAATGGGCCTTCCACAAATACTTATGATAAATGTGAATAGGAGTTGAGTTTTGAGGAGTCCATTTCCAACCTAGAATGGGGAAGTCAGAGTTGAAACATATGGTATCCATAATGTAGGCACTCATATAGAATGGGAGTATTATCTGGGTAGTTACATACCTATTTCTTCTATAATAAAGGATTTGGTTGGCCATTTTATCTGATAAAATGGTTGCCCAATCCATGATAAGAGTTAATTTTTGCTTCCATTAAAGGCACCTTTCTATGGAGAATCTAGCTGAATCAGAGGCTCCAAAGAATCTACATATCGTAGCACCAACATAACAATAGGGATATTATAAAGAGTCCACGGAGTACATACCAGAGGATTCATGCTTATGCTTGTTTGGGAAATGTCTCCATTGCTTGATAGGGTCCCACTCTACATCGTTCTCCTTAGCAAAAGCTTCTAAAAATGCCTTGTTCTAATGTTTCTAGGGGTCCGACAAATGATACATCTTCTTGACACCTTCTGATCTGAATGTCCCGAACATCCTTCCATCGACTGTAAAGAATGATTTGTCGGTTATGTTGATACTTTCTATTACCCATCTCACCAGGTCATTGTATGGTAACACTTTTGCATGAGCTACTATTTTGTGGAGGAAGGAGCTGGCTAAAACCTTAAGAGTGTTTTCTGATTTATCACTTGAATCAATCATTTCTCCTTCTTCTCTAATTTTAGTTGCATCCTCGGCTTCGATTAGATTATATATGCCCTCCTATGAAGTCTTTCCAAGGCTTGAATAGGTAGTATCAACTATCAGTACCAACTTTGTTGGTTCATCTTTCACTATGATGGGGACCCTTACATTCTGAGATCTCTTAAACATTTTTGCTAAACTGATGATTTTAGTTTCACTCTACAAAATGTAACAGAAGGACGTAATAGTGGAAGAACTTGTTAAAAGCTAATACACAGTGCACAAGACTAAAAACAATAAAGCGTAATAGATGCTATGGATCTATGATATATTAAGCCACCATGGATGAAATATTTGAAGGATTCAACCATAACTACTTCTTAATGATTTCCCCATAACTTCCAACGTGAAAATTTAATGTTGTGATGGTATGTCACATCGTAAATTTATAACGGTCCTTTTTAGAATGGGTATTGTGACTTCCCGATCAGTGATTAGCGATAATCACATATCGAAAATAGGGAGTTCCAAGTGCCATGCTTAAATGGTTCCTCTGCATGGTTGCGATTGCGATCAGTGGTGAGCTGGCATGGGGAGGCAACATGCTTTAAAATTGATATATCGTTTAAATTTTCTTTATAATTGACTTATAACTTTAAACAGCACATGTTCGTAATACTTCATGTTTTACCTTTATCGAAAGTGCGATATATGATGATGAAATCACATCGGAAGATTTCAAAGGATCTTTTGGGATGTGTCTTATGATTTTAGCAATGCGCAATTGTGATCGGCTTATCGCATCGGAGGTTTTCCATGGAGCACTTGGGACACTTTCTTAATGAGTAGTGATATGCGATTTCCAATGGAGTTATCACATCGACGGATCTCAATGGAACAATTTAAGTCTACTGTTGAGATAAAGGATGTGCATGATGCAATAATTTGCTTTTATAATTATTTTCTTTGATGAAGTTTTTTTACGATAAGGTTTTATTATGACTCAAATCAGATCATATTTTATTGAGTCCACCGTTGAGATAAAGGATGTGCGCGATGCAATAATTTGCCTTTACAATTACTTCCTTTGATGAAGCATTTTTACAATAAGGTTCTATTATGACTCAAATCGGATT
Source organism: Pinus tabuliformis (assembly GCA_031772625.1). Classification (NCBI taxonomy): domain Eukaryota; kingdom Viridiplantae; phylum Streptophyta; class Pinopsida; order Pinales; family Pinaceae; genus Pinus; species Pinus tabuliformis. The sequence goes on from CM062817.1 coordinate 1,491,194,026, forward strand.
GGATTTTACTAAAAGGGCTTCCATGGGTTCAAAAATCTTGCAAATTGCGATTGCGATCTAACCTACCCTAAAAGCAAATTTTTATATGACCTATTATAAAAATTTGTTTTCAAATGTTTTATTGATTTTATATATATTCTAAAGAGGACCCATTTCTTATTAAAGTCTTATATGAAAAATTTTTAAATCGGGAGGGTTGTTGTATAGAACAACAATTGGCAATTCACTGGGAGAAATAATTATTTCTGAAAAATAATGCAATATCTAAAAATTTCTTAGTTTGGAAGAAATTGAGGATAAATAAAAGCATCTAAGAATTGTTAAATAAAAATTAACTCTGAATAAAATAACAATTTTTTGCAATTTCTTTTACAATCCCTTAAAAATAAAAACATATTTGGTTTCTTAAAGCTTTTATTGGTTGATAAAGATAAAGTAGAGGGCTCCTCCAACTTATCTTTTAAATTTACTCTTTTGTCATAGGTAGTGCCTCTGCTACTAGTAAACATCTATAGTCTCGACAGGGTTATCTTTTGACTATAAATCATTCATTGTCCCATCCATTTAAGAGTATAAATTTTGAAAGATAAATCCATAAAGATATGTTTACATATGTATTTTGATTTTATATTATTGAAACTTTTTAATATAAAAAGCCATTGTCCTGGTTTGGGAGCTAGCTTATAACAATGCCATTCACTCGTTGTAATTGAACTGAACAAGTTGGCTCGTAATGAGACCCCTTGTCTTATCATTATAAGCCATTACCCTGTTTTGATATGTAGTATTGGTAATGTCAGTTTAATCAGTTCCCTATGATCACAGTAAGTAGGCTCACGATGAGACCTCTTATCTTTTATATCAGATGTATTTTAGAATTACAATCTAAAAAATCATAAACTTAGTGGATGGGGTGAATGACTTTCTCCTTAAGAGTTTATGGATGACATTTTTAGAGTTATGGTTGCTAAGCCTAGAAAAGTCTTTACTTTTTATGAATAACCTTTCTCAACTTTATAAAACTTAGAATGATTTATAGTATTTTCAAGGTTTTGGAAGATTTTACAAACTTTAAAGGGATTCTCAGAGTTTCATGTTTTATTCATCCTTCCAAAATTGTAATCATTTCCTTAAAAGTTTTCACCTATTGAAAGCAAGTATTTAAAATATTCTCTTAAAGATATTTTCAATAGTAAAAGGCCAAGGGAAGACTATTTACAACATTATTTTCTAAAATAAACAAACTTGCATAAAGAATATTTACAAGTAAGAAGGGGTTACCTCCTTAAGAAAAGAATTTCTTTAAGATAAGCCCATTCACAGGAACAGAATCTCCCTTTCCTGATAAATCTTGCAATATAAAAGTTGATGAGCCTATCTTTTCAATGATTTGAAAAGGTCCAAGCCACATATTTTGAAATTTGGTATGTTTACCTTTGTCTTCCTGTGCTTTGTCCCATTTCAACACGAGATCACCAATTTGTAATGTTTTTGAGCCAGTAGAACTTGCATCAAAAGAAGATTTAATGACTTTTTGATGTTTAGCATGAGTGATTTTGGCCTTTTCTCTTTCTTCATCTAATTTCAAGATTTGATCAAATCTTAATTGGATAGAGGAAGAAGGATTTTCTTGCATTATGGGAGTTCTAAGTTTGAAGGTATTACAACTTCTTTCCCATACACTAAGTTAAAAGGAGAAGTACCTATTGAGGCCTTCTGAGTTATGTGATCTAACCATAATGCAAATATTAAATATTTATGCCAATTCTTTTGATTTAGATCAACAATTATTTTAATAATCTTAATGAAATTCTTATTAGTTAACTCTGCCAAACCATTACCTTGAGGATAGTAATTTGCAGAATATTTTAATTTAAAACCTCTCTTAAGAGAAAATTCAACTATACTACTCCCAGAAAAATAAGATGCATTATCAAAAAAAGGGAATTAGGTACACCAAACCTGGTGATGATGAATTGATCAATGAATTCAACGATTGCATCAGAATTGGATACCTTTAATGGAATTTCTTCTACCCACTTTGTGAAGTAGTCTATGGTTGTAAGAATGTATCTTTGTTTCTTGGAAGAATGTGGAACAATCTCTCCTATGATATCAAGCCCCCCATTGTTCAAATGGTTGCTCAATGTTTACTAGTTGTAAAGGAAAGGTTGGTTTCCTTTGTCTCCCACTAGCAGTTTGGCATACCTTGCGTTTCTTGACATAGTCATGTGCATCTTTAAACAAAGTGAGCCAATAATATCCAACATGTATTATCTTGTGAGCTGTAGTATCTCCTCTAAAATGTCCACCTCCTGTACCATCACGTAATTCCTGCAAAACCTTTTGTGCTTTCGTTTTTTCAAGGCATTTTAATAAAATTGAATCATAATTTCTTCTAAATAACACATCATCAATGATTTTGAAGTGTTTCGCTTTTAATATTAAGGCGCCTTTGTTTTTGTAATTGAAATCGGGGGGAGCATATCCATTTTTCAAGTAAAAGATCAAATCAGCATACTAAGATTCAGAATTTATGATACTTATCTCGTTCACTTACAAAGTATTATCTGAATCTTCATGTTCTAGAATATTAGAAGCTCCTGCTAATAAACTGCAAAAACCTTTCCCTCTAATAATTTTTGCTGGTTTAATATCAATATCATACTCTTGTAAGGCTGTTACCAAGTTAGCTCTTTTCTCTCCTACTTCCCTTTGAACTAGCAATTGCCTCACTACAGAGAATGGGAATATTACTTTTGTGTGTGTTTTTAGGAGAAATGGTCTAAAGTGTTTGATAGATTTAAACACAGCAAAAGCTTGTTTTTCTCCTTCTGAATAGTTGAGTTCAACACCCTACAAATTGGAACTAAAGAAAGATATAGATGCTTGTACTTGTTGATCATTGATTTGTGTTAAAACAATACCATAAGATGTTTCAGTGGCCAAAGTATACAAAATAAAATGATTAGAAAAATTAGGAGTATTCAATGCAAGAGAATTAATGATTACCTGTTTGATTGAGTCAAAGGCTTCTTTTTCGTTACCCCCCCCATTTGAAAACCGATTTTTTCTTAATCATAGTTTGTAAAGGTAAGATTGTATGAGAAAAATCAGGAACAAATATTTTTACAAAATTTATCTGTCCCAAAAATGATTGCATTGATTTCTTGTTATGTGGCAACAGAATATCAGAAATCCCTTTTATCCTGTCAAGATCAATATATATATATATGCCATCTTTGGAGACAATAAACCCTAAGAGTTTACCTTCATTAAGATCAAAGGATGATTTCTTGGGATTTAGAGAAATCCCATACCTTTTACATCGTTCAAAGATCTATTTTGAATCATGTAGATGATTGGCCCTTTCATTGGAAAAGATAGTTATGTCATCTAAGTAAACAACAATTGACCTATTGATCAAACCTTTGAAGGCTATATCCGTGGCTCATTGGAAAGTAGCTCCGTCATTTATCAAACCAAAAGGAATTTACTGATAAGCATATGTTCCCCATTTATTCTTTAATGTAGTTTTTAGTCTATCATCTGGATGCACCAATATTTGATTGTATCCTGAAAAACCATCAAGAAAGGACATTAAATTTGAACCAACTACTGATTGAAGTATCTCTTCCATTGTTGGTAATGGGAAATTATCTTTTTGACATGGCTTATTGATATTTCTAAAATCTATGCAAATCCTAATATCACCATTCTTTTTTCTTAAAGGTACTAAGTTTGAAAACCATTTAGAATGTTTGACCAGAAAAATTATTTTAGCTTTCAGAAGTTTATTCAACTCTACTTTGATTTGACTTTCCATATATGGGTGAATTTTCCTTAACTTTTGTTGTAAAGGTTCCTCATCATAAATCATTGGAATTTTGTGTTGAACGATAGAAGTATCATAAGTTCTCAAGTCTTCGTAACTCAAAGAAAAAATATTTTTGTATTTGTTTAATAATCTGATGAAAGAAAATGTTTCTCCTAATGTGAGTTCATGTCCTAGATTGACATTGTGTTTTGGCCTCAGTGCCAAGATTTACCAATTCAAACCTTAAAGTAGAACTTTTAAGTTTTTCATTAGTTACCTTTTTGAATCTATCTTTGATATCATAGAGATCTTCTAGTTTGACCACAAATTTAGGAATTGAATTCTCATTTAGTCTTTGTTTCAGTTGAAGATCATGATCGCTTTCATCGATAATCTGATCATCATAAGATTTTTCAGAAGTCAATAATTTTAAGATGTCTTCATCATGACTAAATACCCGCCAATTGGGGACATTGTTTGGGATAGATGGCCAAAAAATTAATTCAATTGAAAACCTATCTGGACTATAATCCTCGGATGGAAGGAGCTTAGAAGAAACATTATTCAATAAAACAGCTGTTGTATTATGAGATGTAGGTATAGGAGAAAGGTTGAATGCCAGAAAATGAGTTATGAGATCTTGAACAAGGGATTGATAATGTTTGAGATGACCTGAGGGACAATGGATAGTGTTCCTTACATTTTTTATGACAATTCTGGAATGACCAAATACTTTCAGATATTGAATATTCAAGCCTATTCCTTAATAGAGCCCTTGAATCAATGCCTCATATTCTGTAGTGTTATTGGTACACTCAAATTATAGTCTACACGATAGCATTGTTTTTTCCCCTTCTGGACTAACTAAAATACACCCCGCTCCTGTACCGTCATTAGATTTTGATCCATCAAAATATAAAGACCAAAATAAAGGCTATCTATAGATTTATTTACAAGTTCATCAGCAATACTAACACACCTTGAGGTATCAGTACGAGAGAAATTTCAATTTGTGATGTGATACTCTTAACAGGAAAAGGCAATTGTTGAGCACTAAAATTTCAAAAGAATGTCTCAGCTGAGTAATTTCTGAGAATGTTGTTATTGAAAGATACAGGTTGGTTTTCTTGTTAAAACTCTGTTGTTGTATGGGCCATATGTTTTTCCCGATATATTTTGATTTCATGTGAGACCAATCAGTGGAAATGTAACAATAGAGTTTCTCAGACCAATCCCTGCTTATAATTAAACCATAAAACTCAGGGATGTCAGCAATCAATATATTAATTTTTTAAACTACCCTGGGATTATCCAGTAACATAATAGTAACTGAATTAATCTCTCCTAAAATTTTCACTTTAGTCTGATCTAATTGAACAATATGAACTGGGGATTTCTGGGGCTCAATGTTTAATTTGGAGCAAACTAAGGTTGGCATTATGTTTGATGAAGCCCCTAAATATATCAGGCAGTTATGAAAATTTCTATTATAGATCTCATAAGTCAAGGGAAAAGCAGTAGTATGAGAATTAGACCTATCTTCGATCAAAACAGCATCAATAGCATCTACTTTATCCAATTGTGACTTACCTGATCCTTTAGATGCCTTGGATAATACACTACCTGGAAGAGGAGAAGAATGTACCACATTCAATTATTCTAGTAATAACTTTTGTTGATGTTTGAGTTTGCTAGGATCATGTAAAGAAAAATTTTCTCAAGTCTGCTTCATGTCTTCCACGACGTTATAATCCATAGAATCAGAAACTACTAACTTTTTAGATGATGATGGAGAATTAGAGGATGATGGTTGATTTTGAGTATGCACAACTGGAGTTTTCTTCATGGGAGCTTTGGCTTTAGTAACAGGGCTTGAATTTTTATTCCTTGGATTTCTTTGAACAGGCTCTGTTGCATTTTTACTTCCGATATTTACCAGGAGAGCTTCCTGTTCATTTTAATTATCAAAGTTGGGCAAGATAAAGTCCCACATTCCATGACATTCAATTGTATCATCTTCTTCTGTTTCCTCTGATGATAAAACTGTTTCATCATCTTCATCATCATCTAGATCTGATTCCATATTAGATATAGCACTAGGTGGTTTAAGGTTAGCTAACTAATTTCTTCTAAAGTTTCTAAATAGTTTTTTATTAGAAGTTTCAACTACTTGCTTTTTTATTTCAACCATTTCATTGAAATAGTTTTTAGAACCTTTTGTAAACCTTCCATGTCATATGGGTCTTTAACTGCTTTTTTTTTTAATCATCTTTGAAAGTAATTATTTTGGATTTTCTTTCCTCAAGAGCATTTTCCTTTTCCAAAGCAATGAGACATTTTTCAACAGTGATCGCTTCATTCATATTTTCTGCTAATGTGGGTTTGGCAGCCCTATCAACGAGGATGGCTATGTTTGAAGGTAAGGCATAAATATACCATTTGCTTCATACTTCTTAACTAGGCTTGGATGTTGTTGGAATTTTATTCAACAATTTATTAAATCGGGAGTTGAAGTCTTTGATGGGTTCATTTGATTCAGATTTCAGATTGGAGAGATCATTAATCAAAGTCACTCTGGATCTATCGTCTCCAAACTTGGTTAAATATTGTTCTTGAATAGCATCCCAACTATTGATGGATCCTTGTGGTAATGAAAAATACCATGATCCAAATGCTCCTTGTAGAGTGTATGGAAATAACCTAACAACAATGTCTTATTTTGTTACCCCATTCAAATTTATTGATAACATAAAATTACTTATATGTTCTTCTGCCAATATGCCAATGTCAAGATTAAATTTTGGTAACCATTTTTCAGGATGGGCTGGTAATTGACTCAAAGGTGGAGGCATTGTGACAGCTCCTGGATTGGTCCATGGCCTTGGTTGACGTTGTGCCATTGTTGCGCTAATGGTAGAAGAAGGTGCAGAGGCAGTTGAAAGTGATTGCGTAGAGGATGTTGGCATACATGTACCCTTTTGGACTATGATTTGGAGTTATGAAACAGATCGGTGACTTTGCAATGGTTTAGATGGAATGGAAGATGATGAGAAAACAATATCACTATCAGACTCTAGAGGTGTCTTCCTATCTCTTGTTCGACTTGGAAGAGGAAATTCAGTTGGTGGAATACCAAACTTTTCACTCTATGCTCTATTAAGAGGCTAGGATGGAATATATTGTGAAGTCACACTACCTTTGGATAACTCAGACTATTCTTGGAATATAGAAAACCCTTGGAGTTTATGGATCAAGGATTGTACTTCAAGGGGTTCAAGAGAAGAATTTTCAGGTGTGTTTAAGGTTTCAGCAGTGGGTGTTGTATTTTCCTTTTCGAGTTCTTGCTCAAAAAATAGGAGATTTAGAATGCGAAGGAGAAGTGGGAGGAGATGGTGAGGGAGTTTTACTCTTAGAATGGCCTATGGATTTGGATTCGCTAGCCATTCACAGTTCATGCCCTCCTTCTAGCGCCAAAAATGTTGATGCCTCTAAAATCCTAGCACCAACATTGGGGATAACCACCCGGTCCAGACCTTAGTACAACTCCTTTTCCATTTGGTATGGTGGCTCCATCAAGATATTATGGGACTAGTTTCCCAGTAATGTATGATTTCATGGATTATTGTTTTACAATGTATAATAAAAATGATAAGTGCTTTAACTTATAACTCAAAAATATACAAATATACTTATCTAACTCGGGTAATGTATTAACAATGCAATTTCTGATTATTCCTAATAGACAAATAATCATATAGATGGCTTACTTAACAATAGAAATATGCATTCATATATAACAATTATATTGTTTAAGAAGTTGAACAAAGTAATTATAAAAATCATATCCCATTCATAGCAATGTATATCGCTGACATATATCTTTAAAGTATAACAATTCCAAATCTTCATAAATTACATGATAAAGAATTGTTTGAAGAGCATATATATATCAACAATAGAAAATTATAAAAAGGAATGCTTCATCACATAAGGAAACAAGACAAAAGAACAATGATAGAAATATTGCATGCATTTGATTCTTTCCAATGCAAATAACACTCTGATTCCACTTTATTTTTTGAGAAAACTTCTAAGAGATACAAAAGTGCAGGTCTTGAAAAATGATCTTCACAAAAATGCATAACCTTGATCCACTACTGATAAAAATATTTAGAAGTACAAAAGTGTAACTTCTCAAGTCAAGTTGTATACAAATTAATGACCCTTTCTTCAAAGACATGAAAGGGTTTAAATAATAAAATAAAAATTGATTTTCAATAAAAATTGCTTTGAGCTATTGAAACTGCAAACATGAAAATTTGGGATTTGATTTATGAAAATAACAGTGCGAAAGCCTTTGAACTTATTCATTGTATCTACTTCTTCTCTTACACTCGCAGCTGACAAATTTAGAGCATTTCCTGAATTTCTAGACGATGACTCAACCTAGAATGTAGTTTCCCTCTGTATGTGGCATATGAAAGCTCAAGAATGATGTGATTGACTGCGTCACCAAGGAATTTGGTGGCCATCTGCTGGTTGTGCGGCTTAATTAGGAATAACCAAAATGCATCCCAAGTCAAGTTTTTCACTTTGCTAATTTGTTCTTATCTGCTGGCCAGATCCTGTCTCCATTGATTTTCTAGCACTTTTGCTTTCAGAAGCTTGCCTAGGGAGAAATCGGAGATCAAGTTAGCTCCATATAAGTTGTTATTAATCAACTCGATCACACTGTTCATTATAGCCTTGGCTCTGGAAGTAGCTCTTTTGGCCTTTATTAACTGTGATTCCCACTCCGAGAACAAGACTTCTTTATGTGATTCTTGGATTTTTCGTAGATTAGCAGCCATGCCTTCTTCTGTACTTTGCCAAGAGAGAAAATCTTGTGACCTTATCATATGCATTTTCAAATTCTAACCTAGTGTCAACTGCCTATTCAATGAGTGATGTAGTGATGATCCTCAATGGGTCAATCAATGATATTAAATGGAAAAAGATATTCAGTTGTCGAGATAAGGCTTCAGTCACTTCCAGGGCTTCTTTCTTTAATTCATTAATCTTCGAATAACCGTTGAATTTCTCTAACTATAATTGCAGTTGTGTGATTTGTTCTTCCTTGGCCTTCTTTTCCTCCTGAACTACCACTTGGAGCTTGTTGAATTCTTGAGAGAACTTTTGCTGTTTCTGGAGAGCCTGCTGATTAGTCTTTTGTTTCTCCAAATTTAAATGTTCTTTCAGTTGCTCATTCTGTTGTTTTTTCTCTGCTACCTTTTGCTCAAGTTGACCAATTTTTTATTGTTCCACTGTCATTTTCTCTTCAACTTGGGTGATCCTTAGATCCTTTTCTTTGATTAGTTGGCTAACTTCGGAGGCCTTGTCCATTGTAGCAGTTGTATAGGCACCTGCATATTGAGATAACTTAGTTAAATCCTCATAAGGATTAACTTTTGAGTCTTTTCATACCACATTCATCAGTTTAGCTTGAGGAGTTGATAATGGTCCCTGGTCAGTTTTCCTCTTTTTCCTCTGTCTTTTGACCATAACCCTATGCTTTGGACTGTAAAATACATCCAAGGGTTGTATTTCCTCCACCTTCAATACAATCTCTCCAGAAGGACTCTCTGGAATTATTTCAATATCATGTTGAGTGTTCACTATGCCGACTGTCCCTTCAATTGTAGTACTAGCAACAATAGGCTTCTGTGTTGCAGGCGATTTTGGTATAGTGATGTTTTGGGAGTCATTCTGGTTCTTGATCTGCTGATCTAATTGCTCCCATTCCTTGATTAAGTTGACATCAGTATGCACATTGGTATCTAGGAACTCATTGGTCTTTTCATTTGTCTGCTCCTGTTTGAGAATCTTCTCAGTAGTGCGTTCTTCATTGTGGCCTTCTTCCTGCACCATAGGGGTAGTGTTCAATAAATCCAGAGGTATGGCTTGTAACCTTTGTGTCCTGAACTGCATAAACTTTTCCATCTCCCCTTCTCCCAATTTGATCCTTGCTAGATGTTTTACCTGTGAGAATGACTCAGTCGAAGTGAACAAGTCATCATAGTCATCTTTCTCATGTTCAGATTTGGCAAGTTTCACCTGAGTGGTAAAGTTTTAAGCCACTTCGTTCGGGTCATACTGTCTCTTAGGGATGACTGCTAACTTCAGAATTTTTATCTTCTATGCTTATTTCTCGGCATGTTTGAAATTATGAAGTGAGTAAGTAGCACAGTGGAGGGGAAATGTAGGCCACATTTGTTTCTTGGACTCTTTGATTTCCTGGACATTCCTATCTCCGTTATCTGGTGAGCTATTTCTTTGGCCAATAGCTTATCAGGAATGTACAATGGGAGAACATGTGGATCTGTGGTGCTGCCAAAAAGTCTGACATAGGTGAACTTTTCTTCACCAAACCAACTACCGATTGATGTTAGGTCAATGCTAGACTCATCAGATAACCAAGGAGTAGGTTTGTTGAATATGGCCTGATGGACGGGTAAATCAAAACCATGGAAAATTCTATATATATGGTCTTTATAATGGGCCTTCCACAAATACTTATGATAAATGTGAATAGGAGTCAGATCTTGAGGAGTCCATTTCCAGCCTAGAATGGGGATGTCAGAATTGAAACAGATGGTATCCATAATGTAGGCGCTCATATAGAATGGGGGTATTATCTAGGTAGTTACATAAATATTCCTCCTATAATCAAGGATTTGGTTGGTCATTTTATCTTATAAAATGGTTACCCAATCCAAGATAAAAGAGTTAATTGTTTCTTCCATTAAAGGCACCATTTCTATGGAGAATCTAACGGAATCAGAGGCTCCAAGGAGTTTACATATCATAGCAATACCATAGAAATAGGGAGATGCTAAAGAGTCCATAGAGTACATTCCAGAGGATTCATGCTTATGTTTGTTTGGGAAATGTCTCCATTTCTTGATAGGGTCCGACTCTACATTGTTATCCTTGGCAAAAGCTTCTAAAAATGCCTTGTTGTAATGTTTCTGGGGGTCAGGAAAATGATACATTTTCTTGACATATTCTGCCCTGAATGTCACAAACATCTTTCCATCGGTTGTAAACAGTGCTACGTCAGTTATGTTGATACTTTCTATTACCTATCTTACAAGGTCATTGTATGGTAACACTTTTGCACGGGTTGCTATTTTATGGAGGAAGGAGCTGGCTAAATCCTTAAGAGTATTTTCTGATTTATCACTTGAATTAGTCATTCTTCCTCCTTCAATTTCGGATAGATCCTCAGCTTCGTGTAGATTATATATTCCTTCCCATGAAGTCTTTTCAAGGCCTGAACAGGTAGTATCAGCTATTAGTACCAACTTTGCTAGTTCATCTTTTGCTATGACGGGGACCTTTATTTTTCGAGATCTCTTAGACATTTTTGCTAGATTGATGATTTCAGATTTACTCTGCAAAATGAGACAAAAGGACGTAATAGTGGAAAAACTTGCTAAAATCTAATACAAAGCACACAAGAATAATAGCAATAAAATGTAATATATGTTGCAGATCTATGTTATATTAATCCACCACGGATGAAATCTTTGAAGGATTAAACCATAACTACTTCTTAATGATTTCCCCATAACTTCCAACGTGAAGCTTTAATCCCATGATGGTATGTCGCATCGCAAATTTATAACAGACCTTTTTAAAATGGGAATCATGACTTCCCGATTAGCGATAATCACATATCATAGATCTGGAGTTACAAGTGCCATGCTTGAATGGTTCCTCTGCATGGTTGCGATTTTGATCGGTGGTGAGGTGGCATGGGGAGTCAACATACTTTAAAATTGATAGATTGTTTAAATTTTCTTTATAATTGACTTATAAATTTAAACCACATATGTTCGTAATACTTGATGTTTTACCTTTATCAAAAGCACGATATACGATAATGAAATCGCATCGTAAGATTTCAAAGGAGCTTTTAGGATGTGTCTTATGATTTTAGCGATGCGCGATTGCGATTGGCTTATCGCATTGAAGGTTTTGCATGGAACACTTGGGACGCTTTCTTAATGAGTAGCAATATGTGATTTCTGATAGAGTTATTGCATCAACAAATCTCAATGGAACACTTTAAGTCCACCATTGAAATAAAGGATGTGCGTGATTCGATAATTTGCTTTTATAATTATTTCCTTTGATGAAGCTTTTTTACGATAACGTTTTATTCTGACTCAAATTGGATCGGGTTTTCTTAAAAGGAATTCCATGGGTTCAAATGTCCTGCAAATTGTGAATGTGTTCTAACCTACACTAAAAGAAAATTTTTATATGACCTATTATAAAAGTTTATTTTCAAACGTTTTGTTCATTATATTTATATTCTAAAGGGGACCCATTTCTTATTAAAGTCTTATATGAATAATTTTGAAATGGGGAGGGCTGTTGTATATCACAACAAAACTATAATGATTTTTCCACTCCGGTAGAATGAACGTCTTTTCACTAAATCGCTTTTTTAATTCTTATTTAGGAACACATTTCACAGCAAATGCTTCCTCCCCACAATATCTGAGACCCATATTAATTAATATCAATTTGGAATGTAAATGACTGATTGAAGTGTGATATTGGTTGTGGAATTAATTGTTTGGACAAAGTCGTGTGACGATGGTTGTGCATGTGTGAGCTTGTGCAAAGAATAAATGCATGTGAAAAAATTGTGCAAAATAAGCCTGAAGTGCCGAGGGATATTTTAATTTTAATGTGTTTTCAACTCTTCTGGATTTAGTGCATGTGTAATTCAATATTAGTATATTTTTAACAAGAGAAATGCTTATTTTATTATGAATAGATTCTGTAGAGTCAATAGGTTCATACAATGAAATATTGAGAGCTTTTTACACACAATGGTCTAGGTTGTTGACAGGAAGCATGTGAGGAGAACAAATGCATATGCATAGAGATTTCACTATGTCGAAATATTTCTGAAAAGTTTATTAAAATAATAAACATAATTATTTACTAACGTGTTTGTGAACGAATGCTTCCTTCACACAATGTCTGGGAGCCACATCAATTAATATCACCTTCATATGTCAATGACTAATCAAAGGGCATTGTTGATTCCGTAAGTTGTTGTGTGGAAAAACTTGTGTGGAGGTGGTTGTGCATATGTGATGGTTATGCAGAGAAGAAATGCATGTGGAATGAGGGATGTGTGAAATTTGGGTGGAGTGAGGGAAGTGGGAAGGGATATTTTAATTATAATGTGTTCTCAAATATTTTAGAGTCAGTGCACTTGCAATTTGATATTAGTAGATTTTGTGCAAGAGTAGTGCTTACTTTATTATTAATAGGTTCTACAGAGTGCAGAGGTTCATATAATGAAAGGTTTATACTACATATGCATTTGTGTTATTTTAAAAGTATATATTAGTACTAACTTTCTAATTTTTTAAAACCATGATTGTATATTTGATATCTTGAGAGCTTTTCTCACCCTCTAGTACAAGACCAGTGGTTATTTTATTATTAATTGATTGTACGAAATGCAAAGGTTCGTACAATGAATGTTTAAGAGAATTTTGTGTACAATGAATTTGCTTTACAGTCCCACACATGTCCATTTATGTTATGTTTATAGTATATGAAAACCATATTTCAATATTTGATGTTATAATTCTCCTATAGTTTTCTGAGTACATGGGAAGGTGTGTAGTCAATGAATTGAATGCTAAGAGGACTAGTATTTACCCGCATGGCTATTTTTCTATTAATCAGAGGACAAACATCAGGATGATAACAAATATGGATGGTGTATTTATCTTTGTAGCATGTTTCAAACCCAAAATAGTGGAAGTTGGTGATTTCTAAGGTAGAAAGGGTGTAAACATTTGAATTAGCTAGTATAGTGAGGGAACAATGCTCTTTGTAGTGATAGAAAAATAACTCTCTTTGTTCCCATTGTTATATTTGTGAACTACTAATAATAATACTAATAATAATAACAACAACAAAAACCACAACAATAATAATAATAATATAAATACTAATGACGAGACAAAGATTAGAAATATAGAGAGATATGGATGTCAGCTTTGTCTCTAATACAAAGATTTCCTTACATACAGGTGGTGATTTATAAGGAAATGAATCGACAACAATTTTGAAATAATTGATGGAGGAAAGAAATAAGCTATTTAATGATATTGATAGCATCCATTTTAATCGTTTACATATTTTGAGTATGAGATCGTGTAGCGTTTTCTCTTTGCAAATTGGAATTAAGAGCTTGCAATATCGTGTGAGCTTCTACTTCCTTACATAATTGTTATCTTCAAATATAAGAGTACATGTTTAATGGTGTCTCAATGAAGTTTATGTTAAATCATGGAAGATAACAATAGTGTAGAAATAGATAAGCACTACAATACTACATTATTTTAAAATGATTCACTTTTTTGGATTCTTATTCGAGTTTGTCAGTTTATTAGCTCATTATCATGATTACTGTTGCTTACAATTTTTTTTGTATGGTAAATTTATGTTTCTTATGACACGTATAATGCTAATATTAAATAAATGGATTGTGATTAGGTTGGATTTATTTTATTTCTAATTATTCAACATGTCATATGTAACAAATTTGATCCAAGTAATAGTAACAATTGCGGGAGAACATGTGCGAGAAGTAAGGAAAATGACATAGTGTTAGTTTCCATTCCTTGACTTGTGTAGTTTAATCGAATTCGTTGGTTTTTTATTTAGAATGAATCCTAATGTCAAATGGAATTTTCTGCCATCTGTATTTTTAATCATTTCAATTCCTTTCATCTTATTAATAGAAAACACGTGTCTGGGTAAATATTAGTTATTTTAGCATTCAATTTACCGAGTACATACATGCACACGTCTTTATAAGTTATACTAATACAGACAAGGTATCAATGTTTCCTATGCTTTTCCCACCCATACATTCTACTGTAAAGAAGTACTTGTTGACATCCGTTAAAAAGATAATCTAATATTGCGTAATAGTAATAATTATTTAATAGACAAAATATTTGTTATTTCTAGTTTACAAATTTATTTTTTAGTTGTGCCTATTATATTATGAATTAAATTTTATGTTTTCGCGAAAATCAAAGAGCTTAGAATTAAATCCATTTTTGCAGAATAAGGTTCCCACTACATCGAAATTGCGTGTCAAATTTTGTGAGAAATACGTGTGTCAAGTAATTCGTAGATCAAATTTCATTCGGTTTTACAAAGTAATGGCGGCCAAATGTCAAGTCAATTAGTCGTACAAGGTAGCTAAATACGTGTTGGCATAATATTTATTTTTGAATTTCCTTATGCACTTTACTATTTGTAGCTACTATTGATATTTTTACAAATCTTCCAACTTGGCAAAAAAAAATGGAAACTTCAAAACGTTCCATATAATGGGAGAAATGTTTTGTATCTTGATGTAACAATTGTTGAATTTCATGATATTAGGTGTAAATTGAGTTTTTGATCATACTGAATCCATTTACAACGTCATAAAACACAAATCAACCACTCTTTATCTTAGGTATTTGTTGAAACAATAAAGAAACAAATACTGGATTGTGGCAATTTTTGGTAATATGGGAAAGTTTGCCAATGGAGTTTTCAATGATGCTGAATCCATTTCCACTATCATAAAAAAGAATTCAAACACAAGTGTTGCTGATTTTTTGTTGAAAAAAGAAGAAGCCGATTTACAGAAATTTTTGGTCTTGTGGAAAAATCTACCACCTCAGTAGACAACGACTATTATTATATATCGTAAGTTTATGTTTCTAATTATGACACATATTTATATGCTATTGAAGCAGAAGTAAAGTGTGAAGTAAATGGACATGATGCTTTTCGATTTTTAGAAAATTTTCCTATTAATCTCCATAAACGTTGGCTTTGGTATCTTTAATTTCTATTTATTCAGAGTGTTGTGTGTAATGGTTTTCACATGACTAATAATAATAGCCATTGTTTGGGGAGAAAACATATAATAGTAAAGTTAAATGGTATTTGAAAACATTATTCATTGACAATTTTTTATTTTTTTTACGACAAAGCGAAAATGGGCAGTAGGCGAAGGAAAGAAGCTATTTGTAGTGACACAATTAGCTCACTTGTTGTCACTAATGATAGATTTGACTCAACGAGAATGTATGAGTGATATGTGAATCTATAAATAGAAGAGAATACACACAACAAGATTTGGATTACCATATTAACGAATGTTGGGTGTATTCTTGAGGTATTTGATTTCAGAGAAATTGTTTATCTCTATGCAAATAATTTTCATTTAAGAAGGGGACAACTAAGCTATGAGAAAGAAAATTTCCTATGAGTCCCAATGCATTTAGATGGTTGTTAAAGTTAATATAACTCGACAAGCATTTAGAATTTTTCATTGTGAATAGTTTCCTAAAGCCAAAGTGAGGCTCGATTGACATTGTGTGAGAATTAATTTTTCCAAATTTTGAGGTTCCTTTTTAATATTTCTCTTGTATATATATCTTTTTTAGGAAACCATTTAGGAATTTTCGTTGCCTATCTTCACAGGTATCAGGGCTAGAAAGAACATGTTGATGGTGTTAGAATTCTGTTAACTAAGGGATCTGCCCAATGAAAAGTCCTAATTATTCTTCACACCATTTGGTATAGGATCCCTTCCGAAACTAAGGATTGGTTACCATATATTATTATAGATTTTCCTTGGCTTCAATGTTCAGTATGAGATTGTCATACATAGATAATTTCATATTAGCAAGCGAGTATTCCTAGTGGATTCTCAGCTATGGACATATCAAGGTTATTCTACAAAAAGGGAAATAAAAGTGAGCCTCTTGAAAATGAGTGATAATACTAATCTAGAAAATAAAAATGAGCATGTACATAAGAATGAATCATTGAAAAACTAGAAAAATAGTTCACATGGAAGAAACAATTGTTAAAACAAATAAATTGCATCCTCATCAAACTAGCTTGATTACCCACTTGATTCACACGCTGATGAGGGTATATTACTTGGGTAGTCTGCTCGAAGTAAAGGATACAAGTGCTCCAATAAATGGACAAAGAGCATTGAAGATTGTATTCATGTAGTAGTAGAAGAAATATCTTCACAACCTGGGTCCTCCAAGGGAAACATGAACTCAGAGGGAGAAGAGAGTTCAACATCAGGCCTTTAGATCAAGGTGAAATAGATTCAGATAAAAAATATGTGGAAAAGAGTACAAATCCATGGCCCAAAACACCTTCCAAGTACGTACAGAAAGAACACGCTAATAGTCAAATCCTTAGAGACAAAATACTTGGTGTTCAGACGAGGAGGAATTTTTTGTTTCAGTTCAAGTTGTGAAGATAGCAGAGCAAAACTCCAGAACTTGAACTGGAAAAAAGGTCTTCCTTATCTGAACACAAAGTATTTTTCCTCCAAGGCTTTGACTATTAGGGTGTTCTTTCTGTACATGCTTGGAAGGTGTTATGGGCCTTGGAGTCGTGCTCATTTCCACATGGTTGTTATATAAATCTATTTCACCTTGATCTGAGGGACTGATGTATGAACTCTCTTCTCCCTCTGAGTTTGTGTTTCCCTTCGAGGACCCAGGTTCTGAAGCTACTTCTCTACTACTACATCAATGCAATCTTCAACCCTCTTTGTCCATTTCTTGTATCACTTGTATCCTTTACTTTGGGCAGACTACCCAAGTAATATACCCTCTTCAGTGCATGAATAGCAATAAGTACCAAAGCCACTGAAATTATTAAATTTGCTTATTACAAATGAAAAAAATACATAACAAACATCCAAAGAATAGTCTTGAAATATTTATGACATACACATGAAAGTGTGTTGGCTCGACGACCTTCTGATTTAAGAAACTTTTCCAAGATACATAAAGATAGTGAACACCACTAGCCCCAATAGTGGAGCATTAGAGCAGTCACATTCTCCTCCAAAAGAATTATCTTCTTCTCCAATACCCAGTAGGAGGAAACAAGGTGGAAAGTAATTTTGCATGAGAGATGATAGTGTATATATAATAGATAGGGTGATCAGTCACCTCGCTTGTGACTCTTGGATTACCCTAATGACTATTTGACTTATTTATGACCTTTCGAATCATACATGACTTTTCACATTCTATACATGTCTCTTGGACTTCAACTTTACATTAAATTTCTCCAATATTGAATTTACATAGTCCACAAATGATGTGGAAAATGATGACTCGTGATAGGTCATGACATGGCACTGATGACATGGATTGTATGATAATGTTGTAGTATCAAGTCATTCTTTACTGCTTCTTTCTTAGTGTCTCTTGAAAGATGTAACATTTTTTATTATTCCTCCTCCACAAGGCTTGAAGATAGGGAGTCTTCAACGTGATCTTTATTTCCAACTATTGTCACAATCTGGTGCCCCTTTTTCTTCTCACCTAATGATCATCTCATATTTTCAACTCCATAGGTGTCTTCTATCAAGGTATCCTTCTCCTTTTCCTCCATCATCATCCTATCATAATAAAATAGAGTACTTGCAGTTGAAAAAACTCATGATCAGCTCACATCAGTCTGAAAAATATTAACCTTACATGTTTCGTGAAATGACTTATAAGGGCTGGAACCAAGTGACTAATTGAGAAATTGACTCAGATTACGTAGTTCCAAAGACCAAGGTACAGGAATAAGGCTTGGAATTTCACAATGTGAAATTCAAGATGGCCATGGTCAAAGGATTGCACAATTTAGGGGTTTAAGAGCTCAAGGTTAAGGCTTCGAGATTGGAGTTGCCCAATGTGCAGTTCTGGGAGGAGAACAAGCTAGGAGATTATGTAATTGAAGGGTTCAAGCGCTTAATATTGATGCTTGAGGCTTGAATATTCCCAATGCATAGTTCTGGAGGAGAACAATCTCATGGATTTCACAATTGAGTACCTGAAGGTGTGAGGCTGGAAGCTTGAGGCTTGACACTGTGCATTTCACAATTGTGGCTGACTAGGGGAAGAAATTGTGTAGTTCTGGAGATCAAGCGTCAAGGTTAGACACTGTGACTATGAATTTCATAGTTATAAAAGGAAACTTCAATGTTTGAGGACTGAGACTGCGTAATGCACAGTTCAAGAGGGTTGAGTGAGGTCAAGTTGCTCAAGAAGGTAATTTTATGAATTTGGCTAAGTGTGGGATCGATGAGACCAAAGTGAGTAGTAGAAAAACTTGATGATGCCACACTTAGAGAAGTTTTTGACACAACATTGATCACATAAAACACTTGAACAACATACTTCACTCAATGGGCAAGATTGTGACAAATTTTCCCTAGTATGACACTAAAAGTATACTTAACGATGAGAGTGACGCAACTTGTGCGACAATGTTTAAAACTTTGGGAATAAGTGTGATACGTGGGTACATGTAATAATAACTCATTAGCATGAATTTTACCCTTTAAAACAGTTCAAATATATTTTACATTATATGTGACACTTCCCATGCCAAAATATGACATTTTCTATATGAAGAAAAAAGTGCGACGTACGGTGAAAGCAACAGATGCGAGAGAAAAGGTAACATGAAAAAAATACTAATTAAGGTTAAATAAAGTGAAAATGACATTAAAAACATGAAAGAGGCACTCGTGAAAGTGAAGGCATGCAAAAGAAATAGTTTAAAAAACTCACAGAAATAGAAGTACAATCACAACCAAAAGTGAGAGACTGTCAATTGAAAGCACGCACTCACTTTTGTCATAGGTTGAAAATTTCATAAACACTATCTTGATGGAATACGCTATTCTTGTTCAATATCGCAAAAAGGAATGTGCTAATGGAAATTTTATGGACTAAACAGATGTATGCAAGTGACTTTGACACTTTTTGATCAACCATAAGGTGACTATTCAGAAAATGATCACAAGATCCATAATAGGCTCCAAAATTGAAATGTAGACCAAATTTTGTAGGGAATTTTTCATACGGACAAAACTTTGCAATGCACTGGTAGAACTCAAATCTTTCGTGCAGGGTTTGGTTCCTTAGGGAGTATTGATTCATCATACAGATTACTTTGGCCTCCCCACTTACCTTGTGTATAAACATGGTCACCTTCATCCTTCCTTGGTTTAACACAATAATTAAGCCGACTATATCACAATGTTTTGAATAAGGAGAAGTGTAATGTTTCTCACAAGCTTAAAATGTTAAAAGTATAATTTTTCATCTCTAGTGTTGCTCCTTTGCGAGCAAGCCTGAACAATACTTTAACAAAGTCACTTCAGGAACACAAACATTTCTCTTCTTCCAGAGAGCCTCGACAATACCCCAATCGAGTTACTTTCTTCACCTCCTTGCACAAGAAGTCTTTCTCTTCTTTCACCATTTATTTATTTCTTTTATAAAGGAATGTTCATCAAAACTTATTCATTTCATGGGTAGAAGAGGGATCCCGACTTACTGAGAGCATAAGAGGTTGTTCCTCTTTATAAGAAATATGATATTGGTTTGCCCATTTAGATTTTCCCCTTGTCCTTCTCTACTTGATTGGATCAGAATGAAAAACAGAGAAACATGAAAAATTGAGTAGAGTGATGAGGTTTCCAAAATAGACATGGATATCATGGTTTGACATAAGGCTCTCCTTACATAAGGATCATATTTTTCATCAGAACATCATCGAGCAAAAGGTGTAACCAAGATGAAGAATAAGGTGTAAAGGTTATTCAAATGTTGCAGTGTCACAAAACCATTTTCTATTTTTCCACATTGTATTTTGAGCTAAGCAAGAACAAATTTCATGTGAAGTTTTATTAAAAAGAAAAGAAAGACAAAGCATAACAAGAATACAAAAGTAAAAAAAAAGTAGAGTTAAACCTTAACTTGAATCAAAGTACAAAATATAAACAAGGAAAGAAAAGAAAAAATTAAGGAATAGTGCAAGATCATGCAACCCAACTAAAAATCTAAAATGTGCTTAAACCTACCACTATCCTAACAAGCTAGAAAGTTATGGCTAAGTATAAAAAAATTTCCAATGTAGCCACTGTAAGCACTCCTGACCTATAATAAAAAGATATAATAAATTAAAAGAAATATAAAGCACTATGCGAGAGTACAAATAACAATTTGAGAAATTTTCACAATGAATTCAAGGTCTTTCTTACCAATAGAAAGATGTTCCAAACTTAGTAGCTTTAACTAATTTCAAGCTTTACCTTCTCGCTGATGTTATGACCAATAAACCTAAGGTTTCTCACAAAAGTACATTCATTCACATTTTCAGTTTTTGCAAACATTAGAAATGATCAATACTTATTATTTGCAATGGAGCTTGCAGTGTAAGATTTCTCTAACTATTCGGTACTTGGATCTTGATATTCAAAGAAATCAATTTGAAAACCCTAATGAGGAAATGAATTTTCAATTAACACATTCAAATCGCAATGAGAATATTTTGAGGAGAATTCAATCCAATCTCATCTAGAAACTTTGTCAGGATAGTGAGAAAGTGACATAGGCATCAACTCATGCCGAAGTGCCTCGACTATCTGACAATCATGTATATCATGAAAGAATAAACCATGAAGATGATTAGATTCAACAAAATCAATGAAAATAAAATGATTATGACCATATTGGTGACTATAATATTCTCAATTCTCCATTTTTACCCTCTATATCTTATTAGACATCATGTAGACAATATGAAAACTTATGGTATTTAAGACAATTACTAACATCAAAAATAATGCAAACCATTAAAGATATCAGGATGGTGAAAAATTGAAAGCAAAGGTCAAGTCAGGCAAGTTAGTCATATTAATAAAAGTGTAGGTTTTAACCCTGTATAGAAATTACCTGCATATAAATTCTAAAACCAGAAAATAAACAATGGTGAGGCATACATCATAAAATAGATATACATGAATATTTTCCCATGGATCCCAAAATCAGGACTAATAGATCTATTTTTCATTATGTTCCTTTCAATGCTACAATACATATATATACACATGCAGAAGCATCAATAAACCCCAATCCATTAACCCTAGATTAGAACATAATGGTAGTTCCCTTGATCAGATATACAAAATACTATGGATAAAAAACCATCATGCCCAAAACCATGTGCAAAATCCATGCACAAAACCATAGGTAGGTCCACCCACCTAATATAGGGTCCCTCATAGCACAATCCAATATTCTACCACTTGTTGTTTTATTTCCATAGCAGGCCACAAGAGAGATTAGTATTGGATCCAAGAGTCCAACCCATAGCACAACCCAACATTCTACCACTTGTTGTTTTATTTCTCTAAACCAAGTGTCCACCTTTACCAGCAACACCTTTTTTTCCTCAACCATATCCCTCACAAAGTGATACTAAAGATCAATGTGATTTGTATTTGAATGATAAGCAGGGTTCATTTCCAAGAAAATTTCAGCTTGGTTGTCACAGACTATCCTTATAGCTCGTTGTACTAACCCCATACTTGAACACAATATCTACAACTAAACTACTTCCTTGCTTGCATGAGTGGCTGCCACGTAACAACTCAAATGAAATCTCCAAATGCTAAGATGAATTTAGGCGGAGCAATAACTTCACCATCTACAAATTGGAGGAGACCAAGGGTCTATCCAATATCCAGTCATGAAGATACCATGATAAGGGTTCTCCTCATAGTCTTAAACTCATGGCATTCAATGCACTGTGACTGAAATGAATTACTAATATAGTATATGCATGCTGCACTCAACACAAGGTATGAAAGACCACCATATAACAAGGAAAAAATGACCGTTTCAAGCGTTATTCCTTTCTAAAATATTCATCACACGACCTTCAAAAACCAACATGCATAGAAACAATGGAATTCCCACACTGCTTCAATGCATAACTCTAATGCATTACAGAGATTACACTTGAATTAATGTAGAGGTACAATTTAGGCCATTGCCTTTTAGCCTATGGACCTTGGTGGACTCATATGCATAGATATTTGATATTCAAGAAGAATATAAAATAAAATTTGAGTGGAGGAAAAGCACTATATGCATTCAACGAACAAAAGATAGAGTAGTGAAAACAATGAGTGAGGGCAAGAAAATAGGAGTTACACATGACAGAAGAGATTAATTTGGGAGCTACCTCTGATACCATGGTAGTCCAGGAGGGTAACTCTATGAATAACATTTCTATTGCATTATTTAGTTCATGAATATATGCATGAGTGGAGAGAATCTTTGGATTCTAATTCTAAGGACTCTTGTTTTTTTCTAATGGGCAAATGAAACTATTTACAATATTTACAATAATCACAATCCTTTCGTATTAGGTGTCAACACCATTCATTATCTTAAACTAGATAGATGATCCCTTCATCTAGTAATTTGTACAACTCTTCTGTGACAAAATATATGAAGGATGGATTCATTTTCCTTTGAGGCCAATGAATAGGATTGTGATATTATTTTATGTATATGTGGTGGATACATATAGAAGGATGTAAACCTTTCATATATTTGAAATCCCATGCAAATTCACTAATGTGATCTCTCAAAGTGGTGAGAAATTGATCCTCTTGATAAAATAAAATGACGAGTTGATTTTAAACATCTTGGAGGGGTTGATTTCTACAAATTTTATGTTGCTCTTATCATAATTAGAAGTCAATAATTGATCAATGGGTTGTTCTTAGAGTAGATAGTTTTCCCTATGGATAATTACTCTTTCATTCATTAATGTTCATAGCAATACGATAATTATTTTGTAGAAAACAGTCAATCAAGTCATCTTCATCAATACACTTGCTACTAAGTGTGATTACTATTGTACACACAAGATAAGGTGATCAGAGCTCATAAGCCTCTTCATCCTTTTCCACCCATGTAGGAAAATCATCCTAATAATAAGTTGAATTTTGGGATACAATACAACTTGTTTTCAGTATTTCCCATTAGTAATTATCACATTTCCATCCTTAAAATTGATACATGCAAGTGCAATATCTAACCAAGATCTCCCTAGAATGAGTAACCACTGAACGTTTTTTTAGACTAGAGGACAAGAAACTCTATACGATACACCCAAAAGTCTGTGTAGATCATTACATCCTTGATTATATCTTCTAGATCTATTTTGGATATTTTAGTAAGTTGTAGCATAATATTGGCCTTTCTCAAGGACTCTTGGATGTTAAACTTAAACATTGTTTCACTGGTCATGACATTTATTGTAACTCCCAAATCAATGACAGTGCTTAGAAATACAATATTGTTTATGTGGCATCTACTATTGGACTTCTAGGATCCAAATACTTAGGGATGATTAAATGCACATGGATTACATTAGCTAGTTTCCTAATAACATTTATGGTGGGTGCATCCTTTTCCTTCCTTCCAATCCTTCTGAGATATTTTCTTTGATTAATTTTTTATAAATTGGGAAATCCTTGATGGATTGGAGGAGAGGGATTTTTACACACAATTCTTGCATTCTTCCAACGGTTTAGCCTCTTCCGGGGTGTGTGTTTTTTGGGTTTCCAAACTTTTATGATAGGGAGGTTTTTTGTGAATGATTTGAGGCACATGATCCTCCTTCTATTTATTTAAAATTCATTAGGAAAAGGTGGACAGAAATATGGGGGAACCTTTCCTAACATAACTTTGATTTCTTGTATTTCTATAGAATAGGTCTGATAAGCAGTCTCTACACTATAAATAGGTTGAGTTTCCTTATCATTACGATTGAGATTTGATTGAAAAGTAATCTAGGGTTGTTTAAAAGGAACATTCGAGGGTAATTATTTTTGTTGAGGATGACACATTAGAGTAGGTGGTTGGGCCACTTGACTCCATACTTGTGGTGAATTACCCAATTGAGGAGGTTGGTTGGAAGATGAAAGGAAAGGAGGAACACCAAGTTGAGGAGGATATGACCAAGGAGTGGGCATGAGCTAAGGAAAAGGGTTAGGAGGACACCAAGGATGATATTGAGCATTGTAATTATAATTGAAATGAGAGGGGAAGTCCATACCTTACTGAAATTGTCTTGGAGGTTGTGCTCACTTCTAGTTGAGAAAGCACAAGTACTCCATGTTCCCTTATGTTCCTTGGTCAAAAAACTTCAAACCTAACAAATATTGACCCTTATCAATAGAAATATTTTCTAAACATACAGAAAAAACATCTATAATATTCAAAGGACATTAATTCCTAGGGTGTCTCTTAGTGCACTTGGGCAAAATACAACCAATGTTTTTTCTATTTATGGTTTTCTTTTAATATGAAAACTATCCATATGCATAGTGACTTCGTACTATATTTTGATTTTCCTATCTTCTAAAATTCCTCCTATATAATTTCTAGAAATCAAAGAAGAAGAAGAATGAGCTACCAAACTCTTTCTGACTCTATATCATTTTCTAGTGGCTCTCAAATGATTTTTAAAAACTTGCTTAATCTCATCGTAAGTGAGATGGTAGATATATCTATGGCTAATAAGTTGAGAGTTTCCATAAGATATTCTCGAAATCCCCTTAATAGTACAATATTTAAGGATTTAGGTCCCAAAGTGAAATTATGTGCCCTTTTGTAACATAGCTAGCACCTTTCCTCATAGTCCTCTAAAGGATCATTTTTACCCTTGAATCATTATGAAAATACCACTTCTAGTGTCCCTTGCTCTTAACAATATTGATACTTATTATTAATAAATCTTTAAATTTAATCCCATGTGGTGATACTATTACCTTCAAGGGTCATGAACCAATGCAGTGTTGTATCCTTCACGTTGGAAGGAAATAAATTGAGCTTTTGCTCATATTTGGTGTAGTCATAATTTCTTCACACACCAACAAACTCAAACATAAAGGCGTTGGGATATTTTATGATTAAAACATATAAGTGTGGAAGCATAGATGGGTTAATATTTTTCATTTTATCTTCCCCATTGATCTATCTAATGGGGAATATAAACACTTTAGGTTTTCTTTATTTAGCCATAGTTGTGGTGGGGGTTGAAGGATTTTCTCCTCATGCAGATCCTCAAATATCCTTTCTTTCTCACTTAAAAGGGTTGCAAAGTATATATAGATAGGGAAATAAGCTCAAATTTAGTTGAAAAGGGCTAACTGCTAGTAGAAGTGGGGATTTTTGGTAAGCATTTCCATGTCTCGTCCATAATTTTGCAAGGCATAAAAGAAATAATTTTTGAAAATAATTCTATTTTTATATTTTATGAAAGAATTCCAATGTTTTTTTCTTTTCCTTTTTCATCAGACAAAATAAAAGAAGGATTGAATCAAAAAAAAAAAAAAAAAAGGAAGTACCTGATTGGCACATACCCAACAATGACACCAAAATGTGATAACACTCAATATTGTAGCAACAATGTTGCAGCTTGAAGGTCCTTAGCTTTAATTATCAACCTGGAGTTTGTAAAAACTTAAGCGTGGTAAAATTTTATCTGCAACAAGCACTATCATCTTCCTCTTTCAATTCTCATATAGGTGGGAGGTACTAGAGTGAAGGTTAGATGAAAGAAAACCAAGTTAAGTTTCTAGACTAAGATGTGATATAGGAAAGTAAATTTGTAGAAATGACTTGTAGAAAATGAAATAGCGCACACACCTATGCTACCTGCAATAAATGAAAAGCACACCTTCTAGAAATAATGGATTGAAAATATAAAACCTATGTTAGAAAATGAAACTCTTTAGAAAGAAATTGATAAAAAAATCTAAATGAAACTTTGAGGTATCTATACTTCTAAATTTTTCATCAACATCCCAAACATGTTTTAATACATCAAGCACATTAAACCAAATACTTATTTCTAGAATCGGTGAGAAAAGGGGATTATTTACAGGTTGCTATATGATTCTCTATTTTGCTATAGGAAGAGTCTAATGAGCTTGTAAAATATATAGAATTCCAATCCTAAGGAGATGGAAAGAGGTGGTAATGTTCGTGAATTATGTCATTCAAGTAGTAAAAGTTAAAGGTATCCTAATCCAATATTCATCATCTTGAAACCAAATTCTCTTTGTCTCTTGTAGCTACAAAACTAATTGTGCAACAAAATAGTAGAATGCACTATTTATAACAACAAAATAAATCGAATAGAAAAATACTAAAATATGCATTAATAAGTGGTATGATTGATCAAGAAGGATGAAATCTTCCATTAATTACCTATAATGAATAATTTCTCAAGGAACCACCTACTTATTCATGCACAAAACATCATACTATAACTTCTAGAATTGCTAATTTTAGAAGCTAAACAAGGCAATTCCAAAGCACACTATCAGTAGAAGTATAAGTATAGTAGGGATATAAAGCTGCTAGGGTGGGCTTGGACCAGGGATGATCAAAGTCCTTAAAGGATATCCAAGCTAAGAGCTTAAATAAAGCATTGCTTCCATTAACTAAAAATATGTTCTTACATTACGAGACTACAAAACTTGCTTGAGAATACAAATTCATAATCTTTCTTGTTTACTTTATATTATAATCTCCTCCTAATGGGCTAATTTGAAACTCTTATTTACACATCAAGTAGGTAGAAGCCTCCTTGAGAGGATGGTTGAATTTCCCTCCAAAATTCCTAGAAAAAAGGGATCTTGTTCCAGATCCATCTTACAACATTAGGAGAAGGCATTAAATTCCCTAAGACAACCGAGTTTACATATTCTTGTTGTAGGTTGAAAGTCCCTAAAATATCTCCAGTGCTATATTCCCCAAAATATGTTCAATATCTCCGTAAATTGTGCACAATAAATATGGTAAGGAATATAAAATACGGAAGCCACATCAAATTATTCTAGGGACTAATTATGCTAGCAAAATTACCATTACGTGTAAATTTTTGGTTCAAACATCATTTTGTGTGCTTTGGAGTGTACTAGAAGGTCTTATAATTTAACCAATCCAATTTTCAAGCTTCTATGGTTGGGATTACCTATTGATGCGGGAGTATCCACAAATGTGATTTATTATCGAAGTTTCAAAGCCACCAACGAGGTCCATTCTGAGGACATGAGAAAGATGAAGAGTAGAGGTAAAAAATAATAGTAGAAAGGCCAAAAAGGATAGCATGATCAAGATACCCTAAGGCCAACTAGAAACAACAATTACTTGAAAATATATGATGAATAAAGATATATAATGATATTATTTTTTATCAAATTTAATTTAAATTATTTATTAAATTAATGTAATCATCTAATTGTAATCAATACATTGAAGTATTAATAAATGTATATATAATAAGATTATTCTGGTGTCAATTTTACCTTTTTCCACACAACCTCATATGAAAAGATATGATATATTAATATGGTTGGTGTGACTATGAGACATTAGATTTGTTTATTATGGTCAATGTAGACATGCTATCACAATAAATAATTAGGGAATTGATTTTTCCTATTTAAAATCTATCATGTTTTGCTTCAACCAAATTTCTTTGCACATTGTTGGTATTGTTGTAATATGCTTTTCTTTTATATAGATAATGAAACAATTATCTATTTCTTTAAAAAAAACACAAATGTTTACCTAATCCTATGCTAAAAACATAACATTAAGTGTTTTTTTATTTCATAAAAATATCCATCCCAATCACCATTTATATAACCAACTAACGAAAAATTATTATTTGAAATATACAAATACCCAAGTTGCTTGTTCCATATAGATACGTAAAAATTATTTTTTGTGATCCAAAATGAACCATATTTGGACTTCAAATGAATATAGAAATTAAAGACACTCCCTTTATAGCATCAGTTCTAATGGTAATAAGGCATATAAAATTTACTACTAAATTCTTATGGGATTTAGTATCTACATTTTCTACTCCATCTTCCATAAATGACTTCCAATTTTTTTTTATAGGTATGTTTGTGGATTTACTATTTTCCATTTTCCATTAGTAAAGAAGACACATAGCATATTTTTATTGTAAGAGATGAATTCCATCATTCTTTTGCTTCACTTTTATGCCAAGAAAGTAATTCATCTAACACCAAACAAGTCATTTCAAATTCATTCACATAGTCTATCTCAACTCCTCCACTAGCAAATTACTTAAGCATGTATATATCAAGTCATATAAATAAACACAAACAATACATATATCGAGTATTTCATTTGACTTGGTATATGATGTGGGTTCACTTTAGTTGTATTAAATATATTTTTCAAAACAATAATTATCCATCATGCTATACTATGCTCTTGAGGATTGTCTAAGCATACAAAGTAACTTTTTAATTTGTAATATTTATGTTCATTTCTCATAACTTCATATATTTGGTGCTATTAAACATAGAATTCTTCTTTGAAAACACCATTTTAAAATGGTGATTTCACATCAAGTTTAAACTAACAATTTAGAATGTAATTATAATGATAAAATAGTTTTTGTTTGCCTGGGGTAGCTCAAGTGGCAATGGGCGTCGAATGAAGTCTTATCGAATCGAAGATCTTGGGTTTGAATCTTGTGCTACCCTCTAGTGTATCTGGGTGAATAATGGACATGTAAACATGAAATTTGGAGAGTCCTACCAAGCATACAAAAAAAATCAATAATTATAAAATAGTTTTTATTGTACTTAGAATTGAAATTGGGGGATATGCTAAGTGAAACCCTTTGCCCCTAACCTTTCCTTTTTCTTTTGTATGGACTCACAACTAGACACTTTGTTCTGTACACCAATTTTTATATAATGAATGATCCATATTGGATCACTGTATTGTTTTTCATTGACTTCGTTGCTTTCAAGGTGGAAAAAATAAAAGAAATCATATTACAAAAGTAGTTTTAGTAATGGGGACCACATTGGAGAATTGGGGTAAAAAACATTTTGGGGCTATTTTGATGCCTCAAATGATTTTTTTTTGGAATAAAACTTTTTATTGTAACTTTTTTACCTCTTTCATTATTTTATACTTTAATATATTTCCAATGGTGCAAGAATCATATCGATTGGATATTGGACACAAAAGTCATGGCTCCCAAACTTTGACCTATCATGATTGACCATCATAATTCAAGGGAATGCAATATAGACCCTCATCACTGATGGCAAATGGAATAGCCATGTTGAACCTATGTATAATACTCTAGAAGGGTCAAGTTATAATCCATATTGAGGGTTGAATGAGTCAAATTTAACCCCTAGATGGCTATTGGGTTGTGTTATAACCAAGCCACTAGGACAAAAACTAGTTTTGTTCTATTCAAGTGAATTTTGTTTCATAGTAAATAGAAGTAGCTTATATTAGATAGAGAGAGTGTATAATAGAGAGGGTTTTTTTTTGGTAGAATCATATAGACCACAAGTCTCACTTCTTTGTATTTGCGTCATTTCTATTCATATCAAGAGAGACCAAAGTATCCACACATCCTTGTTGGGTTTTATCCTCAAAGAGTTTTGCAGGTCATGTATTGGTGTTACTGAGGTTTGTGAGTGACTTTTTTTATGTTACCTATTTTATTCATTTTATATATTGCATACATAAGAAGAAAACGATAAATTTTAAAAATCTATCATTAAAGGAAAATTAACCGTCATAGTATAGATTTTCATATTTCAGTATGTTTTTATCATGTCTATTATGACAAATTGAATAGTGCAATATCCATGTTGGTTTATGGATCATATTGGTATAAAAACAAGTTTCTTTTGGTATATTATGGGGAGTTTCAGGGGATGAGGTAAATTTAAGAAATTGTCATAAAACCCTAGCCATGGATCATGAATATATTTTTAATGATCCTTGATATTTGATAAAGGAAATATTCACAAGGATAAAAGAGAGGGTAATAGATATTAGCCACAATATGAACCTCCTTATAGAAGCTCTTGAAAACAAGATTATAATAAAACAAGGCAAATATTTTAATCCAAAGGTCACATTAAGGGCGAAATTGGGGGATTACAAAGAACCAAAGAAGGAGGATAAGAAACAACTCAAGAAATAACAACCCAATTTGAATGTTGTGAACCATTCAATGACCATATTCAATATGGGAGTGAAGTTCATCATCAAGTTGTATCAAGGTGAGATTGATCAATTAAAAATAAATCATAGGCTGTAATAATTATATTTTTATTTAGTTCCCACAACATAGAGGAGGAATATAATTTTTTTTTTTACTCATTTGAAACAAGATGATCATGCCTTGACCTAGTTGGAAAGCCACAGAAGAACCCTAAGGCTGGAGTGGGATCCTCTAGTGACTAAGTGGGAGAATTTTAAAGCTATTATAAAGTATTAATTCTATCCTATCAGGTATGTGGAGGACCAATGGATCATGTGGCATTAAATTAGGAAGAGATAATGGAAAAGTTCACAAGAGTACACCATTGAATTCAAGAAGGTGGAAATAATTCTAGATATCTCTCCCAACAGCCCAAATGTACTCCTCAATTATATAGGGGGGATACAGGATTCTGAAAAAGAAAATGATTTTTTTCAACCCAAGAATAGTGAATGCTATTTTTGTGTAGGTACAATGCCTAGAAAATATAGGTCACAAGTAAAGGTAGTAAAGTACTTGAAAGTAGAAGGAATACTAGGAATATTCTAAAAAGGTGAAGAAATGGAAAGGGGGGAAGTACTAGAAGATGGTAGACATAACACACCAATTAAAATATCCTAACAACCACTATAACCTCTGTAACATTGATGGCCACACAAAGGATAATTTCTAGAAATTACATCTAGAACTCAATGGTAAAGAATTAGATGAAGGACATGAAGAAGAAAAATATCATGGCTATATATTTGAGTAATCAACTGTAAATTAATTGGGATATGAATGAGAAAAATTGTTATACAATAGTGTAAAATGGTGTGAATTTAAGTAGCCTTTAGTGAAAATAAAAGTAGATGGCCAAACTCTTCTATATAAGATACAAGTCAAGAAGACAAAAATGATGTTTTCTTTGACTCGGGGTCATAAGAAAATATAATTGTAATGGATCTCATAAACAAATTACGCTTTGATGTTCAAGATAATCCTAACATGTATCTATTAGTGTGGGTAAATAAGGATGCGTAAATGAAGGTCACAAAACAATGTAAAATAAAATTTTATACCAACGTTGAGTTTGTTGATGAAATAAATTGGAGGGAATTTCACTTAATGTATGTGCATTATGTTTGGGAGTCCCTATATGTACATGTGGCATACAATAGTTTAAAAATATCCAACCGATGTCACCTCATCAAGGATGGAAAATCCTTCACCATCAACATGCACAATGGAAGTATAAAATTTCACTAGTAAGTGCCAACCAAGCTAAGAAATTGATCATTTCTACAAAGAAGTATTTTTTGTTAATTTTAAGAGAAATAATTTGGTAGAAGATTCCATGTGAGAAAAGTGATCTCTAGATGTTTGCAATAAGGAATAATGATAAAAACTAGAAAATTTTCTACGAGCATATAAGGGAGTGTTCTAGGATCCTAAAGGGTTGCCACCAAAGAGAGAAGTAGAGGATGAGTTCCCAATGTTATTAGAATCTTCGTTGACAAAAATCAAGTTTTACATGCAATTTGTAGTAGAATAAAATGAGGTGAAGGATTAGTTGTAGCAACTGCTGGAGTAGGGTGTTACTCAACCAAGTACCTCACCATGCGTGTCACCCATCATAATTGTGCCTTAGAAGGATTAGACTTTCAAAATGTGCATTTATTATAGGGAATTGAGCAAAATAATTTTCAAGAACATGTTACCCCTCCCAAGGAAATATGATCTATTGGACTAGTTATACCAAGAAAAACACTTCACCGCATTTAACTTGAAATTAAGGCATAATTAGGCGAATTTTTAGGTCTAAAATGGGCCTCCTAAGGAAATTATAAAATAATAGTGGAAAAAATAAAATAATATTAGATTACATCATCAAAGTTTATAGGGAAAAAATAAAAAAAAAAATTAAAAAAACTATTTTTCAACTCGTATTTTCAACTTATCTCCCTCTGGGTTTACTTAAATTGTGAGTGGAAACACTCGTTGGATGTAGAATTTGATTGTTAATCTAAGGAGTACCCATATTTCATACTTTTTATAGACCCTACTATACTAAAAATGAGAAATACATGAAAAATATGAATGCAATCACATTTTTTATGTATTTCTCATTTTTCATGTAGCAGGGTCCATAAAAAGTATGCAACATGGGTACTCTTTGGATGAACAATTACATTTTTCATCCAACAAGTAATCCCACTTGAAATTTGAGTAAAACGTTAGGGAGATAAGTTGAAAATACGAGTTGAAAAAGTAGTTTTATTATTTATTATTTTCTAATCTTTTTACTTGTTGACTCCAAAAATGGTGAATCATCCCCATGGTTGACATCATCTTCTTGAATCCTATTGGTTCTTATAAATTTTATTTTTTTGTACATTTTTCTTAGGAGGCCCAGTTTAGACTTCAAAATTCCCCTAATGCACCAAGTTTAAGCTAGATATGACTTATAAAATTGCCTTCAAATTTGGACAAAGTTTGTATGCGTTGTTAGTCATTCTATTTTGTTTATGCAATGAAATAGTTATGTGCATGATATTTATGAATCATATACTATGACCATATTTAGATTCATTTTTTATTATTTATTTTGATGATATGTTGATATACAATGCTACCTGGGAGGAGCATATTTCACACTTGATGCAACTGTTTGAGAGATTGAAGAAGCACCAACTACAAGAAAGTCTAAAGAAACAAAGATTTCCTAGTATTAATGGTGGAGGAGAGCTTAGGGTAGATCCGATAAAGATGGAGGACATCATAAAGTGGTTGATTCCTACCATGTTTTTAGGCTATGAGTTTAATTAGGGAAGCACAATACTTGATAA
Organism: Pinus tabuliformis; assembly: GCA_031772625.1. Classification (NCBI taxonomy): domain Eukaryota; kingdom Viridiplantae; phylum Streptophyta; class Pinopsida; order Pinales; family Pinaceae; genus Pinus; species Pinus tabuliformis. Next base: position 1,491,227,740 of record CM062817.1, read on the forward strand.
GATTCAAAACTAAATTTTTAACATTAGTAGCACCACACCATGCCATAAGAGTGACTGGAAATGGATTAAAGTGGTGAAAGGACTGGAAGAATACCTTTAAGGATTCAAGGAAAAAAATTAGTCAAGCATCAATTCTTGCATTATCAAATTTCTAACACTTTGAAGTGGACACAAATGCATGTGGGTACATTATGGAAGAAGTGTTGATGCAAGAAGGAAGCCATGTATGTTACCATTTTCAATATTTTCATGGGGTATTTCTCAACTACGATACTTATGGTAAGGAACTATATGCTTTGATACAACCTTCCAAAAGGTGGAAACATAATCTAATGGGAAAGGAGATATTCATAAACAAAAATCACTTTCCACTTATAGTACTTGTAAGTTACAACAAACCAAGCATGGTTGTTACAACAATTTCATCTAGTTATTAGGTACAATAAAGGAAACACAAATAAGCTGGCCAACATGCTTTGAAGGCCACCCACATCAAATATCATAGATTTGGGAAATTTGATTTAAATGAAGCCTTTCACTTATGATGCATACAAAGAGGCATATATAGCGGATGGGGACTTCAAGGGCGTGCTTCGATAATTGTAATGCCAAGACCATGTGCACAACTGTGACAACACAATTGAATATCATTTCCAAAATGGTTTACTCTATAGTTGGACATTTTCTCTTAAAGGTGAGCAATGCAACTAATCAAAGTGTCTCACACCTACAAGGCTGTAGGGAATTTAGGTGTAGAGAGGATAGTTGTGAACTTACAGAGGTATGTGTACTAGCCCAAGATGCAATAAGATGTATCTAGGTTCATAAGAGAATGAATGTTGCTATACCAATAATCCTACTAATAGGAAATAAGGTCTATATAGAAGAGCCTGTGGGCTGCAAAGTTGGACATTCTGTTAAGGCAGCAATACCGAGCTTGTTGTGTGGAAATTAAGGCACAAGACATTGCGAAGTGAGAACATGAGCAGACACCAGTCAAATGAATGCACACCAATAATCCAAGGAAGCATCACTATTCTCGTGACAACTTGAAAAAAATAAATAAATAAATAAATAATAATAATAATAATAAATAAATAAAAGGATACTTCATGTACATTGGATAGAATTTGTGAATGAGAGGACATTGAATTTAAGCATGGAAATGAGACGAATCTATGGATTTGGATTTCTATCCATCTTGAAGGTGTAGTAGATAAAAAAATAAAGTTGCCTTAATTCTTGTTGAAAAGTTGGCAAATTAATTTTGTAAAACCAGTATTGATTCTACAAGTACATTTTTGGTCATTTGTTGACTTTATTGTTAGAATAATGGATAAAATTCATGGATTGTTAGAGTAATTAAGCACTCTAATATTATCTACAAGTGAAAGAACAGTTAAATTCAGCAAGACACTCTCAGACATATTCATTGAAACTCGTTTACAACATGCATAAGAAAACATCTACTTTTTGCAGCTTGAATCACAGCTACAACAGCATGAGTTACAAAAGTATAGCCATCATTTCTGTTGACACGTTTTTGTTCAGAACATTGAAAGCAACTCCCATAAGCAGCAAGTACCCAATGAAACAGATGCAGATGCACAAATTCAGACTACACTTCCCAAGAAAATCATCAGACCTTGGGAAGTGCTTGTCCACAACAAGCACAAAATAGGTCTTGGATATGATAAGGAGGTGTCTTTTCATATTCCAGATTACTCCAAGCCAATCTGATTTTAAAATGCTGGATCTCTTTAGGATAGTTCATCTTCCCCTACTCCTCCTCCTCTACAAAAACATATTGTTAAATGTCAACATTGTGACCGAGTTGGCCATCTGAAAGAGCACTATTTTGATCTTCATCCATGTGCACACTGTCACAGAACCAATCATTCTTCAAATAGATGCTTCAAAAACAAACTACCTGCAAGAACAAAGATTCATCTCGGATGGATTGTTTCTTGGCAATGGTCTTCAACAACCAAGAAGATATTTCAGTCATATGTCCAAGCTTGTTCTAGAGTATTGAACAATCTTGCAGTTGCATTTTCTCGATCATCTCACCTAGTATCTGATAGAGGGGAAATTATGGTCATATACAAACTTCAAAGCCACATCAAGCGAGCCTGAGACACAACTTGCCATACCAGATTCAGAGTTGTAGCCAGAGACAAAGATACCCCTAAGAATGCCTTTAGTTGGTGATGTCTCTTCAAAGAATTGAGGACACGTCCTCTAGTAGAAGAATTCAGCTTCTTGCCAGCTTTGGAAGAGTTCCAGGAATTACATTAAGCATTCCAGAGTTGATGGTCATCCTTAAACCATCACAGGTTGAAACCTCCCTTTTGAGGTTGAGGTTCTCCCTCTTATGCAGGGTGAGACCTCTGTTTCATGGTTGAAGGTTTCCCTCTTCAAAACATCAGGAGCACTTCCTCTGGCAGAAGACCTCAGCTTCATGCTAGAGTTGGAAGAGTTCTCGAAATTGCACTAAGCATTCTAGTGTTGGTGGTCATCCTTGAACCACCCCCTTATACCAACATTTCGGAGAGCACATTCAGTCTAGTGCTGCTATGCGTTTCTTCACATTTATTGCAACTCTCTTCTTGGAATCATACATATCCCTTTGGATTAAGGGGGGAAAATTGGACACCTAATCCTCTATGGGTTGGTATGGAATGTGAACAACCACAGGATTCCAAGAGGCATTGGAAGATGAATTTAACAATCATGTGCAATGTATTATAAATATGTATCAGTGTGAATATTAGATGCAATCTAATGCTTATATTTAATAAAGCTATTTTCATTCCACATGAATTTAACACTGACAACGCTCACTATAAAAACAACCCTAGTTCTCCATCATAGGACTTTAGTTCTCCATCACATACTCCGTGCTCCACATAAAGAAACATAATAATATCTATTCGACATATGTTCACCCCCGTGGGGGTCCTATGCAAACAACTTGCAACAACTTGCACCTGCATCAAGCAGAGAACTGACGTAATAATATCCTACAACTAGGGGAATTATGTCCCATCAGAAGTTCCTCAGTGAACAAGAAATTAGAAATAACATTCACTGGTTATTTTTGAATTTAAGCCAAAATAAAAAAATATTAAGCATTTCCTCGAAACATTGGTTAAAATTGCAAAAACACAACCAAATAATGAAAAGTCAACGTAAATCAACCACCAATTATAGTCCTTCACCAGGAAAGGACTAATAACAAAGAGGCAAAAAGTATAGAAAATGGTAAAAGAAATAGCTATTAAAAATATAATTGTTCATTTAAAAAAAAATACAAATTATTTTTTTGCAAAAGAAAAATACTCTATTTTTTATTTAAGATTTAGCTAGTAAAAATATTAAAGAAAATAAAACTCTTAAATGATAATTAAGACAACCACGTCACTTTTATCTACATAAATGAATTTATAAAATTTTGAATACTATAAATTATAAATATATGAATTATTATAAATTTATAATTATCTTATTTTATAAATATACTTTTGTGTAGATAAATGGGTTTATAAAATTCTGAATACTATAAATTATAATTATATGAATTATTATAAATTTATAATTATTTTATTTTATAAATATTTTTTATTTTTTATTTTTTTTTAAATATGGTAAAATATAAATCTCCGGTGACTTCTTTGATTTAGAAAAATCAAAGAAAACTAAACCTCTCCCCATTTATTAGGAAAATTAACAGGGCTTTGAAATCTCATTGATTCGGAAAAGAAGGGAAAGTGCAACACGTCGATGGAACTTTAGATGTTAATAGTTAGATATCCACGTCTATTTTGAATCTAAATTAGGGATTTATGTTGGAAAATTTTATCTTTTTTTTTTTTTCCTTTCTCTCTCTTTTTCTCTCTTTCTATAAGTATTATTTTTCTTAATTTCCATTTATTTTAATTTTGAATCTATGTTTGAAAATTTTATTTTATTAGTTTTTTTTAATTTTTTATTTTTAAGATAGTGTCATGAATATGTCCTCTTAAAGATAGGATGGAATATGTTTTCATAACGGTAAGATGATGAGTACTCGAATATATTTGACATCCTCAAACATGTAGTAGATAGTAGTAGTTCATCATCCCTGAAGATGTAGCAGATGGTAGTAGTTATTTACAACATGAAAAAAAGTTTTGTGAATAGGTACAGTTATCACTATCTAATGGGATAATCTCATAATTCAACAATCTTGTATTAATGGTGGTTTGACCAATGACAAGAAATAATTGTAGTAGTTATTTACAACATAATTTTTTTTTGTGAATAATTACAATTATCACTATCTAATGGGATAATCTCATAATTCAACAACCTTGTATTAATGGTGGTTTGACCAATGACAAGAAACAATAAAATTTTACAAATTAAAAAAGGAAAATGGAGATACCACAAAAAATGTAGTATGTGGTTATGATGTAAAAATGTCAATATTGTCATTTTAATCTATGGTTTAATCTATTTTTAAGCGCTCGACAAATATGAAAAATATCGTTTCAAATGATGAACTGCATAACTATTCAAGGCCATTGATTAGGATAGTGAAATCGCCTTTATCAACGCTTTAGAAGCTTCATAACTCCCCTTCCAATCCCCTGGAAAAACAAATATATGAAAAAATATGAAGTGAAATACTTCAATGGATTGATTTTTCAGATTTGAGCAGATCAAGATGTAATTACAGCAGAAGTAGATGTAATTACAAGCAGATCAAGATGTAATTAAAAGCAAAAGTAAATGTACTTACAAGTAGAAGTAAATATAAGGAGACACAGATCCACATCAAACATTCAGGTTGAAGATGTAATTACAAGCAGAAGTAAGTATAAGGAGACACAAATCCACATCAAACCTTCGGATTGAATGGAAAGATTAAGAAATTAAGAAATTTTGCTTGATACTCAGTCTAACCTTATGGTTCTCATTCCACAACAATTTCATCATTTCCTCCTCAAGAAGGGAAAAAATCTGTCTACTTTGCTAAAAGACTTAGTCCAAAAAATCTTCATCTATGACATGACGGAAGATATAAAAAAATTCAGAGTCTATAGATGACTATGTAAAGATCAATCAACCATTCCATACATAATTTTAATTGGTTTCGCCTAAATCAATGAAGTGAATGGAAGTCTAGCGGAGTTGAAAATTAAAACTGAGAATTAAAAATACCCTGCGAATTTGCGTTGCACTCGCTGAAAGGTTGGGATTGAAAAAATCAATGCAGACCAGATTCACAAGCTCAAAATAATCTATCTTCATCGTTATCTTTTGTCATTTCTTTCTTCTAAATCTCTAATACCTTCAAAATATCCCATGTTCATGGATACTAATACATAGCTACTTCTCCTCTCCTATCAATGAATGCAAAAAGAAACTTCTGTTATCAATTAATGCGAACATAAACCTCATATCATGTATGAGTGTTGCCATTATCACTGATGACCTGGGAATGGATGAACAACCTCCATTATGTCCCCATGCAGACTTTAAAGTGATGAACAACCTCCATTATGTCCCCATGCAGACTTTAAAGTGTTGCATGAGTCAGGAATTGAAATTTTATAAAATGTCCTACAAACAAGGAGCCCTTCATAGGGCATTTTATAAAATTATTTAATTTTTTTTTAAAACCTAAAAATCAAATTTAAAATTTATTTTGACTGGGAAATTTTGCTGAAAACTTCTCTCAGGTTCTGGAGGGCTTGAGAAGAGTTGTGACGTGTTTAAATTTGAACATTGTTAAAGCCTAGCATGTTTCTAATCAGAATTATAAATTTTTCTGTGGTCATTTATTCTTTAAAATCCCTTTTGCATCGATGAGATGGCATGTTACTTATTTATGAATGGTACAAATAGTTCATTTTTATTTATTCTTTAAAATCCCACAAATAGTTCATTTTTATTGAGTAACTTTTTTAGTCTTGCTCAAATTTGTTAAACCTTATGGCCTATGATGCTATGATGTATAGGAGAAGCGACGGAATAGATCATTAATTTTATTCTTTTTAATAGGATTTGTAAAATAAATAAATATGTATAGTCTGTAAGTTACAAATTTATAATCATTATATATGTTTCATATTTATCAAATTTAAATAAAATATTTTTGGTAAAAATTTCATCATTTTCATGATTTTTTTAATGCTGTTTTTTTTACCTTTGAAATTTCAGTAAATATTAAATTATGATAAATTTTGTATTCCACTTAATGATAAATAACAAATGTCATTATTAATTGTTATAATGTAGAATTTGGTTTGATTGGATTAATGAATAATTGGTATTTGAAAAAAATATATAATTTGCTAATTGTTATAAATTAAAATTTTGGTTTTTCTAGTTAATAAGTAACGCAGATATAAATATATTTCTAGAAGAATATTTATATATATTTAATATATGATTTCATTTCAAACATAGATGTTGTTATTAATGTGGGATCTATATATAGTTCACTTTAATGCATAATTTTAATGAAAATTCAGAATACATGGTGTAATTGTGTATATGGATAAACACAAAAAATCTAACAATATGTTATGTTAAGTAAAACTATGTATTTTTATTTTGGTACTTCACAATAATTTTTAATATTCTTTTGGTATTTTCAATTATACTGTATATTTCAATTTTTGTAAATATTGAAAAAATAATATATTTAAGTATTTGCAAAAATTAGGCCGAGGTGGCTTTGGATTGATGGTGAATGGATGCATTGTTAAGGGACTCCTTGGAATAGGTCATTGGTTCAAATCCCCGTGGATTCTTATCTATCAAATAAAAAAAAGTATTTGCAACAATTTCAATTCCAATTGAAATTCAAACAACAATTTATTAACTATGCAACAATTTCAATTCCAATTAAAATTCAAACAAAAATTTATTAACTATGCGAGAAACCCTGAAAATTTTAATTTTTTATTAAAAAAACAAAGAAGTTCAAACAGAAAAACAGTTGTAATGTAAATATTACCTAAGATTTAAGATCAAAAGAGAAAATTGTTACACTAAGACTTTGTTCAGACTTTGTTCAAGTATATTTTGTTTTTAGACCTTTAACTCATTATGTATATTTCCTTTAATTCATAATTGGCAGAGGCAACTTCAGGCGAAAGCAAGTGCTGAACCGCCGAGCCATTAATTAGCAGATTCTTATCTCCAAGTTGGAGCTATATCCTCCAAGACCCCAGCCTTAAGCCCTAAGCAGACCCATGAAGATTGAACCAAGCCCCACCAATAAACAGGGGCCTAAGCAAGAGCCTAGCCAGAACCCGGGAAGCAGACCCAGCAAAATATATATATATATATATATATATGTGGGGCTGGTTTTTTGGTTTTATTTTTTTCAAATTATGTGATATTTTTTTCCACAAAGAGGCTTTAAGGTAGGTAATGAAAAGATGTTATATTAGAGAATTATACAAGTGTTAAATATAAAATTGAATTGAAGAAAAAAATAATTCTTTTTCATATATAATTAAGATGATTTAATAAAATAAATATATAATTAAATATAATATCTTTCCATTAAAGATAATAGAAAATAATAAAAATAACAAGTTTGCTATAAAATAATAAAAATAACAAGTTTGCTCTATTCAATTTGATATTTCTTAAATTATAAAATAATAAAAATAACAAGTTTGCTATATTCAATTTGATATTTCTTAAATTATAAATATGAGAGAAATTTAAATAATAATGGTTTATATTTAAATTTTTTAATAATCATAAAAATAATTAATATTTATAAGTATATTTATAATGTTTACGAAATTTTTTATTTATTACAATTTGAATTTTAGTTGAATAGCAATTGTGGCTCATCATAAGGAAATTGTTAAGAAATTTGATAAGCTTAAAAAATAAATAGATGAGTTATCGATGGTCAAAAATCAACAAGTTGTTATCTTTATGCATGTAATTTATTTTTGAAGTTTTGTTAGATTTAGTATCAATGTTATGATAATAAGTCACACTCAGCAAATTATGAAATTTAAGATAAATATTAATAAATTTCTAATTTTTTCATGCTTAAGTTTGAGTATATTTTATGGTAAAGTTTGTTGGATTTTTGGAATCTTAAACTTAAAATGTGTAATTTGCACATTTTAAGTGTCTAATAGACTTTTTTTTTTTATAGTGTTACCTCAATTATAGATTGATAAAAGCATTTTGAATAAAAAAAACTCACAATGTTTTCAAATTAACGTATGTCTATTTTAACTCAGGATCTCCCAAATATTGACATGAAAATATAAATCTATTTTTTAGTGGAAAGCTTGAAATATCCTTTTACACTTGTAGATCCAGAATTAAAATAAAGTTTCAATCACCTTAGAAAAGCCTTAACTCTTAAATGATTAATATTATTTACTCATTCTCCCTCTGTAATAATCATTTTTTGAAAACCAATGCATAATAATAATAATAAGATAATTTTATTAAAAATATTATTTAATTTTTATTATTATAATATGTAACAATTGTTATTGTGATGTCCCTGGAAAAATTGTAATTATTTTATTTACTGCAGTAAAAACAAAGACTTGATTTTATTATTATTAACATTTGAATTATGTATTAAATTTTGTTAATTATGAACGAAAACAAATATGGAGCTTGTAACTCTCTTTGATATCAAGAAGTTGGGAATAGATAGTTACCTAACCCTAACTACTTCCCTAGTATTAATTTTCCAAGAGGATCAAGAACGTAATGTGAAAGTACCTCAAAAAATGGAAAATGGAGAAAGAGGAATATTTGTCATGCTGAAGGACGGACGAATTGTGAGCTCGAGGGAGGCTTGGACTTAAATGCAAGTATCATGGTTTGGAGTGTTATGAAGTGGTGACTTCAACAGTTAACTCACATAGGGTATCTACTCAAGCAAGTTCTGGATCCTGTGTATTTAATTTACATTATAAAATTGTATGTATATATGTATTAACTCTTAAAATTAGTTTACTAGATGGCTGGATCCTGTGTATTTAAGTTAGATTATAAAACTATATGTATATATGTATTAACTCTTAAAATTAGTTTACTAAATGGCCTTAGGGCTTCCGTCAGAATTATGTTAATATATAAATCCATGACTAATGAAACCAAGGTAAACCCTGTGTAAAGTAGCAGAGAAAAGTAAAGACTTTTAACACAGAAAACATAGTATTGAGAAATTAAAAGAAGGTAAATTATCGCTATAAATATAGCTACAGTTTATACAAAGAAAAATGAGCACATTTTCTAGACAACAGCTTAGCATAGCCAGATATAGATAGCTATTGCAGAAAAGATGCCCATTCTGGAACAAACAAGAAACACTAGGGGGCGAGCATTATAGCCATATCATTTTAAAGAAAAGAACAAATAACAACTCAAATATATCTATATCTATATTTATATATATCTATATATATATATATAATTTTTTAACAGTCCCCAATGGGTTGCCAGAGATTTAATAGTTAAAGGGCAATGTTTGCCTTAAATTAACTGCAACCCCAGAGGAACAACACTACCAGACAGAGATTTTCCCTCTTAATGAGGATATCACCCAAATCTCGAGCATGTTTTCACATAACAAAAATATATAAATAGCATATCGAGAATTGGGAGCCGAAGCAAAGCCTTGGTCGAGCCTTCAACTTAAATGAGTAAATCTAACAAAGAAAAGAGACTCATCCTGAATGTAGCATTAAAGAATCATACTAAATGATATTTCTAGATACAAGATTTACATAAAAAAGAAGGAGCCAGAATGAGGTTGAAACCTCTTAAGAAAACCCAGAATGAGAAAATAGGGTCAAACCCTCATAAAACCATGCAATCGAAACATGCAGCCAAAGAAACTGAACATTAAATTAATAACTACATTATCAGAGATTTAATACAAATTATAGAATGGCTGAGGCAAGCCATAGCCAAAGTATCAAGTATCGATTAGCATCGATGCCACTACAGAGCAACATCCCAAAATACATCAAGTTAAACGTTACATAAGGCTTGAGCAACACCCTCGTCAGAAAAATACTAGCACCTAGTTAACATATAAATCTTTGACAGAGATAGGCCTCAGGAAGGCTAGATAGTCCCGAATATTCAATGGGTCTAGCAGTGCCATAATCATATCTAAAAATAATTAAACTATCTGGGTATTAAGTCTCTGAGTTAGTCACTCAAAACGAAACCAAGAAGGTGAGAAATCTTAACTGTAAAAGAAATATCGCACATACCCCAGGGAGCTGATAGGGTTTGAGTGTAGAACCATGACAGAACACTAGAGGTTGTGCTTCGCAACATTTCCTTGAGCACCAGAGGACCCAGGCAGAACTTGTAACAAAACCCATGACCAACATTACTATTATGGCAGTAAACAAAGAAGCAAACCTTTCCTCTTTCAGACAAAACTGATAAGAAGGGAATTTACCTGTCACGATTGCGCTTCGAGCGGAATCTACCATTGAAACATATCCATGAAGTTGTTCTCTAGCTACGAAGAAACCACACAAGAAAGACCGCAATGGGATTCATGGAACGAGTCAGAGAGCCGAAGGCCCAAATCAAAAAACAAAGGCGACAACTGAACAAGGAATACTTACCCAAGGCTTAACTAAAGCTTCCAGACTAGGTCTCCATTGTTGGATGAGATCGAGAACGCATAGCCATTGATGAAACAAGGATGCCGAGAAAGGGTGGACTGTCGTTGAGCTGACAGTACAGGCTCTGAGGTCTGCTCCCACCAACGCTCGGGAGTATAGTAAGGTGGGTCAGTATTAATATAAATCCCGTCATAATTCAATGCAAACCATACGGTGTACCGAGAGCCACTAAACTATGGAGTAATGTGATTGGGAAATGTGATATATATATATGGTAAATGATAAACATTTACACACACCTCGGAGTGATCTAATATGGTTTGTGACTATGGGTTAATATGTAGGAAATGTAATAATGTTCATGTTATAAGAATTTTCTATTTTTTATTTTATTTTATTTTATGTTGATTATTTATGTGGATATATGAAAAGTGGTATCAGAGCACTCAGGTTACAAAAATGAGGCCTCTGGAAACTAATGCTTCATAGTGTGGGTAAATTTTTTTTTGTTGGTTGTACTCAGTAAAAGAAGCCAAAAAAACTAGCATGAAGAGAACAGGAAACACACTTCATAGGACCATGATGGGTTTAGGACTTGGATCTTTTCGAAAAACTAACCTTGAAGTATGGGTGCATTTGGGGGAAGAACCACGCAACACCAATACTACCATTCTCGAAACAATGCAACAATTTAAGATAATGAAAGACTGATGCAGGAGCAAGAAAATATTATGAAGAGCCTGTCAAATAGGTAGAATCAGTGTCAACCAATCCCCAACCAAGAACATGGACATATGACAGGGGAGCAAGAGTTTCAAACAAAATATCTAGAAATGGAAGGAGGGGAAGAAAACAAGGAAGAAAAATCTGATAGTGCATCAGACCATAAAACACAGAAAAGGCAAAGGATAGAACTAGAAAGAGATTTGAGGAAAATAAAACCGCCCCTCTTTGACGGTGAGAAGGAAGAGGCAGTTGAATCTTTACTTATTAACATGAGTAAGTATTTTCAGCTGTATGATTATGATCATAATTTAAAATCTCACTTGTCCATCTTTCACTTGCAAGGGAAAGCCACCCTATGGTGGGAGGAAGTAAAGACTGTGTGTGGGGTAAATGAAAAAAACATAGCATGGGAAAAATTTCAAGGAAATATATTTAACTGAACAATTCTATCATGAAAAGGCAAAAGAGTTTCACTTCGGTATGTACCCTACATATGGGAGGGGAAGGTGAAGATGAATCGATTTATCAGTAGCTTTCCAATGTTTATGAAGGACCATTTCGAATTCAACAACTGAAAAACCATGGATGAGGTCATAAGGAAAGCCCAAATATGTGATCAGCAAAGCGAGAAAAAGGGAAATGTAGGAAGCAAATGGACTAATAAAAAGGGAGTTAAATTCCTTGTTGGTAGCAAGGGAACAAAGTCAATAACTAATAAAGGACCCCACAAGGGGAAAATAAATATAAACCTTAATAGAAATCAGACCAGATTTAGAATTCCCAATGAATTCAAGACCAATGATCAGTTGAGCAGAACTAAAGTTGAAATTGAAACAAGGTGCCCAGTACAATGTTGGGGACGTGGAGGACCATATTACATAAAAGTTGTCCCAATAGAAGAGGAACGGAACAAATTTCACAGATTCAGGAGGCATCCATTATAGGAGAAGTGGCCCAGAGTATCCTAAAGATCATTGTTGCCCTTGAAGACAATCATGTGGAGTACCAACCAACCATGGTGGAGTTCGAAGGTAAAATTTTTGACCAATATATATGTGTTTTAATTGACCTAGGAGCTACATTAAGTTATGTTAGTCCTAAAATAGTTGAACAGTGTTGTTTACAAGCTGTCAAATTCAAAAATCCTGGGTTAGTACCGCTAGCCACAGGGGCAAAAAGACGAGCATTAGCCAAAGTTAGCAAATGCCTATTGAAAATCGCAGGTCAGTCCGTGATAGAAGACCTGAATGTATTGCCCCCAGGATCTTATGATGTTCTAATAGACATGGACTGGCTCGAAAAACATTTTTCCCCCATCAACTGCCAAAAAAAGCTATCCACTATATGGACGAGGAGGGAAAGAGGCAAGAAATACAAGGTATACTAAGACCACTAAAACTAATACCAATCATCGCCTCACAGTTAGAAAAATGTATCACAAAATGATGTCAGATTTATCCAATTCAAGTGTGACATGCCAACCCAAAGGAAAAATCTAGTTCTTTGGAAAATAAAATAGTAATACAGAATTTTCTGGACGTATTTCCTGAAGAGATTTTGGAACTCCCTCCTAAAAGAGATATATATTTTACCATTGAATTAATATTGGGAGGAACTCCGGTGTCCCGAGCTCCTTATCACATGAGTACACCAAAGTTGACAAAATTAAAAATGGAGTTACAAGAACTGCTGGATAAAAATTACATCCATCCCAGCGTGTCACCTTGGGGAGCCACAGTACTTTTTGTTATAAAGAAGGATGGAACTTTGCGCTTGTGTATGGATTACTACCAACTAAATAATATGACTAATAAAAATAAATACCCTCTACCATGTATAAATGAGATTTTTGATCAGGTGAAGGTTGCGACAATGTTTTCAAAGATTGATCTACTTTCAGGCTACCATCAGATCAGAATTAAGGAAGAAGACATATCAAACACGGCCTTTAGAAATCATTATGGAAATTACGAGTTCGTGGTGTTACCCTTTGAGCTAACCAATGCTCCCACAACCTTCATGTGTTTCTTGAATAGTATATTTCATCAGTATAGAAGAACATCAAGAGCATCTCAAAATAGTGTTGCAGACTCTTAGAGACCTTCAGCTGTATGCTAAATACAACAAGAGTGATTTCTTTAAGGAATAGATTTAGTGTTGGGCCACATCATTACCAAATATGGAATCGTTGTGGACCAAGAAAAGATAAAGACTATAATGGAGTGGCCCATGCCAAAGGACATGGCGGATATAAGATCATTCAAGGGTCTAGCTGGATACTACAACGCATTTGATGAAGAATTTTCCAAAGTGACATACCCCATTACATCCCTGCAGAAGAAAGAAAAAGCCTTCAAGTGGACAACAAAATGCTAGAAAAGATTTGAACAACTTAATAATTTACTAACCACCGTGCTTATCTTGAGCATTGCAGTCCCAAATAAAGATTACGTACTCTGCACATATGCTAGCAAGGAAGGGGTTGGTGGCATTTTAATGCAAGAAGGAAAAGTGATTGCCTACAAATCTAAGAAACTCAAGGAGTACGAACAAAAATATTCAGCCTATGACTTAGATCTAACAGTTGTCATTCATGCACTAAAAATGTGGCAGCATTATCTAATGGGTAAGAAATTTCTCCTAATTACTGATCATCATAGCTTAACTAACTATTTTAAGTGTTAGTTTCAGTCTTTGAAGCCTTCCACCAGTGATCAAACATGATTTTACAAAGTGGTCTTAGGGTGCGAAAGTCAAATTTTGTCATTTCAGTGAATCTTCAAGTAAAATTTAGTCACTCGGTATTAGGTCTAGGATTTGTTTTTACTCCTTCCAAAATTTTCAAAAAGTCAGTCCATGTCACCATTCAACTGAGTGTACCATCATTTAGAGAGTTTTCATCATCATTTTCGGTTCCAATGGGTCATTTTATACCTTGTTCATGCTTCAATTATACTTGGGTAAGGCTCATTTCTCTCTCCTGGGATTTTGAAGGTAATTTCTTTTGGATGGTCAAATCATCAACAAAACTTGTATCTCGATGCTCATACACCTTCCCCTTTCCTCAATGTACCTTCTTAAGCACTTCCCATCACTGATATCATTCAAATTCATCGTTTTCCCACAAACCCTAGCTTCTTGCTACAATTTGACAACTTTTTAGGCTAGGCCTGTGTTTTGCCCTTTTGGATCCCTTCCCCTCACTCAATATTTTAAATTCCACTTTCCCTTCCTTCCTATCATCCCTCCCTATTTTCCAAAATTTTCTCAAGAATTTAGCAGCCCCTTATCCCCTTCATTTCCCTTCATTTCTATAAATCTCATGTTCCACACATCGGGATAGGTTTTACTCAAATGATGTTTATGAGAAATAGAACATGAATTTGAAAAACGTGAGAGAGGTTTTTGTCCATAATGGGCCAGGGAAGAAAAAAGTCCTTCACTTTTTACACAGATGTCATGGTTTTAGTGAAATATCAAAAATACAATTTCCTTAGGAGGGTTGCTGCACCTCTGGAGTGACCTTGGTAAAATCAAGATTTCCCCTAGCTTGGTTGGCTAAATGACTTTCTTGATGATTCCAATGATAAATAGATACAAAGGTATTTCTAGTGAGCTATCATGAGCTCAATTTGGAGTTGAGGAAGACCTTCAAAAGTTGATTGCAACAACACTCTGCATTTAGGCAGCCACATTTTACACATTTTGACCAGTCTTGGGAGATTTCACTTTGGCCAAGGAAAATGAACTCCAAATTGAAACATTCAAGACGTTCTGAAAAGTAGACTTGACAAGTTTTCCAACGAGCTATTCTGAACCCAGTTTGGACATCATTAAGGCCTCCAAAACACGGTCTGAAAGCGGCACTATGCATAGAATCAATGGCGTTGCACATAGAAATTTTCAACACAGGAAATTGCAACAGTGGCACTGCACTTTTGACTGGGGCACTTCTTGGAAGAATGGCTTTCATATTTGGATTCAGCATTAAAAAATAAGCAAACTTAGAAAGTTTCAACAAATTTGGAGCAAACTTAAGTCACCTGAAATTCAAAAAACCATCAAAAAATGCCCTCTCTGCCATTTTTTGGACATACAGGAAGTAGCCTTAGGAGATTCCACTTTTGAGGGGGAAATGACCTCAAAATGCAAAAACTCAAGATGTTCCAGAAACTAGACAGGAAGACCTTTCCAACAAGACATCTTGCGCTCAATTTGGTCAAGGGGAAGGCCTCCAAAATTAATTCTGAAAACGCAATGCGCATAGGAACACTAGCACTGTGCATAGGATGAATTTGGCCAGTTTTGTTTAGAAAATCAAATTTTCACCTAGTTTTTCTACAAGTTGACTTTTTCTTTCATCTTGGATGAATTTATGAATTTAAATGATGCAATTCTATCTAAGTGTAAATGTAAAATCACTCTAGAGTGTAGATTCATCATTTTGAGGTGGTTTGGGGGTGAATGAATCAGTTTCCATGGTTTTAGAGGCAAGTCGTTCCACTACCTATATTCTTGTTCTTAGTTTAGAAATAGTTGAAACCACCCCTCTTCTCATAGATTCGACCCCTGATGGCTAGCATAGGTGGTTTTGTGTCTATATTATGTACTTTTTTAATCATTAGCAAAGGTTGGACTCTTGTCGATGTTTTGTGCTACAATGCACATCTCTAGAGCAATTTGGCAAGAAAATAAACTAGGATTTGTAGCTATTTTTGTGGGATTCTTGTGCTAATGTGTTTTTTCATTGTTTCTATTTTTGTCTTTAGTTTTTCTCATGTGTTATATGTGCCAAAATATATTTCATTCTTCTTAACTAAATGAAATCAAGATAGATAGGTGGAATACATTGGTAATATTTCTCTGCCTTGGGAATACATTTAGTTTTTTATGTTTTCAGCTGTTTGAAGAGGACTCATGATCCTTGCATTCCCTTCTTAGCTCCTCACCAGTCTTAGACCTACCATCTCAGTTAATTCTAAGTGCCAAAACACCTACCTACCTCGCCCAACAGAGTACCCTACAATTTTGACTTGATTTCCCGGACCCAAAGTTGCCTGCTCCATTTGATCCAACAACAAAACCATCAAAATAAACCAAAAACCCTAGTGCTACTATACATAGCCTAAAATCCATATTTAATTCAGTCACCTCAACTAGGATTAACAAGGAGAGAGCCCTCTCCCGGCCTGGTAGGGCTAGCTACCAGGTTAAGCATGGTTTGTGGTTATCCTAGGATTGCCTCCCTTTAGCCTGAGGTTGATCTAGGCTCTAACATTAAACATCCCACCTTGAATGCCATGCAAGCCAAATGGATTGACTTCTTAAGTTGTTTTGATTTTGAGATCAAGAACTTGAATGGTAAGGAGAATCGGGTCGCAAATGCTTTGTGTCGGAAGGTACACTATATTTATGAAATCTCTTACAGTGAGGTATGTACCACCTTCCAAGAGTTGATCAAGGAGGTAGACAGACGGGATCCAAAATATCAGCCTTTATGGAAGCAAGCAAAAACTTTGAACAACATAAACAACAATTGGGATACGAAGTAAACCATTAAGGTATGTTGATTTACAAAAGAAGAATGTATGTGCCTAACCAGAAAAATATTAAAGACTTAATTTTGGATGAATATCATAAGAGTACATATGCAGGCCACCTTGGGTACAAGAAGCTGATTACCGTGCTTAGAAAAGAACATTTTTGGCCTGGCATGAAGGAGGATGTAACTGAGTATTTAACTCGTTGTCTAGAATGTCAACAAGTGAAAAGAGCGGATCAACATCCAATCGGATTACTACATCCACTACCAATTTCAAAGTGGAAGTGGGAGACCATTTCCATCAACTTCATTACAGGACTACCTAGGTCCAAAAAGAAAAATGACTTGATAATGGTGGTAGTGGATAAGCTGAGAAACTCTGCTCATTTCATACATGTGCAATCAACCTACAAGGTTGTTCAGATTGCGAATATATTCATGCAAAATATTTTCAGATTACATGGACTTCCAAAGTTTATAATTTCTGATCGTGATGTAAAATTTACATCGGCTTTCTATAGGTATTTATTTGAGGGATTGGGCACACAGCTCAATTTCAGCACTACATACCACCCTCAAAAGGATGGACAAACTAAACAGCTAAATCAAGTGGTGGAGGACATGTTGCATAATGTAAGAACCCTCAAAATGAGAGGATTAACTACATTTGGTAGAATTTGCTTATAACAATGGCTATCATACGTCATTGCAAATGAGCCCGTTTGAAATTTTGTATGGATGCAAGTGTCGAACCCCTTCAAGTTGGGGAGGGTCAGAGGATAAGTTAATTGTGGGACCCGAGATGTTAAACTAAATGGAAGAAATGTTAAAAAATGTTTGTTCCAATTTAAAGGCCGCTCAAAATCGACAAAAGAACTTTTCTAACCGAAAAAAACAAAATTCCCAGAATTTCAAATTGGAGACCACGTCTATGTAAGGGCACGACCAAAGAAAAGTACTTTACAATGGATGATATGTGCCAAGTTGGCACCTCCATTTTGTGGCCCTTTCCACGTCTTGGCATGAGTCGGACCAGTGGCCTACCATCTCTCTTTGCTTAGCCATATTGGTGTGCACAATGTTTTCCATGTTTTCGTGTTGAAAAAATATGTTTACAATCCTCAACATATAATTAATTGGCAAGATATATAGGTAAAATATTTATACAGTTTGTCAAATGCAAAGCATTAATAGTTAAAGGATCTAACTATATATATATATATATATATATATATATATATATATATATATATATATATATATATATATATATATATATATATATATATATATTGTAGTTCGTATTCGAAGGTGAGTTTTTGGTCGAACCTATGGTTATACTCAATTAGATAGAAGTAATTATGTGGAGTGGAGCTACCACCTATGTTAAAGTGCAATGGCAACACTTTGGGCCAAAAGAGACCACCTCGAAGGATGAGCAGGATATGAAGGAAGCTTTCCCAGGTCTGTTTGCAGCAAAAAAACATCCGGACGATGTTTGATTTTAGGAGGGGGACATTTGATGTCCCCAAAAGAATTGTAATTATTTTATTTACTATAGTAAAAACAAAGACTCGATTTTATTATTATTAACATTTGAATTATGTATTAAATTTTGTTAATTATAAATGAAACAGATATGGAGTGTTAACAAATCTTGTAACTCTCTTTTATATCAGGAAGTTAGGAATAGGTAGTTACCTAACCCTTACTACTTCCATGATTATGAATTCTACAAGAAGTGATCAAGAGTGTAATGTAAAAGTACCTGAAAGAACTGGAAAATGGAGAAAGGGAAATATTTGCCATGATGGAAGGACGGATGGATTGTGACCTAAGTCTGGTGGTGACCAGATAGATGTGGATGCAGTCACTTATAATTTTTTGCAAGAAGGCATGTGTCTTGTGAGTAAGAGCTCAGTGGGAAGCTTGGACCTCAAGGCAAGTCTTATGGTTGGGAGGCTAAATTTATGTTATGAAGTGGTGACTTCAACAATTAGCTGACATAGGGTCTGTATCGAGGTAAGTTCTGGATAGTGTGTATTTAATTTAGATTATAAAACTGTATGTATATATGTATTAGCTTTTAAAATTAGTTTCTAGATGGCTTTAGGGCATGAGTCAGAGTTATGTTAATATACAAATGCATAAATAATGAAACCAGACTTTTAACACAGGAAAACATAGTATTGAGAAATTAAATGAAGGCAAACTACCGCTGTAAATATTAGCTACAGTTTCTACTAAGAAAAATGAACACACTTGCTACACAGTAGTTTAGCATACCTAGATATAGATAACTATTGGAGAAGAGATGCTCATTCTGGAAATAAACATATTGACGAAAGAAAAACTCTGCAAACATATATAGATAGCTAATGTTGTAAACTTATTGACAAACGAGAACCAATAGGGGCCTAGAATTGTGGCCATATCATTTAATAATATAATAATAATAATAATAATATCCATTTTTAAAGTCACAGCTAAGCGAGACACCAAATTGGTGTATGCGACCCCCTTGTTTGTGGGACAAGGGACCCACCTCCGCATAGCGATTTGACTGCTAAGTCTACAAAGGCATACATACTCTACCCCTGAACCTGTGACCTCTTAGGAGGAAACACATGCTCTTAACTATTAAACCCACTAAAAATGTATCCATCTAAGGAAAAGAATAAATAACAACTCAACTATTTATATATATAATCTTTTAACAGCCCGCATGGGTGGCCAAAGATTGAGTAGGTAAAGGGCAATGTTTGCCTTAAATTAACTGCAATCCCAGAGGAATAACACCGCTAGACAAACATTTTCCCCGTTAAGGAGGATATCACCCGAATCCCGAGCGCGTTTTCACATAGGAGAAATATGTAACTAGCATATCAAGAATTGGGAGCCGAAGCAGAGCCATGATAGAGCCCTCAACATAAATGAGTAAATCTAACAAAGAACACACATTGTAACCCTCAACGTAGCATTAAATAATCATACTAAATGATATTTGAAGATACAAGATTTATATACAAAGTCACTAGCAGGAATGAGGTTTAAACCTCTTAGGTAAACCCACAATTAGAAAATAGGGTCAAACCATCGTAAAACTGTGAAATCTAAACATGCAACCAAAGAAGTCGAACTTTAAATTAATAACTGTATGAGCAAAGTCTTAATAGGATCGATGCTGCTATAGAGAAGCGTCCTAATATACATCAAGTTAAACATATAAATACTATTAGCTAGTTAACATATAAATCTTTGAGAGAGACAGGCCTTAGGAAGGCTAGAGGGTCCTCAATGTCCAACAGGTCCAGTAGTGCCATAATCATATCTAAAATCAATTAAATTATCTACTATTAACTCTCTGAGTTGGTCACTCGAGGAAACCAGGAATACCAGAACCCTTAACTGTAAAAGAAATCTTGCACATACCTGAGGAAACTGATAGGGTTTGAGTTTAGAACCATGACAGAACACCGAAGGTTGTGCTTCGCAACATTTCCTTGAGCGCCAGAGGACCCAGGCAGAACCTGTAACAAAACATAGTTACCAAATTCGGCCATACTGCCGAAAAAAATTCAAAAATTCGTTGGTTCGATTCGATTTGCGAATTAATTCGAAAATTTGGGTTCGATTCGATGCACGGAATATTACGTTCACGGATTAAGAATCCACGCCTCTGATGAAAATGGGAAAGTTGAGGAATTACCTCTGACATCTTCGACGAAAATGGGAAGTTGAGGAATTACCGCTGACATTGCTTTTGAGAAAAAAAACATCATACTCTTAGACTGGTTCTTGGACCACACTTTCATAACTTCATGAAAGGCCTCATCCAAAGAACTTTTTACATGCAATCAATGAGTGGTTTAATGAGTTAATGTTAGTATATATTTCTAATCGAGATTCTAATTTTCAATTTATGCCAGAGGACCCAGGCAGAACCTGTAACAAAACATAGTTACCAAATTCGGCCATACTGCCGAAAAAAATTCAAAAATTCGTTGGTTCGATTCGATTTGCGAATTAATTCGAAAATTTGGGTTCGATTCGATGCACGGAATATTACGTTCACGGATTAAGAATCCACGCCTCTGATGAAAATGGGAAAGTTGAGGAATTACCTCTGACATCTTCGACGAAAATGGGAAGTTGAGGAATTACCGCTGACATTGCTTTTGAGAAAAAAAACATCATACTCTTAGACTGGTTCTTGGACCACACTTTCATAACTTCATGAAAGGCCTCATCCAAAGAACTTTTTACATGCAATCAATGAGTGGTTTAATGAGTTAATGTTAGTATATATTTCTAATCGAGATTCTAATTTCCAATTTATAGTTCAAAACTTTTTTCTAGTTTCCAATTTACAGTTCAAAACTTTTTCCAAATTTAGGAAATAGCATAAGAATATGGTTACTAAATGATAATGTTACCTGTCAGTTTATGCAATAAGGAATTTACAGTAAATTTAACAAGTTTTTAATGAAATATGTAAAAATCTATAATTTTTACGATAATTATGCGTTTATAGAGTAAAGAAAAAAAATATATATGATATATATAATTTGTAAATTTGTAGATTTATTAAATTTAAACAAATATATTTTAAAAATAGAAATATTGCATGAATTATATTAGTAAAAAGCAGGAATACGGCCTGAATTATATTAGTAAATGGATTTTCTTAATTAAGATTTTGATTAAGTATTAAAGTATACATATTAACATTTTTTATTATTTTGAGTAACTATTAAGTATTAAATTATACATTTTAACATTTTGTATTATACTAAATAATAATGTTGTTACTATACCTTATAAATGAGAGGTGAGTTTGGTTTGAAAAATAAATAATGAGCATTTGATAATACAAGTGTATATTTTTAAACACTGTTTGCACACAGTTAACATACCATTTCATTATGAACATAAAATACTTAATAATGTGGAATTTATGTGGTTCATTGTAATATATTATTTCTTGAAAATTCACTTTATATTAAATGTCTTAAAACTTACTATTTTACTTGCTATTTCAAATATAAAACTAACCTAATTGGTTCAATATATAATTTTATCTACAATATTTATAATTGAAACAATTTTAAAAGAGTTTTTGTTGTTTTCAATGTTATAATTGTATATTTAAATTATTTGAAATATTGGAATAAGAAGTATACTGCTGAATTTTTCCCGTATTAAATGTTAAGTAACCCAATTTTTTCCATTCAAATTGGTAACTATGTAACAAAACCCATGACCAACATTTTTCAGGGGAGACAGGGCCGGCTGAAGAAGCTGGATATATCATCATATATTTACAAATTGTACAAATCATCACCGGCCAAAGCCCCAAATACGCTGCCAGCTCACAAGATTCGAAACCAGTCGAAACGTGCAAACCGACCGCCCCGACCGTCACAACATGCACCGTCAAAACCCATGACCAGCATTACTATGATGGCAGTAAACAAAGAAGCAACCCTTTCCTCTTTGAGACAAATCTTGTAAGAAGGAAATTTACCTGTCAAGGTCGCGCTTCAAGCCGAATCTACCGTTGAAACAGAGCCATGAAGCCGCACTCTAGCGGCAAAGAAACCGCACAAGAAAGACACCGATGGGATTCATGGAACGAGCAACGCTCGGGTCAGTATTAATATAAATCCCATTGTAATTTAATGCAAACCGTACGGTGTACCCAGAGCCATTAAACCGTGGAGTAATGCGATTCGGATATTTAATATATATGGTAAACAATGAACATTTACACGCATCTCAGAGTAATCTAATATGGTTTGTGACTATGGGTTAATGCGTAGGAAACGCAATAATGTTCATGTTATAAGAAATTTCTAATTTTTAATTTTTTTAATTTTGATTGTTTATGGGGAGATTATTTTAAACAGAATTTCATTAAAATTATAATTATAATTACATAAACTAAATTAAATTTAACATGATAATGTTAATTACTCGAAATTTATTTGAGATGATTTGTGACCTTTTCCGAAATCTGAGATTTATAAATGAATGTATTCATTGGCGTTTGATTTAGTTTACTTTTAGTTTGGCCAAGTACAGTTGTTTCCTCTTAATTAAATCATTTGATATTGCTTTGATTTTTAAAATTATTTATTGTGATTTTATTATTTTTATTTTGATAGGAGAGGTTGAACATTTGATATGACAAGTTGAGCAGTGGGAAATATTAAAATTTCGGGAGAACAAGTTAAGCAGCGGCCAATACTGAAAATTCGTGTAAAGTTGATATAGGTTTGAGTTATTAGAAGTTTAAAGAAACGATTAATCGCAAAACATTTTAATATTTTTTTCCTATATAAAAGAATTATGTTTTTTGAAAAATATATATATTATTTAGGAAATTGTTAATATATTATTTAGAGAATTGTTAAGTAAAAATAATTTTGGCTGAAATTTTCACTGGTTAAAGATATCGATTAAGTGAAAATATAAAAATTGGCTGAAAAATTCTCTTCTTTTAGCAAATTTTATTTTTTATAGACTTGTTGGCACAAGAAAATGACATGTATGGGATTTGCTAGAGGCAACATAAAATGAATAAATAAACTAAAAAATCCTAAAGTACAATTTTTTAGAAGAGAATATGAAACTCTTTATTTGCATTTGCAATCATTTTTATTAAATTTATGGAAATGGTAAGTCAAATTAGTATTTATAGAAAATATTTAATAAATAAAAAAATTTGATATTTTTTCAGGTTTTCCTTAAGGCGAGTTTGGCGTTAATATGGGCAGAGATCAGCAAGGTCCGAAAATCCCTGAATCTGCTTTCTCGTTTTCTTTTGGATTTGCATCTGGATCTCGAGAACTTATTTTCGGCCTCCCTTTGGGCCAGAATAGATGCCTGTTCAGCTCTGAAGTCCCTTTGGTTAGAGGAGATTCGGAAGCAGAATCAAGCTTCTAAGTTTCAAAGGCTCGTTGGGAATTCAGCGGTTCTTGATAAATCTCTTTTTTTATTATTAAAAAAGTTTTGATCCCGGTCCAATAGTCAATATTAGCGGTTGGTCAAATTAGCCGTTGGAGGCTCTGCTCGGTCTATTTAACATGCTAAGCTGGATCTGTTTCTTCAACTTGTCCTGACGATGAACCACACTAGTTGGTTCGAAACGCGTCGACAAATGATATTTCATGTGATCTTCACCGAAAAATCTTTTGTAAACAAGAATATTTCTTATGAAATCCAATTCCAATGATGTGACCATTAAAGAGGTTAAAGATATAACTTCTCACTATTTTTAAATGAGTTTATGTGATCTCTTCAATCTCATGACTCAGGGATCAATAGAGTTGATAAAAATTTTGAACAAGTTTTTCAAGGAAAAGGTCAATGTATCTAGACATAAAAGTCATAAAGTTGAGCATTTATTTCATAAGGAAATTCTAATCATAAGCTAGGAAGAAGAAAATAAACTAGAAGAAGCTAATATTAAGAAAAAGGGTTTTATGCCAATAACAATGGAACAGATAATGCTAATAACAAGGAGAAGAAAAATATATGGAAAATCTAAAGTTAAATACTTTTATTGCAAAAAAATTATCCATTATGGTTTATAATTATTTTGGGAAAAAAATCTTACAACCTTTATTTGTCCGAAGAAAGCTGAAATGTTGTCATTATAATTTTGGCTTGGCTTGTGATTTCGTTAATAAGATTTCTAAAGAAATATGACTTTTAAATATTACCTACAACACTCATATAAATTTTACCATAAATGAATTAATAAAATTTTAAAGATTATATATATATATATATATTACAAATTCAAAAACCTAAATCTCTTCCAATTTATAACGAGAGATTAACTAGGTTTTGGAATCTCGACCATTCAAAAAACAGGTGGAACCCAATCATTCAAAGGTGGAACTCAACCATTCAAGGACAAATATTTAATGGGGCTTTGAAATCTCATCAATTCGAAAAACAAGTGGAAGCTAACCATTCAAAGATGGAGCTTTAAATCCTAATGGTTAGACATCCAGATGAATTTTGAATTTAAATGGGAATTCAATGTTTGAATTTTCAATCTAAATTGTAACTAGGGGAGGAACGCGAGTTGTCAGATGACCTCCCAATAGGCCACATAGTTGCGACATCAATTGTACAACACGTGGTTGACTGGGCCTCCCACCTATTGTGGTAGGTGGGCAATAAATATTTACCTCAAAAGGGACGCTCTCCTCTGGAACTTAGGGTTTTTGTCATCCAATTTTTAGCGTTTAGCCTTGTTTTGTTCGATGCTGGTATGTGGGTGTTTTGCTGCCTTGACTATTGTTCAACTCACCTCCATTTCTTGTTGACATTCTACTCCATATTTTCCTTTCCATGTATTTGTTCTTATGGGTACTACTCTGTGGGTTTTTTAGGGTTTAATTTGTTGTTGCACGTGGTTTAGCCTATTCTAGATTTTCTCTGCATGCCCATGACAGAACAATGATTGCTTAATTTTTCTTTTGTCGATCCTCTACAAGGTTTCAATCGTTTCAACAGTGGATATGGAGGTTTTGTACTCTAGTGGGTTAATATGATGGTAATTTCACCACCCATGCAAGTTGACATAAGAATTCTATTTGTTTACATATTATTTTGAGGTTTTTTTACACCTTTCGTGTTTTGTGTTATAGGTATACTGGGTTTTTGTTGCAAGTCATGTATGGCGAGCTACTGGAGTGTTCAAGAGTGATGTAAAGGCACAGCTCGGTGGCTTTGTTAGTGGTTGTGCAGTAGGATTTTTAATCCTACTAACCCACCATCTATGTGTTTGTCAACAGATTCCATCCATATTCTTGGAATGTTAGTCCATTCAGTGGTTTCTCTGGAAATTCATGGGTTTTTTTATAGATATTCATAGGTTTTTTGTAAATTTTCATAGATTTGTTTGTTATCTACTTGTAAATAAGGTTTTTTTATGCTGCTAAATTATGGGTTCTCTATAACTTTGGTTACGACGCTGGATTTTGTAAAACTCATACAGTTTTTATAAATGTGTTTGTTATTTGCTTGTAAATTCAAGATTTTGATGCTCCTAAATTGTGGGTTCTCTGTAAATTTGGTTACAATGCTCGTGCTTTTAAAAATTCAAAGGTTTTTTGTAAATTAGTTTCTTATTTCTTGTAAATTATCATTTTCATTGTTGCTAAATAATGGGCTCTCTATAAATTTGGCTTAGGGTTAAATTCATAGAGTTGTCTCTCCTGTAACAAATTCCCCATGCCTTGCTTTTGTTCTTTGATGAGTTAACAATATTCGTAGTGCATTAATTTAAAGATGTTGTTCATATTACCCAGGTTCTTCATTTCATAATCAGTTCTTCCTTAGTGTGCCACAAATTTTAATTACAGGTTGGATTTTCATTGTGTTTACACCCTTTTCTAAACTCGTGCTTGGCCAAATTTCCTTGTTCTTCCTTTAGAGTAGTAACATATTTTTTTGCACACAAATGGATCATTATTTTTATTTTAAGTTTTCTAGACCAATTCCCCTTATATGATTTTCTGGATGCCTTTCTACGTATTCTGACATGTCAACCTTGGTTGATTGTCATATCGTCGATGCTTTTAGAATCAACCTATTCTCATTTCATCGCACAATTCACTAGGATGTTGTTTAAATAAGGAATTACTACGAGCGGGTGGGGGAGGTGCTAATGAGTAATAGTGAGGTTCTTAAAACTTTTTATGTATACGTCTATAGTTATTTCCTCTATTGTTTTTTACTTGTGAGAGAATTCATACATAATATAAATGTACATCAAGATAAGACATTCACGTGTACATACAATTCATCACATGAGCAACATACACATATTGACACCAGTATTTTTACGTGGAAACCCAAAGGGAGAAAACCACCAATTTGTTTGTTGTTATGATGTAAATTAAGCACCTACTTAATTACGTCAACTTTTTTGTTAGCATCCACTAACAGGAGGCACTCACCCAATTAATATAGAAAACACCTACTTTCTAAGAGGCACCAACCTCTTATGAATGTAGGCCACCACCTATTCTAGCCACTGTTCTACCTTTCTTACAATTTTCAAACTAAAAATAGAGGAAAATACATATATAGAGAAAGACCAATCTAGTTCACTACAGAATCATACTTCTGCTATTGGTCCTCTATTTTTCCACAGGCTCTCTCAGCTTCACGCAAAAACACCCTATTCTTTTCTCACCATTGCATATACTATGTTCTTGGATTTTTGTTCCATAGTCTCTTTGTAGCACTCTACTTCAGTCCAACAACTTGGTCTAGTTGCACAGCTCTCATGCACTCTACTCTACTCTCTTCAGCACATACAACACTATTTTCTTCTCCCCCATTGCTCAACGGAAATCACAGCATTTATTCCTCACTTGCACTCTACTCCACATTTTATCTACTGCCTTTTTCCACACTACCAAATTGTATTTATGTATGACACCTCCATATTGTTGTTGCATCTACTACTTTAGTTTTATCACTATATTAAACATGAGGATGGAATCCTAAGTGACGCACCAACTCTTTGTTTGATCCTCCATGCTAAGAATTTAATCTTAGTACACTTGTGCACCCTGGAAATACTCCTCATGCTTATTAAATATATTATAAAGCTCAAACTCCACTCTAGAATGCCTTTGTTCTTCCCTTAACTTTTTGAATCTTGCAAACAAAATTTGAGATCTGTTACTCCTACTTGAGATAGACTCCATTATCAATCCTACATGTCATGGTCCTTAGTGCCTTGAGCTAGCAATATTTGACAGTGGCCATTCACTCCATCAACCAACTCCTTTAGTTTTCATTTACTCTCTAGTTTCCAACCCATTGATCCTTTAACACTCTTTATTATTGTATCATAGGCATAACTCATTGTAATTTATATTAAAATAACGTTAAAAAATCACACAATTCCAATGCCTTTAGCCACTTAGTGCTTAGCCCCCTTCTAATTTTATTTCTCATATGGCTGCTACCTGAGACTGTCGACTTAGTGCTTAGGTGATAGGGCCTTTATGCTCCTGCCAGGGGACTATCTCCCTATGTATAACTCTCACCCTCGATTATTTTTGGGTTTCTACGTCAAGACGCCAACATACATCGGAGCTCCCTACATCGTAACTTTCTTCAAATTTCATTTAAAGTAGAGTTCTGAAAACCTCAACCTTTGATCTTCTCCATAGTGCTTAGGTGCTAGTCTCTCTCTACACCCTTGGTTCAATTACTCCCCTTTGTCATGCGCCAATGCATCGAAGCCCCTTTCATCGTAAATTCTCTCCAAAATAATTTATGAAGGAGTTCTGAAGTTTCAACCTCAGAAATACTTACCACGTGGCATCGCACAACACTTGGATGCTCGATCTTCTCTACGACCTTCGTTCTTTGGGTCCTCACAACCTAGTGGCATTCAAAATCGGTGCCCTCTTATCAAATCATAACTTTTCTATAAAACAATTAGACAAAAGTTATGAAAACTCCTGCCTTTGATATGTCAACCTTTGAGATGATGTCATGATATCATCATCACTCCATGTGGCACCTCCTTAGTGGTGAAATGTGTCACCTATATTCTCCCCATTAGGCCACAAAAAATGTTGAATTAAAATTCTGTGTGTCCACCATACAACCACGTCATGCTAACTTCATCTCATACATTATCTCCTCAGGGCCAATCAGTTTCTTCCATGTGTCCAATTGTAGGAGACAGAAATGGTCCATCGGTTCTTGGTTTTTCATTGATTTATTTTGTATTCATTCTCCTTATCAAACCTTGTCACTTTCAAAGAATTGCAATTGATAAGGACTTACGAGGTCCGATGGACTCAATCTTCCAAGGTCTCGATGTACTCTAACCATCAATGTTCTGATGGCCTCCACCTTCTGATATTCTGATATGACCTCTGCTCTGACGTTCTGATATGGAGTCCCTATGTGCTCCGACCTCTGATATTCTATCCTCCTAAGGTCCCAATTTGCTAGCTTTCTCTGATATTACAACCTTCTTAGGTCTAACTTTAGCAGTCAATAGATTTTGATCTATGAGGCAATTTACAGACTTCAACACGCCTTTGGAAATATATTTCAAACCACTTTCCAGTGGAGATTGTTTGATGTAGCCGTTGAGCCCATATTCTACGTGAGAAATGGCTGCAAGCTCTCTAACTCAATGATAGTCTGATTATCATCGATGCCAACATACCAAATTCCACAAGCCATCCAGACAATGTCAATTGTCCAACAATATCCGCCTTTTGCATTGACGGAAACAACATAAGCTCCCCCTAAAACAAGGCATGGTATTCCTCATTGTTTTTATTCTCCATGGTAATATTTTCCCCCTTTTACATCAACGGAAAAGGATTCCCTTGAATACTCCCTATAAACCACTGCAACCTACTCTTCAATTGATCCCCTATGTTGAGTAGCTTCTGACACACAATATAGTTGAGTCGTTTGGTAGGAGTCATAACCCTTACTTTCCGCCTGAGTTACTCAAACTCTTTCGAGTGGCTTAGTAAAGATATCTGCAATTTTCTATTTAGCGGACACATATTCAAGTATAACAACATTGGTTGCAACCTATTTTCTTAAGGAATGGAACTTGATAGGGATATTCTTATTCTTGGAATGCATGACATGATTCTTAGAGATACTGATGGAACTTTTATTATCACACATGATTGGAATAGTGTCGGTCATCTCTACCTTAATATCCTTCAAGTTCTTCTTCATCCATATAATTTGTGAGAAAGAAGTGGCAACTGCAATATAATCTGCTTCAGCAGTTGATAAATAAATGGAGGCTTATTTCTTTCTAACGCATGAGACTAAGAAATTTCCAAAAAATAATGTTCTGCTTGACGTGCTCTTCATGTTATCAATATTGTCTGCCCAACCAACATCAATGTAGACCTTCAACTTAAACTCTCTTCTTTTATCATACCATAGTCCATAATTCGATATCCCTAGAACATATTTAAAATCCTTTTAACATCGATGACATGAAGTTCATGAGGTAAATCTTGAAATATGGCCACAAGACCCACCTCTTGCATGATTTCTAGTCGCAAAGCTATGAGATACAGTGAGATTCCTATCATGGATCTGTATCCAGTCTGATTTACCGATGGTGTCTCATCTTCTTTTCACAATTTGCATCCTGTAACCATATTTTTGCGAACTGGATTGCAATCTTCCATCCCAAACTTCTCCATAGTTTCTCGTAGGTTCTTGGATTGGGAGATAAACACTCCATTTTGAGACTAATAAATTTGTAATCCTAAGAAGAAAGACAACTCTCTGATTATGGACATCTCAAAATTTTTTACATACATTTTGCAAATTGATGTCCCAATCCTTACATGTCATTGCCAAATATTATGTCGTCTACATATACTAATACAATTAGTAGATGATCGGCTTTACACTTTATGTATAAATTATTCTCTACAATACCTTTATTAAAACATTATTTTTGAAGGTATCGATCAAGTCTTAAATACCAAGCTCTCTAAGCCTATTTGAGTCCATATAGGTCCTTTTTTAGTTTTCACACAAACTCTTTATCTTTGGTGAGCGTGAATCCTTCTCGTTTTTGAATATAAACCTCTTCTTCTAGATCTCCATTGAAAAAGGCAAACTTCACATCCATTTGATATAACTTGGTATTTTTATGACTGGAAAAGGAAAGAAACATTCTAATCACTTCTAGTCTAACTACTGGTGCAAAGCTTTGCTTGAAATCTACCCCCTCTATTTGAGCATACCCTTTGTAGACCAAACGAGCCTTGTTCCTGATCACTTGACCTTGATCATTTAGCTTCTTTTTTTTTAAACCCCTTTTTTTCAAATGATTTTTTTCTCTTTGGTTCTTGGAACAAGCTCCCAACTATCATTCTTCTCAATTTGATCAAGTTCTTCATTAATAGCTCTCACACAAAACTTTTCTCACTTGCCTCACTGATATTTTTAGGCTCAATCTCAGACAACGGGGAAAGTTTTGCGCAACTTGAACTGCCAAAATGCTTCCTCCTGGTCTAAACACCAAGTCTATGACCTCCAATAATTTGACTCTCATGATGTTGTTTTTGTGCATACCTGGAGGGTGTTTTTGGCCTTCATGTTGTTCTGATTTCCACATCTTCAATATATGGATCTGTTTCATCTTAATATGAGGGCTTAATGTCTAAAATTTCTTCTTCATATGAGTTCATGGTTCCTTTAGAGGACGTACATTATGAAGCTATTTAATCTATTTCTACATCAATGCAATCCTCAACTCTCTTTGTATGTTTGTGGTAACACTTGTAACCTTTACTTCGAGTAGAGTACTTGAGTAATATATGCTTATTAGTGCATGAATAGAGATTTTTGGGATTTTTATCATTCCTTTTAATAAATAATTTTCTCCCAAACACCTTGAAGTGTTTAATTGATGCAGGTCAAAACCACAACTCATAGGGAGTTTTATCACTATTAGGTTCAAGTTGTGTTATGTTTTATAGGTATACTGTGTCTTGTGCTGCTTCTCCCCAAAATATGTTGGATACATCTACTTCATCCATATAGCTTTGGCCATTTCTTGGATTGTCCTGTTCTTCCTCTCAAATACTCCTTTTTTTGGGATTTTTAGCCACAAAATATTGCCTCCTAATGCCATGCTCTTCGCATAATTGTTCATATTGTCTTGAAGTGTATTCCCCTCCTCTGTCTCATCTTAAGCATTTGGTCTTTAAATCTTTAAAATTTTCTACTTTTGCTTTAAATTTTTTTAAATGCTTGAATGCTTATGATTATTCTTTTAAGAGCATGATCCAAGTGGCCCTAGTAAAATCATCAATGAGCATCATAAAATAACTTTCTCCTCTTTGGGGTTTTTCTCTATTTGCGTTGCAGATATCTATTTGAATTTTGAATTGGCTCCAGTGGTCTAGATGAAGAGAAATTTTTTGAATTGAAATAAGCCCTATTTTTCTTACTAAATTAACATGACCTGCAGATTGAATTATCAGGCCTTGAAAGTCTTGGAAAACCTCTCACCACTTCCATCTTGTTGTCTCTATCCAAACTATCTCCTATGCCAAAATCGTGCTTGATTCATTTTTCTTAAATAGCCATTTACCCTAGAGTCATCAAACACATATACATTGTTGTGAGTTTTGATTTTTTTTCCCACCTGTTGATGGTGCTGGACCTGCCAACATTCAGAGGATCTCCCAAGTATGAAGTCCAAACTAGACCTCACACCGTTGTTTTAGGAGTCCCATCTGGTATGATGGATCGGTTTCCATTATCTTAAATGTTTCCCTTAGCACTTTCTTGTCAGCACCAGAGAGTGGTATGATGTGTCTTTGAACAAAGAAGTTCATGTGCCTGGTTAGTGTCAATGTTACTTGTGTCAAGATTCTTTCACAACACAGAGAGAGGGTGGGAGTGAATCTCCAGTCGAAAGGGAGGAAGTCCCAACTTTGTCAGAGACATACAACACAATAGGACATGCACATCTTCTAGAATAGCAATCCACATGGATACAACAGTCACGACACACAAAGGAATATATCACATTCAACACCCAATGGGGCAGTCCGTGCAAGTGCAACGATTGTTATAACAACTTTACGTGAAAGGTTTTGTCTGATGTATGGGGAGGTGGTCAATACGGGAAGGAAAGTCTTAACAACTTATACAACACATTTTCATAAATATATGTATTAGAATAGTTGAATGAGTTCAATTGTTTAACACAGGTTAAATCAGCCTGCATTACAAGTGTTCCAGATTAATCTTACAAACAGTTGCAAAACATGTGAGAAAATGTGTTGGCCTGTTATCAGGCTTTTGAATTAAGCCAAACTTCCAAGGCACATCGCTACACCATACATCACTAACCTCGTAGGGAAGGTGTTGGAGCCACTACTCGCTCCTCAAAGAAAAGATTACAGACTCTCAAGGCTATGTGGGAGGAGCCAAGCTATAATGTCCTTTGCATGTACAAATGATGGGGTATTTATATCCAAGGGTGAAATTGGCCCTTGTGACTATTAGACTTCCCTCATGACTGATTGAATTTCATGACTTTTCAGATTAAATGACCCTTTAGATTACAAGTGGGTCTCGTGGACTTCATGTTACATTACATTGATTGGCAACAATATGGCCCACAGTAGTGATGTGGCTGACATGACTCAACATGATAGTGCCGGTATGTTCATGCTGGTGTTGGTGTCCATGTCGAGCTGCAGTTTTTTTGAGTGATAGATGTCCTCTTGTTGTATCACAGCTTCACCTCTACATGGAAATGTGTGTGGAGTCCTTGATGGTCATTTGGTTCACTTGATGTTGCATGTTCACAGTGCTCATCGCTTGTAATTTGGCATTCTTGACATGTCTGTCCGTTCGCAAAAATATCTCCTTGCATGTTCATTCATTCGTTCTTTCAAGAATACATTTTTACATGTTCATCCATTCATGAACACATCTCCTTGCATGAATCATTTGTCCATCTATTTGTCAGCTCGTGAAAATAACCTTTTGCATGTACTCTCCTTGTTCATCCCATTTGTCATTACATCATGTTTATTCATGTACCTATATCTGTAGTCGCTCATGACAGGACGACATCAAATCCATAAACCTTCTAGTCTACCATGATGTATGGTCATTATCTTTCAGATGCAAGTGACCAGGAGAGAGGACAAGGTTGTGAAACTGCATGAGGAAAATTTTGAGTTGGGATGTGAGGTTTGGGCACTACTGGTCAAAATTGTGTAGAGGTCACTAAGGCACTGAGATGGAAAATCTAGATTAGGAGTGACTCTCCGCAAGATTTGGCTTGGCTGGAGGGAAGATATGCACAATTTATGGAGGGAAGAAGTTTAGACATCACATGGCCTTCGCAGCAAAAACTGCACAATTCTTGGAGGGAGCTCGCTATGGGCTGCAGGAGGCTTGGCAGCAAAAACTGCGCAATTCCTAGAGGGAGCTAATATCGGGTTGTGGATAGCTTGGTAGTAAAAATTATACAATTCCTAGAGGGAGATGGCACCTGGCTGTGAGATTTCTTGGCAGTAAAAACTGCCCAATTCCTAGAGGGAGCTGGCAGTTGGCTGCAAGGTTGCTAGAGACAAAAAATGTGTAGTTGCTAGGAAGTTGACCTTCTGAATACCTCTGTGCAGTTTTTGAGATGAGCAGGATGTTGGGATTCTCATGAGCTTGCTCAGAAATATTTGTAGTTTTCTATGTGAGCAGCCAGTCGGTTGATCAGGTGGATGGCTAGAAAAACAACACAAATTTTGAGAGGAGATAGGGATGGACACTTGGTTTCTGTCCATCGTGTATACACAGATTCTGCAGTTAGTGGAGCAGGCAAGGTCTATAGCTTCTGTGAAATTTTTGAGGGGAGTGAGTCTCTGGGTCACTACCTAGTCAAACTCACTGGTTGACGAGTTGGAGGGTTGGTTTGTTAGCTTCAGGGAAGCACATATTGAAATGTTTTGTTGGACACTTCTGCATAGTTGAGGATGACACTTCGTCGAATTGATTACTTTCTGGAAGTATGGCTGTTAGAGGGTGATCCAGTCATTAGAAATTCAACAAAATGACTAAGTGTGTGAGCAAGTGAATTTGAGCATACGTAACCTTGTGAAGACACACTCAACATAACTTGACAACAAGACACAGCAAACCTTCAAGAAAACACATGCTCAACATGATTGACTAACGGTGCAATCGATAAGCACAATTCTTGTGATGGATCATTGAACGAACGTGATGACACTTTCCCAACAGTGCATACAATTTTATGTGTGAGTGTGACAATGGTTTACATAGTGAACAAAACATGTACACATGAATCGAAGATCTTGTGCATGACCAAAACATGGTCGCTAGCGTGACATGGTTACCAACATGTTAAAAATTTGTCCATTGAATGGTCAAGAAAAGAGGGTGCAAAGACTCACACAAGCCCATGGGGTGAACCGGAGTGATTACAAACATCAAGTAAAAGCTCAAGGGAGGCTCTGAAATTGGATGCAGGCCAAAATTTTAGAGGGTGTTGCAGCCGCTACAACACTTGGCGACACACTTGTAGAATTCCATCTTATCTTTTTTGGTTCATTGACAGCACAGGGCCTTGGTATTTTAGGGAGTATTGAATCGATGTGTGGGTTACATCGGGTTCCTCACTTACCCCATCGATTGACATGGTTCGCCACTTTCCAGCTTAGTCAAACATAACAAAAAATTCTTCTTGATCATGATGTTTTGAAATCGGGAAGGGTAGTTTAGCTCACGAGTTAAAAGAAAATTAGAGTATAAGATTTCATCTCTGGTGTTGCTCTGCTGCCAGAAGGCCTGGACATTACCTGGGGAGAGTCACATAGGAGAAAACACATTGCTCCACTACCAGAAAGCCTAGTTAGTACCCTGGTGGAGTTGCATGAGTCACCTCTTTGCACAGGAAGCCTTTCCCTTCTTTCCCCTTTGTATTTTTTTAAATAGGATTGTGAATAGGCACTTATTTATTTTTGGGGAGGAAGAGGGATCCCAACTTATTGAGAGCAGAAGAGTTTCTTCCTTCAGAGAAGCATGTAAGACCTCTAATATAGGTTTACTCATTTAGATTTTCCCCTTCCTTTTTTCTACTAGTTGGTTGAGGTTAATCACGTAGAGCAAAAGAGTGAGTGCATGCATGGCGTTTCCCAGTGTGGACACAAGTTTATGGTTGGACCCAAGCTTCCCTTGAAGACGGATCATATTTTCCATCAAGACTTCATCAATTGAAGGTTATAACCAAGCACAGAGAATACAGACACAACACTCGCCAAGTGTTGTAGTGTCACAAGTCTCTTAAGATCTCAGCCACATACTCATTCAAAATCTAGAACTTAGTAGAAGGAAGCACTTATTTAAAAAACTAAAAATAGAAGGATATTAAATAAACAAAACAATACGAAACAAAAATAGTAAGAAAAGTGAAAAAGAAAAACAATAAGCAACAGATAGAATTATGTACATGGCGTGGGGCCCGGCCCAGCCTATTGAAAATAATGTTTGAGATCTTGGCCATTGACAGGAAGGTTTTCAATCCTCACATCAAGTGACTGTAGACAGTATGTGTGTGGGCCAAGCTTCTCATGGACTATGTACGAACCAATCCATGGGGACTGGAACTTTGTATTCTTGACTTTGTCTTCATGGGGTTTATTCCATTTCAAGACTACGTCACCAACATCGAAGTTAGCTTTCCCTATAGCCTTCTTGTCCAACCATCTCTTGATACGGTTCTAGTGGAGTGTAATCTTTTCTTTTCCTTTCATCCTTATTTCCTATAGTTTGCAGAGCATATCCATCCTATGTTGAACTAGCATGCAAGGCTTTCCTTGGGATTCTTTAGACAACTAAATCACCAGAAAGTAGATGTTAAGCAGTAGGATGGCTTCTTTACCATAGACCAATAAGTACGGTGAGGTATTCAAAATGGTCAGCCCATAAGGCATTCGTCAAGGAAGAGTGCTAGTTACACTGCTTAGAGTATACGACCTTTTTTATTATGCCAATAAGGTTTTTTTTGTGGATTCTGCGAGACCATTTTCTTACGGGTAGTAGCTAGATGAGTGTTTCAACACAATATCATTTTTTAATGCAAAATCATAAATCTTTAAAGATGAAAATTATGTTGCATTATTAAACACAAGTAATACCGAAACATCAAAGCATGAGATGATGTTCTGTTGGAGGAAGCTAATCACTTCTTGGCCATTCACTTGCTTGAGCAGAACTGCTTCTGTCCATTGCATGAAGTAATCGGTGGTTGTCAGAATGTAGCGGTGTTGTTTCAACGAATGTTGGAAAATTTCCCTGATGATGTCTAGGCCCCATTGTTGGAATGGTTCAGTCACTACAATACAGTGTAATGGGGTTGCTGACCTTCATGTTCTGTCGGCATATCGCTAATAGACCAAGCACTTGTAGGTGTATGTGTGCATCCTTGAATAATGTGGGCCAGTAGAAACCCGCTCGCATAACTTTGTGTGTAGTGGTATTTCCCATGAAGTGACCCTTGGTTGTTCCATCATATCGATATTGCAAACCATTCTCTGATTCATGTGCCTCGAGGCACTTGAGAAAGATTCTGTTCTTGTGCTTTCTGTAAGTCACTTTGTGCACAAACTGATAAGCTAAAGCTTTGAGATGCAATGTCCTCTTCTATCTGATGGAAAAGTGAGAGGGTATGGTGCCTTGCTCAAGGTACTGGAACACATCTACGTACCATTCCATACATAATAATTTTTACCGGTTTCACCTAAATCAATGAAGTGAATGGAAGTCCAAGGAAATGAGAGTTGGAAATTAAAACTGAGAATTAAAAATACCGTGCGAACTAGATTCACAAGCTCAGAATAATCTACCTTCATCGTTATCTTTTGTCATTTATTTTTTCTAAATCTCTGATACCTTCAAAATATCCCATGTTCATGGATATTAATACATAGCTACTTCTCCTCTCATATTAATGAATGCGAAAAGAAACCTCTATTATCAATTAATGCGAACATAAACTTCATATCATGACTCCTAACTCTATCAGTGCTGCCATTATGACTGATGACTTGGGAATGGATGAACAACCTCCATTATGTCCCCATGCAGACTTTGGAGTGTTACATGAGTCAAAGAGTTTGAATTTTATAAAATGTCCTACAAACAGGGAGCCCTTCATAGGGCATTTTATAATATTATTATTTTTTTTTTAAAACCTAAAAATGAAATTTAAAATTTATTTTGACTGGTAAATTTTGTTGAGAACTTCTCTTGGGTTCTAAAGGGCTTTAGAAGGGTTGTGGCGTGTTCAAATTTGAACATTGTTCGAGTTTACAAGGAAAGCCTAACATGTTTCTAATCAAAATTATAGATTTTCTGTGGTCATTTATCATTTAAAATCCCTTTTGGATCCATGAGATGGCATGCTACTTATTTATGAATGGTACAAAAAGTTCACTTTTATGGAGTAACTTTTAAGTCTTGCTCAAATTTGTTAAGCCTTATGGCTTATGACGCTATGATGTATAAGAGAAGCAACATAATAGATCATTAATTCTATTGTTTTTTAATAGGATTTGTAAAATAAATAAATATGTATAGTTTGTAAGTTATA
This sequence comes from Pinus tabuliformis, assembly GCA_031772625.1. Lineage (NCBI taxonomy): Eukaryota > Viridiplantae > Streptophyta > Pinopsida > Pinales > Pinaceae > Pinus > Pinus tabuliformis. The sequence continues at coordinate 1,491,265,829 of CM062817.1, forward strand.
AATTTATAATCACTATATATGTTTCATATTTATCAAATTTAAATAAAATATTTTTGGTAAAAATTTCATGATTTTTTAAGGTTGTTTTTTTACCTTTAAAATTCTAGTAAATATTAAATTATAATATATTTTGTATTCTACATAATGACAAATAACAAATGTTATTATTTATTGTTATAATCTAGAATTTGGTTTGATTGAATTAATGAATAATTGGTATTTGAAAAAAATATATAGTTTGCTAATTGTTATAAATTAAAATTTTGGTTTTTCTAGTTAATAAGTAACACGATATAAATATATCTCTAAAAGAATATTTATATATACTTAATATATAATTTCATTTAAACATAGATGTTTTTCTTAATGTGGGATCTATATATGGTTCACTTTAACACATAATTTTAATGAAAATTCAGAATACATGGTGTAATTGTGTATATGGATAAACACAAAAATTCTAACAATATGTTATTATTTGGGTACTTACAACAATTTTTAATATTCTTTTGGTATTTTCAATTATAATGTATATTTCAATTTTTGTAAATATTGAAAAAATAATGTATTTAAGTATTTGCAAGAATTAGGCCTAGGGGCTTTGGATTGATAGTCAATGGGTGCACTATTAAGGCACTCCTTGGGATAGGTCATTGGTTCAAATCCCCGTGGGTGCTTATCTACCCAAAAAAAAAAAACGTATTACCAAGAATTTCAATTCCAATTGAAATTGGAACAAAAATTTGCTAACTGTGCGCGAAACCCTAAAAAAATTAATTTTTGATTAAAAAAACAAAGAAGTTCAAACAGAAAAACAATTGTAATGTAGATATTACCTCAGATTTAAGATCCAAAGGGAAAATTGTTACACTAAGACTTTGTCCAACTATATTTTGTTTTTAGACCTTTAATTCATTAATGTATATTTCCTTTAATTTATAACGGGGTTTACAAATATATATATATATATATATATATATATATATATATATATTAATTATTTTGAATGCATTGGTTTTTTGTTTTTTGTTTTTTTTTCAAATTATGTGATAATTCTTTTCACAAAAAGGCACATAATTTTTTTAAAAAAAGATTTAAGGTAAGTAATGAGAAGATGTTATATTAGAGAATTATATAAGTGTTAAATATAAAATTAAATTGAAGAAAAAAATAATTATTTTTCATATATAATTAAGATGATTTAATAAAATAAATATATAATTAAATATAATATCTTTCCATTAAAGATAATAAAAAATAATAAAAACAACAAGTTTGCTATATTCAATTTGATATTTCTTAAATTATATATATATATATATGAAATTTAAATAATAATGGTTTATATTTAAATTTTTTAATAATCATAAAAATAATTAATATTTATAAGTATATTTATAATGTTTATGAAATTTTGTATTTATTACCATTTGACTTCTAGTTGAATAGCAATTGTGACTCCTCATAATGAAAATGTTAAGCAATTTGATAAGCTTAAAAAATAAATAGATGAGCTATGGATGGTCAAAAATCAACCAGTTGTTATCTTTATACATGGTCATCTGTAATTTATTTGTGAAGCTTTGTTAGATTTAGTATCAATGTCATGATAATAAGTCACACTCAGCAAATTATGAAATTTAAGATAAATATTATTAATTTCTAATTTTGACATGCTTAAGTTTGAGTATATATTCTGGTAACGTTTGTTGGATTTTTGGAATCTTAAATTTAAAATGTGTAATTTGCACATTTTAAGTGTTTAATAGACTTTCTTTTATAGTGTTACCTCAATTATAGATTGAAAAAGGTATTTTGAATAACAAAAACTCACAATGTTTTCAAATTAACATACGTCTATTTTAACTCAGGATCTCCCAAATATTGACATGAAAATATAAATTTATTTTTTAGTGCAAAGCTTGAAATATCCTTTTACACTTATAGATCAAGAATTAAAATAAAGTTTCAATCACCTTAGAAAATCCTGAACTCTTAAATGATTAATATTATTTACTTATTCTCCCTCTGTAATAATCATTTTTTGAAAACCAATGCATAATAATAATAAAAAAGGATAATTTTATTAAAAATATTATTTAATTTTTATTATTATAATATGTAACAATTGTTATTGTGATGTCCCTGGAAAAATTGTAATTATTTTATTTACTACAGTAAAACAAAGGCTTGATTTTATTATTATTAACATTTGAATTATGTATTAAATTTTGTTAATTATGAATGAAAACAAATATGGAGCTTGTAACTCTCTTTCATATCAAGAAGTTGGGATTAGGTAGTTAACTAACCCTAACTACTTCCTTAGTATTAATTCTCGAAGAAGGTATCAAGAGCGTAATGTGAAAGTACCTCCGAGAATTGGAAATTGGAGAAAGGGGAATATTTGCCATGCTGGAAGGACAGACGGATTGTGAGCTAAGTCTGGTGGTGACCAGATAGTTGTGGATGATGTGACTGATAAAGCCTTGCAAGAAGGCATTTGTCTTCTGAGAAAGCGCTTGAAGGGAGGCTTGGACCTAAAGGCAAGTATCATGGTTGGGAGGCTAAATTTATGTTATGAAGTGGTGACTTCAACAGTTAACTGACATATGGTATCTATCCAGGTAAGTTCTAGATCCTATGTATTTAATTTAGATTATAAAATTCTATGTATATATGTATTAACTCTTAAAATTAGTTTACTATATGGTTGGATCCTGTGTATTTAATTTAGATTATAAAACTGTATGTATATATGTAACTCTTAAAAGTAGTTTACTAGATGGCCTCAGGGCTTCCGTCAGAATTATATTAACATACAAATGCATAAGTAATGAAACCAAGGTAAACCCTGTGTAAGTAGCAGAGAAACAGTAATGACTTTTAACACAGAAAACATAGTATTGAGAAATTAAAAGAAGGTAAACTATCACTATAAATATAGCTACAGTTTCTACAAAGAAAAATGAGCACATTTTCTAGACAACAGTTTAGCATAGCCAGATATAGATAGCTATCACAGAAAAGATGCCCATTCTGGAAATAAACATATTGAGAAAAGAGAAACTCTGCAAACAGATACAGATAGCTAATACAGTAAAGTTGTAAACTTATTGACAAACAAGAACCACTAGGGGGCGAGCATTATGGCCATATCATTTAAAAATGTACCCAACTAAAGAAAAGAACAAATAACAACTCGACTATATATATATATATATATATATATATATATATATATATAATTTTTGAACAGTCCACAATGGGTCGCCAGAGATTTAATAGTTAAAGGGCAATGTTTGCCTTAAATTAACTGCAACCCCAGAGGAACAACACCACTAGACAGAGATTTTCCCTGTTAAGGAGGATATCACCCGAATCCCGAGCGGGTTTTCACATAGCAAAAATATATAAATAGCATATCGAGAATTGGGAGCCGAAGCAAAGCCTTGGTCGAGCCTTCAACTTAAATGAGTAAATCTAACAAAGAAAAGAGACTCATCCTGAATGTTGCATTAAAGAATCATACTAAATGATATTTCTAGATACAAGATTTACATACAAAAGAAGGAGCCAAAATGAGGTTGAAACTTCTTAAGAAAACCTAGAATGAGAAAATAGGGTCAAACCCTCGTAAAACCATGCAATCGAAACATGTAACCAAAGAAATTGAACATTAAATTAATAACTATATTATCAGAGTCTTAATACAAATTATAGAATGACTGAGGCAAGTCGTAGCCAAAGTATCAAGTATCAATTAGCATCGATGCCACTACAAAGCAACATACCAAAATACATCAGTTAAACGTTACATAAGGCTCGAACAACACCCTCGTCAGAAAAACACTAGCACCTAGTTAACATATAAATCTTTGACAGAGACAGGCCTCAGGAAGGCTAGACAATCCCGAATACGCAATGGGTCTAGCAATGCCATAATCATATCTAAAAACAATTAAACTATCTGGGTATTAACTCTCCGAGTTATTCACTCAAAAGGAAAACAGGAACGTGAGAAATCTTAATTGTAAAATAAATCTCGCACATACCCCAGGGAGCTGATAGGGTCTGAGTGTAGAACCTTGATAGAACAATGGAGGTTTTTCTTCACAACATTTCCTTGAGCGCTAGAGGAACCTCGGAAGAACTTGTAACATAACCCATGACCAACATTACTATTATGGCAATAAACAAAGAAGCAAACTTTTCCTCTTTGAGACAAATCTGATAAGAAGGGAATTTACCTGTTAGGATCGCGCTTCAAGTTGAATCTACCATTGAAACAAATCCATGAAGTTTCTCTCTAGCTACGAAGAAACCGCACAAGAAAGACCGCAATGGGATTCATGGAATGAGTCAGAGAGCTGAAGGCCCAAACCAAAACACAGAGGCAACAACTGAACAAGGAATACTTACCCAAGGCTTAACTAAGGCTTCCAGACCAGGTCTCCACCATTGGATGAGATCGAGAATGCATAGCCATTGATGAAGCGAGGACGCCAAGAAAGGGTGGACTATTGTTGAGCTGACAGTACAAGCTCAGAGGTCTGCTCCGGCCAACGGTCGATAGTACAGTAAGGTGGGTCAGTATTAATATAAATACCATCATAATTCAATGCAAACCATAAGGTGTGTCAAGAGCCACTAAACTATGGATTAATGTGATTGGGAAATGTGATATATATATGGTAAATGATAAACATTTACACACATCTCGGAGTAATCTAATATGGTTTGTGACTATGGGTTAATATGTAGGAAATTTAATAATGTTCATATTATAAGAATTTTCTATCTTTTATTTTATTTTATTTTGATTATTTATGTGGATATATGAAAAGTGGTATCAGAGCACTCAGGTTACAAAATTGAGGCCTCTAGAAATTAATGCTTAATAGTGTGGGTATTTTTTTTCTTTTTTTTTTGTACCTAGTAAAAGAAGCCAAAACAACTAACATGAAGAGAACAAGAAACACACTTCATACGAAAATGAAGGGTTTAGGACTTCGATCTTTTTGAGAAACTAACTGTGAAGTATGGGTTCATTTGGGGGAAGAACCACGGAACACCAATACTACCATTCTCGAAACAGTACAAGAGTTAAAAAGTAAGAAGGCACGACTGAGGGAAGATAATGAAAGACTGATGTAGGAGCAAGAGAATATTATGAAGAGTCTATCAAATAGGTAGAATCAATTTCATACAATCCCCAACCCAGAACACAAACATATGACAGGGGAGGAAGACTTTCAAACAAAATATCTAGAAATGGAAGGAGGGGAAGAAAACAAGGAAGAAAAATTTGATAGTGCATCAGACCATAAAACACAAAAAAGACAAAGGATAGAACTGCAAGGAGAATTGAGGAAAATAAAACCGCCCATCTTTGATGGTGAGAAGGAAGAGGCAGTTGAAGCTTGACTTATTAATATGAGTAAGTATTTTCAGTTGTATGATTATGACCATAATTTAAAAGCTCGCTTGTCCATCTTTCAGTTGCAAGGGAAAGCCACCCTATGGTGGGAGGAAGTTAAGACTGTGTGTGGGGTAAATGAACAAAACATAACATATAAAAAATTTCAAGTAAATATATTTAACTAAACAATTCTATCATGAAAAGGCAAAAGAGTTTCATGATTTAAGATTGCGAAAGTTGACAATGGACGAGTGCATTACAAAATTTACATCCTTACTTCGGTATGTACCCTACATATGGGAGGAGAAGGGGAAGATGCATCGATTTATCAGTAGCTTTCCATTGTTTATGAAGGACTGCCTCGAATTCGACAACTGAAAAACCATGGATGAGTTCATAAGGAAAGCCCAAATATGTGATCAGCGAAGCGGGAAAAAGGGAAATGTAGTAAGAAAATGGACTAATAAAAAGGGAGTTAAATTCCTTGTTGGTAACAAGGGAACCGAGTCAATAACTAATAAAAGACCCCACAAGGGGAAATAAACAGAAACCTTAACAGAAATCAAACCAGATTTAGAATTCCCAATGAATTCAAGACCAATGATCATTTGAGCAGAACTGAAGTTGAAATTGAAACAAGGCCCCCAATACAATGTTGGGGATGTGGAGGACCACATTACATAAAATTTGTCCCAATAGAAGAGGAACAGAACAGATTTCGCAGATTTAGGAGGCATCCATTATAGGATAAGTGGCCTAGAGCATCTTAAAGATCATTGCTTCCCTTGAAGACAATAAGGCGAGGTACCAACCAACCATGGTGGAATTCGAAGGTAAATTTTTTTACCAATCTATATGTGTTTTAATTGACCCAAGAGCTACATTAAGTTATGTTAGTCCGAAGATAGTTGAACAATGTTGTTTATAAGCTATCAAATTCAAAAATCCTAGGTTAGTACAGCTAGCCACAGGGGCAAAAAGACGAGTGTTGGCCAAAGTCAGCAAATGCCCATTGAAAATAGCAGGTCAGTCCCTAATGGAAGAACTAAATGTATTGCCCCCAAGATCTTATGACATTCCAATAGACATGGACTGGCTCGAAAAACATTTTCCCCCCATCAACTGCAAAAAAACGCTATCCACTATATGGACGAGGAGGGAAAGAGGCAGGAAATACAAGGTATACTAAGATAACTAAAACTAATACCAATAACCGCCTCACAGTTAGAAAAATGTATCACAAAATGATGTCAGATTTATCCAATTCAAGTATGATATGCCAACCCAAAGGAAAAATCTAGTTCTTTGGAAAATACAGCAGTAATATAGAATTTTCCAAACGTATTTCCTAAAGAGATTCCGGGACTCCCTCCTAAAAGAGATATATATTTTACCATTGAAATAATATTGGGAGAAGCTCCGGTGTCTCGAGCTCCTTACCACATGAGTATACCAGAGTTGACAAAATTAAAAATGGAGTTACACGAACTGCTGGATAAAAATTATATCCGTTCCAGCATGTCACCTTGGGGAGACCCAGTACTTTTAAAAAAAAATAAGGATGGAACTCTGCGCTTGCGTATGGATTTCCGCCAACTAAATAATATGACTATTAAAAATAAATACCCTCTACCACGTATAGATGATCTTTTTGATCAGGTGAAGGTTGCGACAATGTTTTCAAAGATTGATATACTTTTGGGCTACCATTAGATCATAATTAAGGAAGAAGACATATCAAACACAGCCTTTAGAACTCATTATGGACATTACGAGTTCGTGGTGTTACCCTTCGAGCTAACCAATGCTCCCACAACCTTCATGTGTTTCATGAATAGTATATTTCATCAATACTTGGAGAAATTCGTGTTAATTTTATTGATGACACTGATTTATTCCTGCAGTATAGAAGAACATCAAGAGCATCTCAGAATAGTGTTGCAAACTCTTAGAGACCTTCAGTTGTATGCTAAATACAACAAGAGTGATTTCTTTAAGGAATATATTTAGTATTTGGGCCATATCATTATCAAAGATGGAATCATTGTGGGCTGAGAAAAGATAAAGACTATAATGGAGTGGCCCATGCCAAAGGACGTGGCAGATATAATATTATTCATGGGTCTAGCTGGATACTACAACACATTCGATGAATGATTTTCCAAAGTGTCATACCCTATTACCTCCCTGCAGAAGAAATAAAAATCCTTCAAGTGGACAACAAAATTCTAGAAAAGATTTGAACAACTTAATAATCTACTAACCACCGCGCCTATCTTGAGCATTGCAGTCCCAAATAAAGATTGCGTACTCTACACATATGCTAGCAAGGAAGGGGTTGGTGGCATTTTAATGCAAAAAGGAAAAGTGATTGCCTACAAATCTAGGAAACTCAAGGAATACGAACAAAAATATTCAGCCTATGACTTAGAGTTAACAGTTGTCATTTATGCACTGAAAATGTGGTGGCATTATCTGATGGGTAAGAAATTTCTCCTAATTACTGATAATTATAGCTTAACTAGCTATTTTAAGTGTTAGTGTTATTCTTTGAAGCCTTCCACTAGTGATCAAACATGCTTTTACAAAATGGTCTTAGGGTGCCAAAGTCAAATTTTGTCATTTCAATGAGTCTTCAAGTTTGGTCACTAGGTATTAGGTCTAGGATTTGTTTTCACTCCTTCCAAAATTTTCCAAAATTCGGTCCATGTCACCATTCAGCTGAGTGTACCATCATTCAAAGAGTTTTCATCATCATTTCAGGTTCCAATGGGTCATTTTACACCTTGTTCGTGCTTCAATTGTACTTGGGTAAGGCTCATTTCCCTCTCCTAGGATTTTGGAGGTAATTTCTTTTGGATGGTCAAATCATCAAAAAAACTTGTATCCTGATGCTCATACACCTTCCCCTATCCTTAATGTACTTTCTTAAGCACTTCCCATCACTCATATCCTTCAAATTCATCGTTTTCCCACAAACCCTAGCTTCTTGCTACAATTTGACAATTTTCTAGGCTAGGCCTATATTTTTCCCTTTTGGATCCCTTCCCCTCACTCAATATTTTAAATTCCACTTTCCATTCCTTCCTAACATCCCTCCCTATTTTCCAAAATCTTCTCAATTATTTAGCAGTCCCTTATCCCCTTCATTTCCCTTCATTTCTACAAATCCCTTGTTCCACATATCGGGATAGGTTTTACTCAAATGATGTTTATGAGAAATAGAAGATGAATTTGAAAAATGTGAGAGAGGCTTTTGTCCATAATAGGCCAAGGACGAAAAACATCCTTCACTTTTTACACAAATGTCATGGTTTTAGTGAAATGTCAAAAATACAGTTTCCTCAAGAGAGTTGTTGCACCTCTAGAGTGACCTTAGTAAAATCAATATTTCCCCTAGCTTGATTAGCTAAATGACTTTCTTGATGAGTCATATGATAACTAGACACAAAGGTATTTCTAATGAGCTATCATGAGCTCAATTTGGAGTTGAGAAACACCTTCAAAAGTTGACTGCAACAACACTCTGCATTTAGGCATCCTCATTTTGCACATTTTGACCAGTCTTGGGAGATTTCACATTTGGCAAGGCAAATGAACTCCAAATTGAAACATTCAAGACGTTTTAGAAAGTAGACTCAACAAGTTTTCTAATGAGCTATCTTGCACCCAATTTGGACATCATTAAGGCATCCAAAACGTGGTCTGAAAGAGGCACTATGCATAGAATCAATGGCGTTGCGCATAGAAATTTTCAACATAGGAAATTGCAACATTGGCGCTACGCTTTTGACTAGGACACTTGTTGGAAGAATGGCTTGCATATTTGGATTCAGCATAAAAAAAAAAAAAAGCAAACCTAGAAAGTTTCAGCAAATTTGGAGCAAATCTAGGTCACCTAAAGGTCAAAAAACCATCAAAAAATGCCCTCTCTACCACTTTTTGAACACACAAGAAGTAGCCTTGGTAGATTCCACTTTTGAGGGGGAAAATGACCTCAAAATGAAAAAATTCAAGATGTTCCAGAAACTAGGCAAGAAGCCCTTTCCAACAAGCCATCTTGGGCGCAATTTGGTCAAGGGGAAGGCCTCCAAAATTAGGTCTGAAAAGGCACTATGCATAGGAACACTCGCGCTATGCATAGGATGGATTTGGTCAGTTTTGCTTAAAAAATCAAATTTTCGCCTAGTTTTTCTACAAGTTGAATTTTTATTTCATCGTGGATGAATTTATGAATGTAAATGATACAATGCTATGTATGTGTAATTGTAAAATCACTCTAGAGTGTAGATTCATCATTTTGAAGTGGTTTGGGGGGTGAATGAATCAGTTTCCATGGTTTTAGAGGCAAGTTGTTCCAGTGCTTATATTCTTGTTCTTAATTTAGAAATGGTTGAAACCACCATTCTCATGGATTCGACCCCTGATGGCTAGCATAGGTGGTTTGGTGTCTATATTATGTACTTTTTTAGTCATTAGCAGAGATTGGACTCTTGTGGATGCTTTGAGCTACATTGTACATATCTACAGCAGTTTGGCAAGAAAATAAACTAAGATTTGCGGCTATTTTTGTGGGATTCTTGTGGTAATGTGTTTTTGCATTGTTTCTCCTTCTGTCATTAGTTTTTCTCATGTGTTATATGTGCCAAAATATATTTCATTCTTCTTAACTAAATGAAATTAATATAGATAGGTGGAATACATCGATAATAGTGCTCTGCCTTGTGAATACATTTAGTTTTTGATGTTTTCAACTCTCTGAAGAGGACTCGTGATCCTTGCATGCCTTCCTCAGCTCCTCACCAGTCTTATACCTATCATCTCACTTAATTCCAAGTGCCAAAACACCTACCTATCTCGCCCAACACAGTACCCTACTATTCTAACTTGATTTCCTTCACCCAAAGTTTCCTGCTCCATTTGATCTAGCAACAAAACCATCGAAATCAACCAAAAACCCTAGTGCTACTATACCTAGCCTAAAATCCATATTCAATTCACTCATCTCAACTAATATTGACAAGGAGAAAGCCCTGTCCCGACTTGGTAGGGCTAGCTACCAAGTTAAGCGTGGTTTGTGGTTATCCTAGGATTGCCTCCCTTCAACCTGAGGTCGATATAGGCTCTAACATTAAGCATCTCACTTTGAATTCCATGCAAGCCACATGTATTGACTTTTAAAGTGGTTTTGATTTTGAGATCAAGCACTTGAAGGGTAAGGAAAATCAGGTCGCGGATGCTTTGAGTCAGAAGGTACACTATATTTATGAAATCTCTTACAGTGAGGTACGGACCACCTTCCAAGAGTTGATCAAGGAGGCAGACAAACGGGACCCAGAATATCAGTCTTTATGGAGGCAAGCAAAAACTTTGAACAACCATAAACAACAGTTGGGATACAAAGTAAACCATTAAGGTATGCTAATTTATAAAAGAATATTGTATGTGCCTAACCAGAAAAATATTAAAGACTTAATTTTGGATGAATATCATAAGAGTCCATATGCAGGCCACCCTGGGTACAAGAAGTTGATTACCGTGCTTAGAAAAGAATATTTTTGGCCTGGCATGAAGAAGGATGTAGTTGAGTATCTAACTCGCTATCTAGAATATCAACGCGTGAAAACAACGCATCAACATCCAGTCGAATTACTGCATCCACTACCAATTTCAAAGTGGAAGTGGGAGACCATTTCCATCAACTTCATTACAGGACTACCTAGGTCCAAAAAGAAAAATGACTTGATAATGGTGGTAGTGGATAAGTTGAGAAAGTCTGCTCATTTCATACCTGTGCAATCAACCTACAAGGTTGTTCAGATTGCTAATATATTCATGCAAAATATTTTCAGATTACATGGACTTCCAAAATTTATAATTTCAGATCGCGATGTAAAATTTACATCAGCTTTCTAGAGGGCTTTATTTGAGGGATTGGGCACACAACTCAATTTCAGCACTACATACCACCCTCAAAAGGATGGACAAATTGAACAGCTAAATTAGGTGGTGGAGGACACGTTGCGAACTTATGTAATGTAACAACCCTCAAAATGAGAGGATTACCTACATTTGGTAGAATTTGCTTATAACAATGGCTATCATACGTCATTGCAAATGAGCCTATTTGAAATTTTGTATGGATGCAAGTGTCTAACCCCTTCAAGTTGGAGAGGGTCAGAAGATAAGTTGCTTGTGTGACCCGAGATGTTAAAGTAAATGGAAGAAATGTTAAAAAAGGTTTGTTCCAATTTAAATGTCGCTCAAGATCGAAAAAAGAACTTTGCTGACCGAAAAAGGAATTTCCGAGAATTTCAAATTGGATATCATGTCTATGTAAGGGCCCGACGCAAGAAAAGTACATTACAATGGAGAATATGTGCCAAATTGGCACCTCCATTTTGTGGCCCATTCGAGGTCTTAGCATGAGTCGGACCAGTGGCCTACCATCTCTTTTTGCCTCACCATATTAGTGTGCACAACGTTTTCAATGTTTCCGTATTGAAAAAATATGTTTACGATCCTCAACATATAATTAATTGGCAAGATATACAGGTAAAATAATTTTCCAATCTGCCAAAAGCAAAGCATTAATAGTTAAAGGATCTGACTATATATATATATATATATATATATATATATATATATATATATATATAGATAGATAGATATATAGATAGATAGATAGATAGATAGGTCGAACTGGAAGGTGAGTTCTTGGTCAAACCTTTGGTTATACTTGATTAGATAGAAGTAATTCTGCAGAGTGGAGCTACCACCTAGCTTAAAGTGCAATGGCAACACTTTGGGCCAAAAGAGGCCACCTCGGAGGATGAGCAGGATATGAGGAAAGCTTTCCGAGGTCTGTTTGCAACAAAAAAACATCTGAACGATGTTTGATCTTAGGAAGGAGACATTTGATGTCCCCAAAAGAACTGTAATTATTTTATTTACTATAGTAAAAACAAAGAGTCGATTTTATTATTATTAACATTTGAATTATGTATTAAATTTTTTTAATAATGAATGAAACAAATATGGAGTGTTAACAAATCTTGTAACTCTCTTTCATATCAAAAAGTTAGGAATAGGTAGTTACCTAACCCTTACTACTTCCCTGATTATGAATTCTCTAAGAAGCGATCAAGAGTGTAATGTAAAAGTACCTGAGAGAACTTGAAAATGGAGAAAGCGGAATATTTGCCATGATGTAAGGACGGACGAATTGTAACCTAAGTCTGGTGGTGACCAGATAGATATGGATGCAGTAACTGATAAATCTTTGCACGAAGACATGTGTCTTGTGAGTAAGAACTCGGAGGGAGGCTTGGACCTCAAGGCAAGTCTTATGGTTGAGAGGCTAAATTTATGTTATGAAGTGGTGACTTCAACAGTTAGCTGACATAGGGGTTGTATCAAGGTAAGTTGTGGATAGTGTGTATTTAATTTAGATTATAAAACTGTATGTATATATGTATTAGCTTTAAAAATTAGTTTACTAGATGGCTTTAGGGCGTGAGTCAGAGTTATGATAATATACAAATGCGTTATGTTAATATACAAATGCATAAATAATGGAACGAGACTTTTAACACAAGAAACATAGTATTGAGAAATTAAACGAAGGCTAACTATGGTTGTAAATATTAGCTACAGTTTCTACTAAGAAAAATGAACACACTTGCTACAGAGTAGTTTAGCATACCTAGATATAGATAACCATTGGAGAAGAGATGCCCATTCTAGAAACAAACATATTGACAAAAGAAAAACTCTGCAAACATATATGGATAGCTAATACAGTAAAGCTGTAAATTTATTGACAAAAGAGGCCTAACATTATGGCCATATCATTTAATAATAATAATAATAATAATAATAATAATATCCATTTTTAAGGTCACAGCCAAGCCAGACACCAAATTAGCGTATGAGACCCCCTTGTTTGTGGAACAAGGGACCCACCTCCCCACAGCGATTTGACTACTAAGTATACAAAAGCATACATACTCTACCCGTGAACCTGTAATCTCTTAAGAGGAAACACATGCTCTTAACTATTAGGCCCACTACAAACGTACCCATCTAAAGAAATTAACAAATAACAACACAACTCTTTATATATATATATAATTTTTTAACAACCCCATAAGTGGCCAAATATTGAGTACGTAAACGGCAATGTTTGCCTTAAATTAACTGCAATCCCAGAGGAATAACACCGCCGGACAAGCATTTTCCCCATTAGAGAGGATATCAAGAATTGGGAGCCTAAGGAGAGCCATGATCGAACCTTCGACTTAAATGAGTAAATCTAACAAAGAACACACACTATAAACCTGAACGTAGCATTAAATAATCATACCAAATGATATTTGAAGATACAAGATTTATATACAAAAGCAAGAGTCGGAATGAGGTTGAAACCTCTTAGGTAAACCCAGAATGAGAAAATAGGGACAAACCCTCGTAAAACTGTGAAATCTAAACATGCAACCAAAGAAACCGAACTTTAAATTAATAACTGTATGAGCAGAGTCTTAATACAAACTATAGAACAATCGAGGCAAGCCGTAGCCAAGCTATCAAGTATCAGCTAGGATCGATGCTGCTACAGCGTCCCAATATACATCAAGTTAAACCTTACATAAAGCCCGAGGAACAGCCTCGTCAGAAAAATATTATCAACGAACCTTAAATTAATAACCGTATGAGCAGAGTCTGAATACAAATTATAGAACAATCAAGGCAAGCCGTAGCCAAGTATGATTTACTTTACTTTTAATTTGGCCAAGTATAATTGGTCCTCTAAATTAAATCATTTGATATTGCTTTAATTTTTAATATTATTTATTGTGATCTTATTATTTTTATTTTGATATGAGAAGTTGAACATTTGATATGACAAGTTGAGCAGCGGGAAATATTAAAATTTCGGTAGAACAAGTTGAGCAGCGGCCAATACTAAAGCTCGTGTAAAGTTGATGTAAATTTAAGTTATTAGAAGTTTAAGGAGACGATTAATCGCAAAAGATTTTAATATTTTTTTCCTATTTAAAAGAATTATGTTGTAGAGTTGAGGATTCTGTGATCCGAATCAAGTTTACAAAAGAATTTTTGGGCAAAAATCACATGAAATATCATTTGCAGAAGGGGTTTCGAACCAATTAGTGTGGTTCATGGATGAACCACACTGGTTGGTTCGAAACTCGTCGGCAAATGATATTTCATGTGATTTTCGCCAAAAATCTTTTGTAAACAAGAATTATGTTTTTCGAAATATATATATATAGTTACCTGAAAATAATTTAGGTTGGAATTTTTACTAGTTAAAGATATCGATTAAGTGAAAATATAAAAATGAATTTAATCTTTTTTATTTCCTTTTTAAGTAAATTTTATTTTTTTATATACTTGTTGGCACAAGAAAATGGCATGTATGGGATTTGCTATACGCAACATAAAATGAATAAATAAACTAAAAAAATCCCGGAGTACAATCTTTTAGAAGAGAATATGAAACTCTTTATTTGCATAAGCAATAATTTTTATTAAAGTTATGGAAATGGTAAGTTAAATCAGTATTTATAGAAAATATTTAATAAATAAAAAATAAAAAAAATTGATATTTAAAAAAAAAATATTCTTATGAAATCCAATTCCAATGATGTGGCCATTAAAGAGGTTAAAGATTAACTTCTCACTCTTTTTAAATGAGTTTATGTCATCTTTTCGATCTCATGACTAAAGGATGAGTTGATAAAAATTTTGAACAAGTTTTTCAAAAAGAAGGTCAATGTATCTGGACAAAAAGTTGAGTATTTATTTCCTAAGGAAATTCTGATGATAAGCTAGGAAGAAGAAAATAAACTAGAAGAACCAATATTGAGAAAAAGGGTTTTATGCCAATAATGATGGAACAATAATGCTAATAACAAGGAGGAAAAAAATATGGAAAATCGAAAGTTAAATACTTTTATTGTAAAAGGTTTAGCCATTATGGTTCATAATTATTTGGGAAAAAAAATCTTACAACCTTTATTTGTCTGAAGAAAACTGAAATGTTTTCACTATAATTTTGGCTAGGCTTGTGATTTAGTTAATAAGATTCTAAAGAAATATGACTTTTAAATATTACCTACTACAATCACATAAATTTTATCATAAATGAATTTATAAAATTTTAAAGATTTATATATATATATATATTAAAAATTCAAAAACCTAAATCTCTCCCAATTTATAAGGAGAGATTAACCAGGTTTTGGAATCTCAACCATTCAAAAAATAGGTGGAACCCAACCATTCAAAGACAAAGATTTAATGAGGCTTTGAAATCTCATCAATTCGAAAAACAAGTGGAAGCTAACCATTCAAAGATGGAGCTTTAAATCCTAATAGTTAGACATCCAGATGAATTTTTAATTTAAATGGGAATTCGATGTTTGAATTTTCAATCTAAATTGTAACTAGGGGAGGAACACGAGTTGTCGAATGACCTCCCAATAGGCCACATAGTTGCCACATCAGTTGTACAACACGTGGTTGATTGGGCCTCCCACTTGTCGTGGTAGGTGGGCAATAAAGATTTACATCGAAAGGGTCGTTCTCCTCCGCGATTTAAGGTTTTTGCCATCCAATGTTTAGGGTTCAGCCTTGTTTTGTTCGATGCTGGTATGTGGGTGTTCTGCTACCCTGACTATTGTTCAACTAACCTCTATTTCTTGTTCACATTCTACTCCGTATTTTCCTTTCCATGTATTTGTTCTTATGGGCACTACTTTGTGGGTTTTTTAGGGTTTAGCTTGTTCTGGCACGTGGTTTAGCCTATTCTAGATTTTCTCTGCATGCCCATGACACAACAACGATTGCTTAACTTTTCTTTTGTCGACCCTCTACAAGGTTTCAGTCAGTTCAACAGTGGATATGGAGGTTTCGTACTCCAGTGGGTTAATATGATGGTAATTTCGCCACCCATGCAAGTTGACATAAGAATTCTATTTGTTTACATATTATTTTGAGTTGTTTTTACACCTTTTGTGTTTTGTGTTGCAGGCATACTGGGTTTTTGTTGCAAGTCATGTATGGCGAGCTACTGGGGTGTTCAAGAGTGAGGTAAAGGCACAGCTCGGTGGCTTTGTCAGTGGTTGTGCAGTAGGATTTTTAATGCTACTAACCCACTATCTATGTGTTTGTTAACACATTCCATCCATATTCTTGGAATGTTAATCCATTCAGTGGTTTCTCTGGAAATTCATGGGGGTTTTATAAATATTCATAGGTTTTTTGTAAATTTTCATAAATTTGTTTGTTATCTGCTTGTAAATAAGGTTTTTTTATGGTGGTAAATTATGGGTTCTCTATAAATTTGGTAAAATTCATATAGATTTTATAAATGTGTTTGTTATTTTCTTGTAAATTCGGGATTTTGATGCTCCTAAATTTTGGGTTCTCTGTAAATTTGGTTACAATGCTCATGCTTGTAAAAATTAAAAGGCTTTTTTTAAATTAGTTCCCTATTGCTTGTAAATTAGCATTTTCATTGTCGCTAAATAATGGGTTCTCTGTAAATTTGGCTTAGGGTTAAATTCATAGAGTTGTCTCTCCTTTAATAAATTCCCCATGCCCTGCTTTTGTTCTTTGATGAGGTAACAATATTCGTAGTGTGTTAATTTAAAGATGTTGTTCATATTACCCAAGTTCTTCATTTCATAATTGATTCTTCCTCAGTGTGCCACAAATTTTAATTACAGGTTGGATTTTCATTGTGTTTACACCCTTTTCTAAACTCGTGCTTAGCCAAATTTCTTTGTTCTTCCTTCAGAGCAGCAACATATTTTTTTGCACATAAATGGATCATTGTTTTTATTTTAAGTTTTCTAGACCAATTCCCCTTATATGATTTTCAGGATTCCTTTCTGCGTATTCCAGCATGTCAACCTTGGCTGACTACCATATCATCAATGCTTCTAGAATCAACCTATTCTCATTTCATCGCACAATTCACTAGGATGTTGTTTAAATAAGGAATTACTACGAGCGGGTGGGGCAGGGGCTAATGAGTAATAGTGAGGTTCTTAAAACTTTTTATGAATATGTCTATGGTTATTTCCTCTATTATTTGTTACTTATGAGAGAATTCATACATAATATAAATGTACATCAAGATAAGACATTCACGTGTACATACAATTCATCACATGAGCAACATACACATATTGACACCAATATTTTTACGTGGAAAGCCAAAGGGAGAAAACTACCAATTTGTTTGTTGTTATGATGTAAATTAAGCACCTACTTAATTACATCAGCTTTTTTGTGAGCACCCACTAACAGGAGGCACTCACCCCCTTCATATAGAAAACGCCTACTTTCCAAGAGGCAACAACCTCTTATGAATGTAGGCCACCACCTATTCTAGCCACTATTCTACCTTTCTTACAATTTTCAAACTAAAAATAGATGAAAATACATATATAGAGAAATACCAATTTAGTTCACTACAGAATCATACTTCTGCTCTTGGTCCTCTATTTTTCAACAGGCTCTCTCAGCCTCACACGAAAACACCCTATTCTTTGCTCACTACTGCATATATTATGTTCTTGGATTTTTGTTTCATAGTCTCTCTATAGCACTCTACTTCAGTCTAACAACTTGGTCTAGTTGCATAGCTCTCATGCACTCTGCTCTACTCTCTTTAGCATACAACGTTATTTTCTTCTCCCCCATTACTCAACGGAAATCACAACATCTATTCCTCAATTGCACTCTACTCCACATTTTATCTACTGCCTTTTTCCACACTACCAGAGTGTACTTCTGTATGACACCTCCATATTGTTGTTCCATCTACTGCTTCATTTTTATTACTATATTAAACATGAGGATGGGATCCTGAGTGTCTCACCAACTCTTTGTTTGATCCTCCATGCTAAGAATTTAATCTTAGTACACCTGCGCACTCTAGAAATACTCCTCATGCTTATTAAATATATTATAAAGCTCAAAATCCACTCTAGTATGCCTTTGTTCTTCCCTTAACTTGTTGAATCATGCAACCAAGATCTGAGATCCCTTACTTCTGCTTGAGATAGACTCCATTATCAATCCTACATGTCATGGTCCTCACTGCCTTGACCTAGCAATATTTGACAGTGGCCATTCACTCCATCAACCAACTCCTTTGGTTTTCATTTACTCTCTAGTTTCCAACCCATTAATCCTTTAACACTCTTTACTATCGTATCGGAGGCATAACTCATTGTAACTTATATTAAAAGAACATTAAAAAATCACACAATTCCAATGCCTTTAGCCACTTAGTGCTTAGCCCCCTTCTCATTTTATTTCTCATATGGCTGCTACCTGAGACCGTCAACTTAGTGCTTAGGTGATAGGGCCTTTATGCTCCTGTGAGGGGACTATCTCCCTATTTATAACTCTCACCCTTGGTTATTTTTGGGTTTCTATGTCAAGACGCCAACATACATCGGAGCTCCCTACATCGTAAATTCCTTCAAATTTCATTTAAAGCAGAGTTCTAAAAACTTCAACCTCTGATCTTCTCCATAGTGCTTAGGTGCTAGTATCTCTCTACACCATTGGTTCAATTAGTCCCCTTTGTCGTGCGCCAACGCATCGAAGCCCCTTTCATCGTAACTTTTCTCCAAAATAATTCACAGGAGTTCTGAAGTTTCAACCTCAAAAAATACTTACCATGTGGCATCGAACAGCACTTGGGTGCTCGATCTTCTCTACAGCCTTGGTTCTTTGGGTCCTCACAACCAAGTGGCATTCAAAATTGGTTCCCCTTTATCAGATCATAACGTTTCTACAAAATAATTAGACAAGAGTTATGAAAACTCCTACCTTTGATATGTCAACCTTTGAGATGATGTCATGATATCATCATCACTCCATGTGGCACGTCCTTAGTGGTGAAATGTGCCACCTATATTTTCCCCATTAGGCCACCAAAAATGTTGAATTAAAATTCCATGTGTCCACCATACAACCACGTCATGCTAACTTCATCTCATATATTAGCTCCTCAGGGCCAATCAGTTTTTTCCATGTGTCCAATTGTAGGAGAGAGAGAGGGTCCATCAGTTCTTGGTTTTTCAATGATTTATTTTGTATTCATTCTCCTTATCAAACCTCGTCACTTTCAAAGAATTGCAATTGATAAGGACTTACGAGGTTCCGATGGACTCAATCTTCCAAGGTCCTAATGTGCTCTAACCATCAATGTTTTGATGGCCTCGAGCTTCTGATATTCTGATATGCCCTCTGCTCTAATGTTCCGATATCAGGTCCCTATGTGCTCCGACCTCCAATATTCTATCCTCCTGAGGTCCCAATTTGCTAGCTTTCTCTGATATTACGACCTTCTTAGGTCTAACTTTAGCAGTCAATAAATTTTGATTCATGAGGCAATTTACAGACTTCAACACGCCTTTGGAATTCCTCTGTATGCGAACATACCCCACTCGGTACAGAAGGTAGTTTTGAGTCTATTAGGTTCAACTACTAGAACCTGATTATATCCTAAAAACTTGTCAAGTAGAGAAAACATTTGTGCCCCAAATATTATTTTCAAAATATGCTCCATAGACGGCATGAGGTAGCTATCTTTGTCCGAGGCACGATTCAATTTCCATAAATCAACACATAAGCCGATTTCCCTCGACTTCTTACATACGTGAATAAGGTTTAAAACCCAAGTAGAATGACGAACTTTGTATATGATTTGTGCATCCAATAGCTTGGTGAGCTCTTTCTATATGAGGGGTTTAAGTGACGGATGAACTTTGCTCACCTTCTACTGATATGGCTTGACTCCTTCTTTAATTAGAATGATGTTTTGGATTATTCACGTGTTGTAAGTTTTCATAACATCATATGTCCTTGAGAACACATCTCGGTACTATTTGAACAAGCAGGCAAAGGCTTGTTGCTCCTATTGCGTGCATCACGTACCGAGATTGACAAACTTCAGATCTCGTTTTGTTCCCAAGTTAATCAGTTCGTGAGTCATGGTAGAGATTTGGCTTTTGTTATTCCTCAACCCCTGAAAGAATTCTTACAAGTCATAGAGATTTTTCAAATATGCCACACCTTTGGGAATGAAGTGAAATTTCTTGATATCCTCCCCAACTTGCAAAGATCACTTGTGCTCATCTTCATCTATCGCTACATCAATGAAGGTATCGACGTTGGCCATGAAATGCAGTATATTTTGATCATCATCAAATACACATAAATTAGTTATGTTATCTGGGATAGATGGTCTATATAAAATTTCAACGGTAAATCTATCCCTAAGTGGTGATACTCTAGAAGATGTGTTTGTTAAAGCATTGGCAGTTGCATTATGCGTTCTTGGTACAATAGTGATGTTGAATGCTTGCAAGTTAGAGATGAGTCACCATACCTCTTGTTGGTAAACTTTTAGATGTGGTGATAAACAGTGAATGGTTTTACGTATCTGTCATACCACTATTTCCGAGTCACCTACCACTTTGAGCATGACCACATTGAGGCTAATGGCTTTCTGTAGTCCCAACGTGAGTGCTTCATATTCAATAATGTTGTTCATGAACTAGAACTCCGAGTGGCTTGAAATCAAATATTTCCTGTTGTTTGGGTCGATCACGACACACCTGACTCCTAATCCATCTTATGTCTTTGATCCATCAAAGTACATGGTCCATAACTCGTCTATTCACTAGCCATTCGACACACTTGCACTACTGCTACATCTATCACTACTGCTACTGCTACTAATGTTACAATGTACTTACATGTTTCATTTCCATCAATTGGGAAAGGAAGGAGACCCAACTGTGTGTCTGGTGGGGTTGGGTCTGGCTGTGCGGGATAACACCCTAGCATTGTTTCCATGAGGGAGTTGAAAACATGATCTCTGTTAAGGCCAACAGTAAATTTTTTCCATTGATGGAAGTGACATTGTGCCTCATACATTTCTTGGATAACACCCGGATTTTATTTTTTCTCCCTTGTATGGAAGCCACAAGTGCGACTAGTCTGTAGCAAAGTAACTATTCGGCTTGCTGGACCAATGTCTACTGAGTAGTAAGCCATATGCTTTCGTTATGTCCACAGTCTGGTGAAATCGGTCATCGTCATATAATTGAATGATCACATCCCGAAGTTCACCAATGGTCGTTACGGATGTTTAAGCTATATGATCTGCATGGATGTCTTTCTCCACTGCGCATTAACATTTTTAGCAATGGAGAGTAGAATGACATTGGCAACCATGCTAGAATCAACCAAATAGTTGTGAACATTACAATTGAAGTTTTCGAATGAAAGCAGGAATGGAGGGAAAACAACATTTTCTTCTTCCATCCAGAGTGTTTTTAGCATGGTTGAAAGTGATCCGATAGGTTTGTTTTCTCCCTTGCTGGTAGAGGCTATGATGTCCACTAATGTCTACCCCAGTGCATGCAGTACGATGTCCTAATAACTCTTGATGTTAGCCAACTTGAATAAACTAATGTTTGCACGATTTTTATTCATTCAATCCACAATGTTGTAATATAGAGGGGGTAGAATCACCGAGGTGTCCAGGGTAAGATTGGTATTCTTATTGTCCGACAGAGTGTTCTGCAATTTGCTGCTCGTGGACATACTCTTGTCTATCGTTGTCTTCCCAAAATTTCTTTTCGTTTCCTAATTTTGGACAGCTTGTGCATCAACCCTCCTCACTAGTTCACGTTTTGTTTCATTTCCCCAATTGTAGGGGGAGCCCCCTTACTTCTAATATTGTAGCGCTCATTCTACTTCGGGGGTGGTTTCTCGGTGCTTGTTTGTTGTGCTCCTTGTGGGTATTGATACATGTTAATCACTTTCCCAGTGCTTGATGTCTAATCAGATACATAATCTTCATCATCATCCATGTCCCCCATCTGTCCATGTGAACTGCTTGACATGTTTGTCATTTGGTCACACACGGAGCCTGCAACTTCTTTCTAGTTTGAAAAAGACCCTTCTGAGTTCTTATCTTCATGAAATGAAAAATATTCACTATTTTCACAATCATCGACTTGGAACATAGAGTTGGAGCTCTGCGCAGTTTTTGTTGGGTAGCGGTTGTTACCTGATGACATGCCTCCTTTCATCTGGGCAATAGACTACTCGTAGATATGTCAATTGTTCATTTATTAATCTCAAACACTTATGTTGTCATGTTCTTGAGAAGGAAAGTGATGGTTTTAATATCGCTTGTTTCCTTATCTCTACCCTTGTTCGCTGCAACCTAGGGCGTCTTGCTCAGGTCTTTGGAGTACTTCACTAGTTCATCATCCTTGATGTCTCCAATCGCGCATAGGTCCTTTTCAACAATAATTGCCTCTTCGCAACTTTCTAACATTGTTGGTTTTGCAACTCATTTGACGAACTGCGCAATGTTGTTTGGCAGTGTGGATGTGTAGTAATCAACAGTGATGGAGTCATGAGGCTTTGTCTCCACTGCAAACTTATTCAATATGCATAGAAATATCTGATTAAAAACTTTTACCATTTATTTCCCCACAACCTTCGGGTTTCCTAATTCGTTGAGTAACATGGTCGGGGTCTTTTCATCAAAAAAATTTCTAGAAACATATGTTTAAACATATCCCAGTTTTGTATGGAGTTAGCAGGAAGGTTTTGATACCATGCAGCTCTGCGGCCATCTAAGGTATATGGGAACAATCTACATGCAACGTCATTGTAGTGTACCTCAAGTATTCGTAGTTTTAAGTAGAAGTTGTCTAAGTGATCCTTTGCCTTCACTATGATGTCAGGGTCTAGCTTTGTGATCATCCTCTCTTACCGCTTCAGAATCTTGTGCAAAGCACTCGAGAGGGCCAATGGTCCTTGATTCATCCATTCCTTATTTTGGTTAGTCATGTCTTCTTTCTCTTCACCCTCCTCTTCCTCTTCAGAATCTGACAGTTCCAGCTCTAAGTCTGCTTGTTTGACTCTGCCTCTGCCTAGTTCGCTTCCATCCCCTCTGCCTCCTTCGCTACCTTCCCCTCCACTTCCTATACCACAGTCTAAGCCCAATATCATGAGGGTGTCTCGTTCTCCTTATTGGAAGACCAAAGGTTCCTTTCTGTTCTCAACAAATTCTGCTAGACCTTCAAGTGTTGCAAGAAATTATTCTTCCACGGATGATACAACAACTCATGTGGGAGTGTTTATTGGTTTTCTTGATGCGTGTGGAAGATGTTGCATTCATGGGATCAGTCTGATTAATTTCGTGACCTGACGGGTGATGGGACGAATAGAGAAAAGGTGCTGACATGAAATTTCTTGTTTAGTGCTCGAAGATGAGGAGTAACCAACTGCAGAGTCGAACATAGTTGAGAGGGAGTACAAGTTCCTACCTTGACCATATGATTGATGAGTTGGTTTGGGAGGAGATTCATCCGTAAACAACTGGAGGCCCTCCTTCTAGCACCAAAAATGTTGACGGTACTGGACCTGCCAACATTCATGGGATCTCCCTGGTATGAAGTCCCAACTAGACCTCAAACCGTTTGGTGTAAGAGTCTCATCAAGTATGATGGCCTAGTTTCCATTATCTTAAATGTTTTCTTTAGGCATTTCTTATCTTCGAACAACGAGTTTTTCATGCCCAGTGAGTGTTAGTTCTACTTTTGTCAAGGTTCTTTCCTAGTATAGAGAGAGGGTGGGAGTGAGTCTCTAGTCGAAAGGGAGGAAGTCCCAACTCTGTCATAGACACAACACAGAAAATCATGTGCGACTTTCGGAAGAGAAATCCACAAGGATGTAGTACTCACAACACATAAAGGAAGACAGCACATTCAACACCCAATGGGGCAATCCGCGCGAGTGCAAGAGTTGTCTTAACAAGTTTATGTGAATGGTTTTGTCTGATGTCTGGGGAGGTGACAAATATTGGAAGGAAAGTGTTAACAAATTATACAACAAATTTTCATAAATATAAGTATTAGAACAATTGAATGAGTTTAATTGTTTAACACAAGTTAAAGCAACATGCGTTACAAGTGTTCCAGATTAATCTTACAAACAATTACAAAACATGTCAGAAAATGTTTTGGCCTGTTATTAGGGTTCTGAATTAAGCGAAAGTTCCAAGACACATCAATACACCATACATCATTAACCTTGTAGGCAGGGCATTGGAGTCACTACTCGCTCCTCAAATAAAAGATTACAGACTCTCAAGGCTATGTGGGAGGAGCCAAGGTGAAAATTACTTTGCATGTACAAATGAGGGGGTATTTATATCCAAGGGTGAAACTAGCCCTTGTGACTATTGGACTTCCCTCATGACTGATTGTATTTCATGACTTTTCAAATTACATGACTCTTTAGATTACCAGTTGGTCTCTTGGACTTCCATGTTACATTACATTATTGACAATAGTATGGCCCACAATAGTGATGTGGCCAACATGAATCATGATATGACTCGACAAGACAGTGCTGGTATGATCATGCTACTATTGGTGTGCATGTCGAGCCGCAGTTTTGTTGAGTGATAGATGTCCTCCTGTGGTATCACAACTTCACCTCTACATGGAAAGTTGTGCGGAGTCCTTGATGGTCATTGGGTTCACTTGATGTTGCATGTTCGCATTGCTCCTCGCTTGTAATTTGGCATGCTTAACATGTCCGTCCGTTCGCGAAGATATCTCCTTGCATGTTTGTTCGTTTTTCCTTTCACGAACACATTTTTGCATGGTCATCCATTCACGAACACATCTCCTCGCATGCATCGTTTGTAGATACATTTGCCCCTCACGAACATGACGTTTTGCATGTACTCTCCTTGTTCACCCCATATGTCATTGCATCATGTTTATTCATGTACCTATATTTTCATTCACTCATGATGAGGAGACATCAAATCCATAAACCTCCTAGTCTACCACAATGCATGGTTGTTTACTTTCAAATGAAGGTGACTAAGAGAAAGGACAAGGCGGTGAAACTGCACGAGGCAAGTTTTGAGATAGGACTTGAGCTCTCGGCATTGTTGGTAAAAATTGGATAGAGGTCACTAGGCGATTGAGATGGACGATTCAGATCAACAGTGGCTATCCGCGGGATCTGGATCAATTGGAGGGAAGATCTACACAATTTTTGCAAGGAAGTAGTTTGGGCAGTAGAGGACCTTGGCAACAAAAAATGTGCAATATTTGTAGGGATCTCGTTTTAGGCTTCAGGAGTCTTGGTATAAAAAACTACGTACTTCATGGAGGGAGCTAGAAGCGAGCTGCGAGATGGCTTTGGTAGTAAAAACTGTGGACTTCCTCGAGGGAGCTGGCATTGGGTTGTGGGATGGCTTGGCAGCAAAAACTGCACAATTCCTAGAGGGAGCTTGTAGCAAGCCGCGGTGTTGCTGGAGACAAAAACTGCACAATTTTTGGGACGCTTACTTTATAAACATCTTTGTGTAGTTTCTAAGTTGAGCAGTATGGTGTGCTATCTATGATCTTGCTAAAAAATATGCGCAGTTTTATGGGTGAGCAACCGGTTGGCTGACTGGAAAAACTGCACAAATGTTGAGGGGAACAGAGACAAACACTTCATGTCTATCTAGCCTGTCTGCGCAATTCCTCTGTCAGCAAAGCGGATAAGGCATTGAACTTTTGCGCAATTTTTGGGGGGAGTGAGTGGGGGGTCAATGCCCGGTCAAACTCTCTGTTTGACCACCAAGAGGGTTGGTTGGTTAGCTTGTTGGAAGCTTAGACTGAAATGCCTTGTTGGACACTTCTGTGCTATTCTAGATGATAGTCAGTTGAGTCGATTATAGGGTGGAGGTCCAGTTGTTACAAGGTGATCTGTTCATCAAAACTTCAACAAAATGACTAAGTGTGTGAGCGAGTGAATTTCTGCATATGCGACCTTGCGAACACACACTAAACCTAACTTGATGAAATATCCCTCAAACCATCAAGAAAACATATGTTCAACATGACTAACCAATGGTGCAAGAGACAAGCGTGATTCTTCTAATGGATCATTGAACGACCGCGATGATGCTTGCGTGACAGTGCATACAAGTTCGTGTGTGAGTTTGGCAGATGTTGACATAACAAACGCACTATGTATACACGAAGCGAAGACCTTGTGCACGACCAATACATGGTTGCAAGCATGACATGGTGACCAAGATGCAAAAAAGTTGTCCAATGAATAGTCAAGAAAAGAGGGCTCAAAGACTCACATGAGCCCACGAGGTGAGCCTGAGTGATTGCAAACATCAAGTAAAATCTCAAGGGAGGCTTTGAAATTGGATGCAGGCCAACATTTTGGAGGGTGTTGCAGCCGCTACAACACCACCATATTTCCATCTTTCTCATTTCGGATCTCGTAGTCCTTGGATCAAAAGATCACATCATATCCATTATCACACATCTGGCTTACACTAAGCAAGTTGTGCTAGAGACCTTCCATGTACAACACATTTTAAGCTTTCTTCTTTCGATCAAAATTGATTATATATTTACCTTTAATTCTTATTAGGGCATTGTTTCCGAAAGTGGCATTGTTCCCTCTATCTTTTTATTTTAGCAATAGAAAATTTCTCTTATCCCCAGTCATATGCTTGGAACATCCACTATACACATACCATCTATTCTATTATTTATCTATAGATAGATAAAGTCCACATTCCATGCTATTTTTATTTTTTCATTCCTAATTCTCCTTATCCTTTTGAGAATTTGGTTGTTGAATATTATGGGACTTGGATAGGTACTCAAACCTTCTTCTACACTCACTTGCCTTGTGCTTGAACTTATTACATTTGAAGCACTCAACATCACTTAACAGTGTAGAGAAGGCATTTCGATCTCTGAGAGGAGAGTTTTTAGATCTAAAATTCTTATACTTATTACATCTAAGAGTTTCATCTCTTTCGACATTGACCCTTCTACAATAAAAAACCTTATGTCCAAGGATGTGACACATATAACAATAACCATAAAATAAATAAGTGTACCTAATGTTGGAAGGTTTATGTGTTTGTGCATGTAGGTACCTCTCTTGTCTGACTGATTGATTCATACTCTAGTAAAGTGGCTCCTTGGGGTGGATGGAGTTATTATTCCAATGATAATATCCTATTTTCCTTGCTACCATTTTGTCCTCATTGATTCCTTATTGAAGCTTATTTTCATAGCTTTGTGGTTCCTCAAATCCTGCAAACCTAAAATTTATCTTTCCCATTGAAGATTCATGCGTTCTTGAGTATCCTAGAACCGTTTTGTTTCCTGAAGACCTTTGACTGTTTAGAATCTAATCTAGCATTATTGTGCTTTCTGCATATTTTTTTCATTTAAACCTTTCTCGGTCTCCACTATCTCAACATCTGTTCTCAAGGAGATGACCTCTTTCTCGAGACTCTGACAGTTTTCTTCCCATTCATGGACCAAATCAAGAAGAACTTCTTCCTTTCACTTCGCTTCTTCTTATTTGAATTTCAATGACATAATTTCATCTTTACATGTTTTTGGAATTGATTCCTTTTGCACCTTGAACAAATCTTGTTTTAAATGCTTGTTCTCTTCTTCTAGTCTCTCACATGTTACATGTTTCTCTTCTAGTAGAAGGGCTAAATTGTCTTTTCTTTTAATGGCTTCTTCAAGTTTTTATTGTTTATAAACAAACTCTTCATTTTCTGAGTTGTACATGCCTTCTTCAACATGCTAGAATTGTTCTTTCAGTTTCTATTCTTTTTCATGGTCTTCTTTAACTCAGCAAGGGAACTAATGAGTTCCCCTTCAAAGTCCATTATTCCTACTTCTTATTCTTCGTCTTTAGAATCAATAATATTTTATTTCTTGGAGTCTTCTCCAAATGTCATAAGTAATTACTCATCTAAATCATCTTCTAAAGAGTTTTCATTGTTTGGCTCTGGTGTTGAACTATGCTCTTTGGAGTAGCACCCCTTTTTCTCATAGAACTTCTTATTCTTATATTTTTGAGATTTGTTCCTAAATTTCTGATCATATTCATTTCAGTCCTTTCTTTGTAAGGGTACTTGCACGAGAAATTTCCAAGTCTCCATTTAAATGGAATCTTTTGTTTATATTTTCTTGAGATGGACTTCAGTTTCCTGGAAAATGGATCCAACTCCTAATCAGATTCACGGTTGGGGCCATCTTGATGAACTTTGTGCTGCTTGGTCACTTTGAGTTCTCCCTCCTTGGGTTTAGACTTCTCTCTTACTACTCTCATCTCATAGGCTATGAGATTACCAAGCAACTAGTCCATCCCGAGATCCTTTAAATTATCCATTTCTTCAATAAATAAGACTTTGGAATTAAATCTCATGGGTAGGGATCTTAAGACTTTTTGAACAATCATATATTCCTTGACTTCTTCACCAAGTCCTCCAATCATGTTGGTTACTTCATCACCTCTGAGGAAGTATTCTTCTACGCTTTCTTCTTCACTCATTTTTAAACTTTCAAACCCCATTATGAAAATTTGACATTTCGCCTGTTGACTTTGTCATCTCCTTCATGTCTCTGAATGAGCTTCACCCACACTTCCATGGCAAACTTACAAAACCTTTACGAGTTAGGATTTACTAAGGCCAAAGAGAATGACGTCATTGGATTTAACATTATTTCCATAAAAACAATTTACCATCTCCATCAGTGGGACGGACATCAGGGACATCATAATCTATTAGTATAGAGTTCCAAACATCTACTCCTAGGGACATAAGATAGGCTTCCATCCTAACTTTCTAGAAGGCATAGTTTGTCCCATTAAAGACTGCTATCTTTCTTGAGTAAGCATATTGAGTATCTCACCTAGACATAATTCCTTATTGATCTACCTTATAGCGTTTAAATTGTTCCTGAAGGAAGTTGGCTCTGATACCAATTGTTGAAATAAGGAATTACTATGGGCGTGGGTGAATCACTAATAGTGACATTCTTGAAAAAATTATGAATATGTTTTAGCTATTTCCTCTATTTTCTGTTACTTATGAGAGTATTCATACATAATATAAGTGAACAACAAGATAATACATTCACATGTACATACAATCCATCACATCAGTAACATACACATATTGACACTAGTATTTTTATGTGGAAACCCAAATGAAGAAAACCAACAATATGTTTGTTGTTATGATGTAAATTAAGCACCTAATTAATTACATCAGTTTTTTTGTGAGCAGCCACTCACAAGAGGAACTAACCCCCTTAAGATAGTAAGCACGTACTCTCCAAGAGGAACCAACCTCTTATTAATGCAGGCCACCACCTGCTCTAGCCATTGTTCTACCTTTCATTAAATTTTTAAACTGAAAAAATAGAGGCAAATACATATACAGAGAAATACCAATATGCTTCATTGTAGAAACATACTTTCACTCTTGGTCCTATACTATTCCACAGGCTCTCTCAGCCTCACACAACAACACCCTATCCTCTACTCACTACTACATATACTATGCTCTCATCCTTTTGTTCCACAATCTCTCTACGGCACTCTACATAAGTCCAAAAAATTGGTCCAGCTTCACAGTTCGCGTGCACTCTACTCTACTCTCTTCAGCACATACAACATTTTTGTCTCCCCCCCGTTGCTCAATGGAAATCATAGGTTTTTGTTTTCTGCTGCACTGTATCAATGTTGTCTATTATTCCTATTTCCACACTACTCAAGTGTACCTCTGTATGACACCTCCATACTGTTGTTGTGTCTACTAATTCAGTTATGTCATTGTATTAAACATGGTGACGGGCTCCTGAGCACTTCACCAACTCTCTTTGTCATCCTCCATGCTAATATTTTAATATCAATACACCTGCACACTTTAGAAAGACTCTCCACACTTATTAAATTAGTCATGGAGCTCAAAATGTACTCCAGTGTGGCTTTGTTCTTCCCTTAATTCATTAAAGTGTGCAAACAAGATCAAAGATATGTTACTTCTTCTTGAGAGATACTCGATTATCTACTCCCCCATGTCATGGTCCTTGCTGCCTTGACCCAGTGATATTTGACAGTGGCCATTTACTCCATTATCCAACTCCTTTCATATGTGTTTTGCTCTCTAGATGTCAACCAATTCATCCTTTAACACTTTTTACTATTGTATCAGAGACAAAACTCATTGTAAATTATATTAAAATAATGTTATGAAATCACATAATTTCGATGCCTTTAGCCCCTTAGTTCTTAGCCCCCTTATCATTTCCTTTCTCATATGACCTCTTCCTGAGACTGCCAGCTTAGTGATTAGGTGCAAGGGCCTTTATGCTCATGTTGGAGGATTATATCCCTATGTATATCTCTCTCTTTTGGTTATTTTTGGTTTCTACATCCAGACTCAAACATACATTAGAGCTCCCTACATCGTAACTTTATTCAAAGTTCATTTAAAGTGAAGTTCTAAAATCCTAGACCTCTGATCTTCTCCATAGTGCTTAGGTGCTATCCTTGATCTACACCCTTGTTTCTATTAGTCCCCTTAACCATTCTTAATGCATCGGAGCCCCTTTCATCATAAATTTTCTCCAAAACAATTTTTGAAGGAGTTTTGAAGTTTCAACCTCTGAAATACTTCCCACATGGCATCACACAACACTAGGGTGCTTGGTCTTCTCTACGCTCTTTATTCTTTGGGTCTTCATGACCGAGTATTATTCCACATTAGAGCCCCTTTATTGAATCAGAAATTTTCTATAAAAAAAATAGATAGGAGTTGCGCAAACTCTAACCTATGACATGTCGACCTCTTAGATGACCTCATGCTATTGTCAACACTCCATTTGGCACCTCCTCAGTGGTGACACGTGTCACCCATATTTTCCCAATTAGGCCACCGAAAATGCTAAATCAAACTGCCATGTGTCCACCATACATCCACTTCATGTTAATGTCACCTTCTATGTTAGCTCCTTAGCACCAATCACCTATTTCCATGTGTCCAATTAGAGGAGAGAGAAAGGATCCATATCTTCTTGGTTTTTCAATGATTTCCTTTGTATCTATTCTTCTTTGCAAACCTCAGAACTTTCAATGAATTTCAATTTATAAGGACTTACAAGGTTTCAAGGTTTTGATGGCCTCAACTTTCTGAGGTTTTGATATCGAGTCTCGATGTGCTCTGACCTCCAATATTTTGATGGCCTTCAGATTTTGATATTCTGGTATTCCCTCTGCTCTAAGCTTCTATATGGAATCTTGATGACCTTTGACCTTTGATATCAGATTGAAACTTTTGATCAAAAGAATTATAAGGGACTCCAACCTCCAATATTCTATCCTCCCAAGGTCCCAATCTACCAACTTGCTTTGATATTACGACCTTCTTCGGAATAACTATGGTAGCCAATAAATTTTGATCCACAAGGCCATTTTCAGACTTCAACACATCATTGGAAAGATATTTTATATCACATTCCATCATAAAGGATCCGATGTAGGCTTTGATCCCATATTATACCTGATAAATAGTTGTAAATGATCTACCTCAATTCTAGTCTGGTTGACATCAATGCCAACATACCAAATGTCACAAGCCATCTAGAAAATTCCAAATGTCTAATAGATGTTTGCGTTGTGTAGGCTCTGATGTACCAGTTGAGTGGTCCATTGCCATTGATTTATATTTTTGTCTTCATATTATTTACATATCCTTTGTATCTTTATCCAAACTCTTCATGGGGTATTCTACTTGTAGATGTAAATATGTTTGTTCTTTCACTATAAAACATTTGGTGGAAAAATCAATTCAAAAGCAATGAGAGCAGAGAAGACTCTGGAAAATTTCCGTCAATCATTATACGAGTCCTAGTTAAAAATATAAACACCAAACTACAATGTTATTAGTTAATGACATGATTTTCTTCTCAATTTGAGTTTTGTTGTTAGGAAACCTAATAATATTTAGTGCAGTGTATTTACTCGATTCAAAAACTTTAGAATATTTTATAAGATGTAACTTTGAAAAATAATTTCTATATTAACCCAAATTCCAATCAAAATTTTGTTTGTCTAAAACAGAACATGATTCATAATATTTTTAACCTTCATTCTCCTATTTATTACTCAATATAAATTTTCTTTCATATCCCATCATTTTTAGAATTCTAAGGTATTTCAGAGATTGCTACAACTCATGAAATTATTTCCTTCAACTTGATATTTTTTCTTTAGTCTTCTACATGGTAGTTCTTTGACCTATAAGAGTCTCCATGGTTGAAGTGATGCTTTAGACAAGTTGGTTTTATCTCACTTTTTTGGTATTCATTTTAATATACAAATTATTAATTTTTTCAAGAATTTCCATATTTTTGTCTTCAAAATTCCTTAGGCATCCTTATAATTTCTCTACTTTGAGTAATCTTATTCAGAGTTCAAAATGTGTCATTGTTGGGATAGAAAGGTTTGATACTTTTTATTTTACTTTCTTATCATAGGAAATGGAGATTGAGAGGTTTTGATACTTTTACTTTTATTTTTACGCGTATATCACAATAAATGAGGTTTTACAATATCTTCGCTTCAAGTAATTCTATTCAGAGTTTCGAATGTATCATTCTTGGGATATAAAGGTTTTATACTTTTTCATTTACATTCCTATCACAGTAAATGAGGATAGAGAGGTTTTGATACTTTTACTTTTATTTTTAGGAAAATATCACAGTAAATTAGGTTTGATATGAGGTTTGGTACCTTTACTGTTTACTATTTTACAGAATTTTCATATTATAAGAAGTGACATGTTCAATATTTCATTATTCACTCATTTTTCATTTAACTATAAACTTATGTATAAATGTGTTGTAAATCATTTTTTGTGTTGAGGCATAACATTAAATTCCATTTGCATTCTCAGGTAATATTTTTGCAATATAATAGACTATTAATGTTCCTCCTGAAATAGAGTTTGATTACAATACCGCAAACATTATGGAATAAAATGACCTAGGTTATAAGTCAAAATATTCATGTTACAAGAAAAAGAGGAAATCCATCTAAAATCTAGATCATAATGTAGTATATATATATATATATATATATATATATATATATATATATATATATATATATATATATGACACCCCTATAATTGATGGCCTCGAGAATCTTCAGTGCCCATACATGTTGAGTTTCCTGCTTGAGCCAAGTAGGTTGGGCTACCTAATAATGGTTTATTAGGATATGTTGGATTTTTTTCCATATGATTGAGTCCAATTTAACCCTTGCAGCCATGGAGGAAATGAGTACCCATACCTCACACTTGTGCTACGAACCCTTGCATTAAGTGAAGGTGTCTCATGAGCATGCATAGAATTGACACCTACACTAGTAGGAATAAAGCAGGTGGGTAAACCACCATTTTGGTAGCGAGGGAATTGAATTTTTGTGAGGTATTAGAATAATGGTGTATTATCTGCAATATGACCCAATGTGTTTGACATCATCCTGGTTTCATTAACTATGTTTGCATTATTGTCAACCATATCGATCATCCCTTATTCCTTTTCAAGCATTTGCTGAGACTTTCTTGCTTCATTTTCTTGTCTTACCATTTATTTTTTATGGTCATTCTCTTTTCCTACTTTCTCTCTTTTAAACCATTCCTCTGCTCGACATTGTATTGTAACAATCCTTGCTTCCTTCTTCTCCTTGGCTAAATGCTTATTTTGCTATTTTAATTCTTGAATTTCAATTTTTTTATTTTTTTTATTTTCAGAACCAACTAATAGGGTTATATAGTCTTCTAAGTTGAGTAACTATGAACTTTGGTCCAAACAAAGACTACCTGGTGTTCCTTTCGTTTTTTCATTGACACTCTCTCTACTAGTAGCTTTAAGAACCAACCAAGTAACTTCTCCTTCCCTGCCACCTACATGTCATTGCTTGAAAATTTCCTTTCAATATCCAAGACAATTGATTAAACTATATTGTTCTCTTCATTTGATGCCTCATTATATGCATTAACTTTTTCCATTAATCTATTGTCCACAAAAAAATTAACAATTTCATTGTTCAATTATGCTAGTTGTGAAGGTTTGTTCATGCTTTGTTCATTGGTTCTTGAGACACTATGTTTGTTCAAACTAATCATGGCTTCTTCTAGCAATGATGGTGGGGTTACTTGGATTGGAAATGTCAATTGGTCATTGTTGCTTCCTAGTGAAATATCAAAAATGTCATTTTCAACTACATTGTCATTATTAGTTGCATGTTCAACAAAGTCATTAAGAATATCAGTAGCAGAAGTTCCATGTTCTTCTGTTGGTAGAAATACCTCCATGTTATTGTTGATTAGTTTAGGATTATATTTTTTTTCACTTAAATGTTCATCATCGTCGCCATATAAGTGTCCTTGAGAGAGGGAAATCATATTATCAACTGCAACCGCATCTTCATATTCATTGACTTCTTCTTGCACTTCAACCTCTGTTTGGACATGCCCTTCTTCTTAACCATATGCATCAAACACTTGGCTACAACTAGTATCATGCATGAGAGCATAATAATTAAGTGGCCATATTCCAATCCTCCTAAAGACAACCTTGATATTTGATGGTGTCAGAGCCCTTTAAAACGCTTTACCTGCAAGATTTTCTAGCTTGAACCTTTTCACGCCATCTACGAGCGGTATGAGCGGGCAATGTTAATAGGTCGATGACCAAATCAATTGTTTACACAAAAATGTGGTTTCCATGTCCATATAATACTGATAGGTGTTTGTTCTTAGGTGAGACACCACCTGGTACAAATGCAGCAAAGTGATAAAGCCAATTTAAAAAAAAAAAATGTATTCATCCATATATGGGGATATGCAGCCATGCATGCACCCAGTTCACAATTTTGTATATAGTTTTTCAGTTGATTTTTACTTTGAATAGATAAAATCTTGGGATTGAAGCACCAATTGAATTGACACAAAATAGAATAGATATCCACTCCTTGATCTTAAGTAAACTCTTTGGCACATTTCAACTCCTTCTCTTTGAAATTACTTGCACGCCACAGTTCCTTCCTTCTTGTAAACTTGTTTCTTCACAGTTCGATACATGGTATGAACTATAAGAATGTTTATTGTATGCACTATAAATAGTGTCATAAAACTTACATACAACTGCAGAGCGTTAATTTAATCTCTATATTGGTAAAGGCCATCATTTGTATGCAATACAACATCTGGATGCCTTTTTTTAGACCCAAACCACCATGAAAGCCATATTTGAATGGGTTTGGCCTCCCCTGGAAAATTTGAAAAACTGTGGATTTGAGTTGTATCAACTCTAGCCCATGTCCCAATTGGGCCATCTCCTTACACCACTCAACCTCCTCCTCTTAGTCATAACTATAATAGAGCCTCTATATTTTTTATGAGTGAGTCCATTTATCCAATAATGTGTTGACGAGGGAGAAATACCATGTTTCTTTGTAGATGCCTGAACTAAATATCCATTAAACTCTATATCATCAATTGTAGTTAACATGTCTTCTTTTTTCCAACCTCTTATAGCATTGATATTCTTAGTTGAACTTAGCCCTTGGACTATGGTTGATGGTGGCTTTCAGGTTGATGGTGGGACAACATTAAATTCTGTTGCATGGCCATCCTCAACAAAATTTCTAGGAACATTGTTTACATTCACATGATTTGTCTTTTTGTCATTTGATGAAGGGCATTGCAGTTGGGCACCCCTAATCACTCGCAAGCCACTTCCACTTGTATGAGCAACATAACTAACTCTTGCCATAGATGAAACTACCTACATATTTAATGCATATATATAACTAAGAATAGTTGATATTCTGATTTCATACAAGCTAATAATATTTATGTTTTCCTACAGGAAATTAACAACATGTATCTTAGTAGCAACTTAACAAATTTTCATACATATTCCTTTTTAAAAATATCTTTGAAAAACAAACTCTAGAGAAGGAATTTTTTTTATGTCTTCAAACATATTATTAATTTCTTTTTTGATAACTTGTTTTAACACTTAAAATACAATGATTATATTTGCACTTGGAAAATTACTGCCAGTTTGTTGAAATTGAACTAGAATTGGTTGTATGTCTTCAATTATATCAATATATTTTTTGGATAAATTGCTTTATGCATTATAATAAAATGATGTATATGTTAGAGGAATTTCAACTAAAAAAAGTTACACCTAATTCCTTTCTTGGTTAAGATGTTGATTTGGTCTAGTTCTTTTTTATAACTTATTTTATGACTTAAACTGTTTTGCCTCCTGTTTGTCAATATCGTTATTCCTATAGATAACAATCTCCATGATAGAAGGAAGTTGTAGGCTTGCCTTTCTAAATGAATTTAGATGCTCGATAGAATCTTTAGGCTTCCCTTAGTAATGGTTAGTGATTCTCCTGTTGGGGGAATGGTTTTAAGTTTTCCAATATTATTATTCCTATAGATAACACTCTCCAGACATGAAGGAAAATCTAATATTTACTTAGTAAAGGTTTGATTGAGCTACTAATTTCCTTTAAAAATGTTGAGCCTCGTTTCCATGAACATTGAATTTACAAACATAAAACTCGATTAATTGATTTCTAATGGTTAGTGATTCTCCTACTATGGGAATGGTTCTTAGTTTACCAATATTGTTATTCCTATAGATAACATTATTGAGGCATGAATGAAGCTTTAGGCTTGCCTATTTAAAGGTTATATTGAGGTTCTATGATAACCACAGGGGATTCACTCAATGAACCTCTGACCTATCACCTGCGTTCGTGGCATATTAAACGATACCCTTAATTTGACTACATATTGGAAAATACCCCTAAAAATCACATTATTTAACCCCTTACCAATACAAACCAAATACACCTTCCCAATTTAAAAAACCTCTTCTTCCACTTCATATTGTAGGTATCCATTTTTTTATACTCCTTTATAGATTATCATTAATTTTGAGCTCTGTTTTTATACCTCCCAATATAAAAACCCTTTACCCCATATATATCCCCCAATATATTATGTCATTTTTCCTCAAAATAAATCCCCCAATATGAACCAACGTGGTATGATATTTCTCCCTCATTGAAGACCCCATGAAGATAACCATGTTGATGTGTCTATATATGAGAACCTAAATTTGAGATTTGAAACTTGCGTCCAACCCTAGTCAGTCCAACTTTATGGATAATGTATCTCATCCTGAAATACCATTTAAAGTTTTAGAAACAAGTCTCATAAAATTTACATAACATAGCTAAGTTGATGTCAAGGAATAATTTGCAATATCTCCTATAGAGAATAACCCAAGAAACCATTATTTATAATATCAGTCTTCATAGTAGGTCATGTGAATGCTCAACAACAACTACAAGTCTCTAAATAGCCACCATTGATCCGACTGAAGGTACCAAGAGGCATGGCTAAGCTTTATCTATGTCGAGACTTGCATTAATAATATGGTCAAAAATTTTCACAGTAAATCCTCCTAGAACCTAATGAAATTGCCTCAAATATGTCTCAGGCATGGTAAAAATGCATCACCAAAAAAGATTGCATTAGGTATTCTTGAATAAATAAATTCACTTTTGCATAATAGGACTAGGGCCATAACTACTAGCAAACTACAACCTAGAAGGACAAATGTTTTATAGTTCAATGTTGTGGGTGGATTTCATGGCTTCCTAATGTTGTTTGTGCATGAGGAAACCTGCAACTTCCAAGGATAAGCGTTTTTTTGCAGTTGAATTTTTTTAGTGCATTTCATGGTTTCCTATGATAGTTTGTGCATGATTTCAGGGATAATAAGTTTTTGAATTTCAACCATTTCCATTAAAAACTCATTTCCAGTATTGGTATCCATGAGTTTATACAGGTTGTCTTGGAAAAAAAAATCCAATAAGGTGCATTGTGATGACAATAAGGTGCTTAGACAGGTTTTTTATACATGCCTATTATTCATGACATCATTTGGTAGATGGTAGTGAGATTCGATCTATAGGGACTCGCATTGGATCTATTTGTTTTCACACTAGATATGGATATGTGCCTTTGTCTCAATCCGAGAACATCTAGGAAAAAATTCTTTGATATGATGCCTTAACCGAGGGCATCATGTTAAGGCATATGAGGATATGAAGCATATATGTTTTCTTCTTTTATTTCAAAATATAATTTGTTTCAAAGCATTGTCCATTTTTATGAGAAATCCAACCCCAAACTATCATTTTCTGCTCAAAATTATCATTTTTATGAAAATGTAGATGGTCATGAAAATTTCGCTATGTAGAATAATAAGATGATTAAAAAGAATAAAAATTAGCCTTCAACACAAACAAAAAATGAACAACTTGAAATCTTGAACAACCTTTGAGGAGGATATTTTATAAGTAAATATGTTTCACATGTATGGCTATGGCCCAATTGATTTTAACTATTTTTCCTTCATTACTCACCATATTCAGTCACCAACCACTATTTCACTACAAGAAAAAAGGACATTGGTAAGGGGTTGTTATGAAACCAACTCACAAAAAGATAGAAAAGATAGATCAACGCCTAATAATTTAGCCTCCTCGAGGGGGAAACCTCCTTTACATTACAAAAATGAACAATTCTTGGATGATACAAATGAAAATACCTCCTTTCTATATATAGGAGTCTAAGGGGTCATAGCCAGCGTAACAATAATAATGTAACTGCACAATAATTACAATAGTGGGCTTCTATGGGGCACAATAATAATAATATGAGGACTACATGGACACAACAATATAATAAGGGGGTTGCACTAATAACAATAAGGGGTTACACTAGTAGTATAGGGATCTAACATGCCCCTCTCCTTCAAAAAGTGTTGTCCTCAACGCTTGAGTAATTCTTGATGCTTTTTAATGAAATTCCTGTCCTCCCATGTGGAATATTTAGTGGGTAAGTTCTTCCACTTGATGATATACTTTGAAATTGATCGATTTTGTAGTTGTCGGGTTCTTGTTTCTATGACTGCTCCAGGTTCTAATATGATTTTTCTTTCCTCGTCAAGTTCTGGCAATATTGTTTGAACTGGGATCTTCTGCAACTTTTGAATGAGTCGCCACATTTCTTCATCCTTCTTCCATTGATCCCTAGTTTCGTTTATCCAAACTAGTTGAATAATAGAAATAGCAGAAACAATGCTTCTACATCCTCATCCTTTCTTGAGAGTGCATTTGCAACAACATTTTGCTTTCCTTTTTGTAGATGATTTCAAAGTG
Organism: Pinus tabuliformis; assembly: GCA_031772625.1. Taxonomy (NCBI): domain Eukaryota; kingdom Viridiplantae; phylum Streptophyta; class Pinopsida; order Pinales; family Pinaceae; genus Pinus; species Pinus tabuliformis. The sequence continues at coordinate 1,491,305,508 of CM062817.1, forward strand.
ATAACCCAACATATTTGTGACCCATTTTTTCTCTTCTTCTAAAGATAATATTTGTTGTAAAATGTATTTAAGACTATCATGATCCATTTTTATGTTGAAGTGTGTTCCCATTAGGCAAGGTCGTCATTTCTTAAGTGGATGTAGTATTTCCAACATTTCCTTCTCATAAATAGCTTTCTTGAGATGTAGCCATAAAAATACCCAATCACCTCCATCAAAAAATATTTCACTGTGATGTTTATCTGTCTATTGCTTCATTTGATTCTGCACCAAAGTGGCATCATCCTTTAAAAGTTAGAGAACTTGTTGTTGATGCTCGATGTGATCTTTCACTACTTGAATCTTTTTCTTCTTGATATGTCCTTCTATCTTGAGAGTTTGAGTGGTAATTTCTTCCAATATATTACAAGATATGGTCGGATTCATTTCTTGATGCTCGATGTGATCTTTCACTTCTTGAAATTTTTATTCTTGATATTTCCTTCTATCTTCATATTTTGAGGAGTGGTAATTCCGGCCAATGTATTACAAGATATGGTTGGATTCGTTTCTTCTTTCTCGATGTGATCTTTCACTTTCTGAACCTTTTTCTTCTTTATATGTCCTTCAATCTTGAGAGTTTTATGAGTGGTAATTCTTGCCAATGCTTTACAAGATATGATCAGATTCATTTCTTTATGCTCGATGTGATCTTTCACTTCTTGAACATTTTTCTTCTTGATATGTCCTTCTATCTTGAGAGTTTGAGGGGTGGTAATTCTTGTCAATGTTTTACAAGATATGGTCAGATTCATTTCTTCTTTCTCTGGGGTTGGTTCTTGGTGTATATCCTCTTCTTTTCATGGTTCTTGATCCTTTTCTTCTTCCTCTTCACACTCAATGTAAAATAATTTCTTCTCAGCACACTTATGACCTTTAATGTATTTGTTATCACAATTGTAACAAAGCCCTTTTGCTCCTTTTTCTTCCAAATGTTGTGGTGTCAACCTTGTAGTTTGTGGAAGGTTAGGAGAAACGACACTTCCATCTTTATATTTGTGAGGGGTAGACTTCCTTGTTGCTATAATTTTTCTTTCCACTTTTCTTGCCAACCTAAATGGATTCTCCAATGAATCAGGTTCCCAAAGACGAACCTCATGTTGAATGTTACCCTTTAAAGTCCCTATGGAGACCTCAATCCTCTGCTTTTCTGGAATATAATTCTCCCTTATATTCGATTTTTGAAAGTCGTCAATGTGCTCTGCCGTTGAACACTTTTGTTTGAGATTTATCAATTGGGTGAAGAAAGTGTGTCTCTTTGTATCCTCATAATGTGCTATCATTTCCTCCGTGAAAATTGACCACGTAACAAGTGGTTTACGAGAACAAGGCCCTTTATACCATAAGAATTGATTCGGTTCTAAATAATTAGATGCAATACATACCTTTTTTAATAGTGGTACACCATGTAGATCAAAATATTTCTCCATCTGTAGTACCCAATTTATCGGATCCTTGCCATCAAACTTCCTCATCTCACTTTTTCTTGATTTTAGGAGCTCAATCTTGAAACGACTGTAACTCTATACTTTCGGATATTTAGGTTCTGAAATTACAAACTATGGTAGCCTTTGTGTCCTCTTTCCAATGCCACCTGTCTGACCGAAATTGGATTCTCCAATAAATATTTATGCACAATCTCCCAAGATAACCTGTTTATATACCTTTTCAGAAGAGAAAACTTGTACAAATTGCCACATGTCACGGTTTCAACCTATGGACCTAAAATTGATACACAAAAATCTAAAAGACATCCTCATTCTGTAACTTCTTACGAAACTACAATCTGATACTCAGACAGAAAGTTATAATGGTTTTCCCAAGGTCACCTCTTTGGGATGTAATTCGGGAGCCTGCAGAAACCCTAAATTTCCTGGACTATATTTTTGCAAATATAGTGAAACAAGATCTGAAATTCGGGCCCAAGCTTCAACAAGTTTTCTACTCAAGTGGGTTTTAATTTCAGAGTCTAAAACTTTGTAGAAGAATAATTATAGGGACAATTCCATTATGACATGTTTGAGATGGAATTATGGAGCTTGCGAAAAACCCTAAGTTCCTCAGAACATATCTCTGAACATATATCGAGACAAGATATGAAATTTGGACGTGAGCTTCAGTGAATTTTCGGTTCAAATGGGTTTGTTTTTATCTTTTGAAATGTCGTAGAAAAAAAATATATAGCAAAAATGCCATGATGACTTGTTTGGAGCAGCGAAAACCCTAGAATCCAAAGATTTGATACCAAATATTATGAAACCAGCTCACAAAAAGATAGAAAAGATAGATCAACGCCTTATAATTCAGCCTCTTTGAGGGGGCAACCTCCTTTACATTACACAAATGAAAAATTCTTGGATGATACAACTGAAAAGACCTCCTTTCTATATATAGGAGTCTAAGGGGTCATAATACAATCAGAGCCGACATAAGGATAATTATGTAACTGCACAATAATAACAATAGTGGGGTTCTATGGGGCCCAATGATAACAATATGGGACTACATAGACACAACAATATAATAAGGGGGTTGCACTAATAACAATAAGAGGTTACACTAGTAGTATAGGGACCTAATAGGGGCAAAAAATGTCACCATAAGCTCATTGGTGACAGTGAAAAGAGCCTTCGTCACCAAAAACTGAATGTCACCAAAGGTGGCATCGTCAGAAGTATAGGTGTTGTGGTGACATTCAAAGTCTGTCACCAATAATGATTTATAATGACTGATAATGACCGTCACCATTTCATATGAGCAATGGTGACGGACCATAGCCTCCGTCACCAAACACTGAACATCACCAATGGTGGCGTCGCCAAAAGTATAGGTGTTGTAGTGACATTCAATGTCCATCACTAATAATGATTTATAATGACAGATAGTGACTGTCACCATTTCATATGAGCAATGGTGATGGACCACAGCATCCATCACCATTTCATATGAGCAATGGTGACGGACCATAGCGTCCATCACCAAATGTGGCATCGCCAAAAATATAGGTGTTATGGTGACATTCAAAATGCGTCACAAATATTGATTATAATAACGGATAGTGACCGTTACCATTTCATATGAACAACAACGATTTATTGTGATAGATATTTCATGGCCATCACTATTGGTGCATATATATGGTGACGTTCGTTGATCATCACCAAAAACTGCATTGCTAGAAGTATAAGTGTTGTGGTGACATTCAAGGTTCGTCATGAATAATGACTATAATGACAGACAACGACCGTCATCATTTCATATCAACAAAAATGATTTATATTTATAGACCTTTGAGCGTCGTCACTATTGATGCGTATATATGGTGGCATTCGTTGACCCTCACCATTTCATATTTTGGTGAGGGTCGAAAAATGTCACCAAAACTCATTGGTGATGGTCAAAAGAGCCTCTGTTACCAAAAATTGATCATCGTCATTCCATATCGATGTTAAGGCATGATGGAATCGAATCACCAACCTCCTGCTTGTAAAGCAGGTGGTCTTTTATTGAGCTAGCACCCTTTAAAGAATTAGACTTTTAAAAATTAAACCTTGAAACTTCATAAATTGTAAGTTCTACAACTTTCAATAAATTAAAGTCTCATAAATATTTTACTAAACAAGAAAAGCAACATCAAAGCTACAGGTCCCTACCTAATGGTTATGGAAGTTACAAAAAGTGGGTGGAGGGAAAATAGTTATGTATAAAAGAATCGATATGCTCAGTTGAATACTCAATTAGAAGTGAAACTCTGAAGATATTTATAATCTATAGATGAACTATAACTAGCAAATGCACCAAATATTGCAAAGGAAATGTCATAAGTGGATAGCATATGGAAAAAGAATATTGATAAAGACATATGAAATATGTTATAAGTTGAGTGAAAGAAAAATCTCAATGTTGTTGTTGTTTGGTGTTTAGATATCTGAATGATATATAAAATTTTGTGCAAATGTAACACTGATCTCTGGAAACCATGAACGACATATATATATATATATCCCCTTTACATAAACCAACATGCAATTTGGAATTTTACAAGTCCGCACTCAAAACATGACAACAACCAACAAATAAAAGAAACTGACTTGGACAGAAAGCAATAGCTTCAGCTTCAATCTTGAGCTGCTTCTGTTTATTTGAATTTGACTCGTGACATTCTTTATCTGACAAGGAATAAAAATCATCACTAGTATTAAATTCATCCAACACGGACTTTGGATATCCCACTGACAACTGTGTTTCTGTTGCCATGCCTAAAAACCATGGAGTTCCCTGTCGATAGTAAAATAAGATGTGTGCTTGCTGTGCAACAACACATTCCTTATTAACCATTGTTACCTTACAGAAACCAAATAGACAATGCAATACCAGCTTACACCAAATCCCCTACCAAAATATAATCATAACTTACCAAAGAAATCTAACTATGTTCTTAATTAATAAACTCTATATTTGGAAATATTGTTTCTTTAGATTTAAAAAAAACTATTATACAACACTTCTATCTATTTATCTAGGCAATTATATTATATCATATGTCATATAGTAGCAATCTACAGTGCCTAAGGTAAAAAGACAAATTTTCTCAAAAAAATAGATTTACAAAAGAGGTTTGAAAACTATTAAGTTTTTCATCAAAGCTTTAATTAATTTAACAACAAACTAGTTGGATTTTGAAAATCAAAATCATTCATAGGAAATGAATAGGACAATGGCCAAAGTTTCCATTCATACAAATAAAGCTAAAGTCACTATTGCCATTGCAGATAATTGAAATTTGGGCGGTGGTCGAACAATTAAAGCTTATTTTCCAAGAAGACTCATCAATACCATCATTTTTTTCCACGGTGTATTGTGTCTCTAAATCCAGATCAGATAGCTTGCCATTCTCAAGTTCTACCTTTCAAGCACTAATTTTGTTTTGTTTTGTCAAGACAATTAGGTGATTTGTTGCAAAGATTCTTGTAATAAGGTTTTCCTACATAAGAAGATGGTTCAATAAGATGAGGAACTAGATAGTGTAACTAAGGAGATCATTTTGGACTAAAGAAAGTTTAAGTGAGAATTTATACCACTCCATGTTAAAAGAAAATAAGGCAATGTGTGACACATGTGGATGTATGGGAATACTGAGTCATGTTAAATCAGGGCCCTCTTATTTAAGGCAAGAGGCCTACTTTCCTCGACCTGCCATAATAAATTGCGTAGGAAGCACAATTATCATTGTTTTTGGTGGAGGAAAAATATTGCTGCCTACCTCTATTTTCCTAGCCTATTTTGAAAATAATAGCAAAAGATATCTAAAATATGTATAGTACAGTCATTGATCTAGTTTGAAACATAGTGCGTAGAAGAAACCACTTTCAGTATTTTTTAAGATTCTTGCTAGACACAAAGGGGCTTGTAGTTCTGTCAACGATACCCCATGAAATTAAACAATATGAAGCTTTGAATATAAATTTGGTGCTAACACATTGGTCAAGGTGATAGTATATGAAGAAAGGGCCAATTGAAACGAATCTATACATTTCATCTATGAATGATTGAAGCAAAGGCACCTAAGGATTTGATCTTGGCATGGTTAGTAAAGGATAAATGCAAATTTTTTTATCATGGCCCTTGCTAGCAAGCCAGAGCCACCTTATGGGGATGCACCCACCCTACTCCCTTGGATTTTGACCTCGTGGCATAGCTCATGTGTCTAACTAGACTTTTCCAATCCGTCCACACCCTTAAGGAATTAATGGTTTGTGTTCAAATGGTTAGAATATTTTAGGCAATGGTATTTGATAGGAAAACGAGAGATAATACAGAATAATTTTCTTTGTAGAACCCTCTGCTGGGCACCAATGTAATTATGTGTAATTGTGATACAATTTTTTTGTTCCCCCCCCTAAAAATGAACATGCTACAACATGCAATGAGTAGAAGAAGATAAGGAGGAAGATTACCCATTGAGAAGCTTGCAATTGCTAGGAGTTAAAATGTTGACATACTTTGTAGCCATGACGAACCAAAGGAAACACATCACAAACACCTTTGCAATGGGTAAGACTTCTAGCTATGGAAATTCATTTATGTTTGCAAACGTAACGTTGTTTTTACAACCACTATTTAAAAACCACACTTCTTTTAAACTTTATTCTGCAACATTGCAAGTAATATACATTAAATCACTATTTTCATACATAATTTCTGTTGGAAAAATTGTATTCTTCTTATTTATGTCAAATTGTTTTTTTGCATTCAATTACATAATACCAAATTTTTGACAATAATGACATTTTATTTGCGATTTCTCATACATTTGACGTTGGAAATGAGATTTATGGTTATGACTCATAAGTATGACTACCGCCTCTCTACTTACAAAGAAATTAATACAATGTTTTGTTTTTATGACAATAGTTGGTTTCTTCTCCATTGTGGTTGTGAGTTCATCCTCTTGGAAATATTCTTACATCTTTATTATTAGTTCTTTTCCTCTTATACCTCTTAAATTTGTAACTTATTTTATTTTATTATAATGAGGAAATCCTGAATTTTTTGTTTGTCTTTTTATTTCTTTACTCATGTCTCTGTGAAATAGATCCATGTATGCCTTGGGATTGTGATTCTGTTTTGTACCATGTATATATTGCAAGATACAGTAGTAAAAAAACATATGGAAAAACACAAACAATTGCAACAATAATTAATATATTTTACGGAGTCCTTAGATGCAAAAAAGTCTTTGTCACTGCATCTAAGAAGCACTATTGAACATCTAATACTTCTTATTGTAACTATTTCTATCTCTGCATATGTTTCTTTACTTCTGTGTGTGCAAGATAGACCATATACAAAAAAAAGCCAAAATCCCAACACACGCAAGACATAGTAGTAAAGAAGTGGGCCCCTGTTTTGTTTTTTAACATAAACAAGTTTAAACTTTACATAGATAATCCTCGCTACACTCATTGACAATAGTCTTAATAAAATTACTATTTTCAAAACTGGAATAAGTCTTACCATTTTGAAAACTGTAAGAGCATGGTCCTTAAGCTTTGCATTATTTTTGATTGGGACGTCAGCATCATGTAAAAATGAGAATAGCTGTTTGGCTGAAGGCGCAATCTCAAACACTCTGTAACCAAATAAACGTTTTGCATAGCTCAATGACCTTTCATGGTTTTATGGAAGAAGATTTGTTGGAGGGAACAAAGATTTCCGTGATTGCTAATACAAAATTACCTTAGAAAAAACTTAAACCCTAGTTGGACAACATTTGATTTCATGGCATTCCATGATTTCTTAACTAGGGCTTCCTACTCCTCCGTAAAAGCCCCTGGCCCTACGTTTGTAATTTTGCTTCTCCTTCCGATATGGATGTTACTACCTACATTCAACCAATATGGATGTTTTGTTGAGAAATTTGGCCAATAGAAATGTGTTATCGAAGAAATAATTACAGATTCCGGAAATCCAATGGCAGTGAATGATGTATTCTCGAGAAAATTATACATTCAATGGAAAATGTTGCCAAGAGTTGATTGTTTGTTGGTCAAATCTAGCCTGGCTTAAAAATGCTGAATTGAAAAAAGATTTGTTGTTGTTAAAAACTATTATATCGATTGAAAGTAAAACTCACATTTGATTATGAAAAATACCTACTCATACAAATATACCTGACTACCTTCGTTTAAAGTGATTGAAAGGCTTTGCATTATAACATAATACTCTGCCACTATTAGTCTAAGGCTCAAAAGTACTGAGTGCTTTATCTGCAGGGAGCCACCGACCCCCAAATATATACAACAAGCAGGACCAGAACATAACAAGTGAAGATGTAAACAGTTTATGGCCAATAGCCCCGAGAAAAGAAGTTAGTTGCCAAAATGGGTAATATATACAAGCAAACTAGAACAAAAAAACCGAGAGCATAAAGAGTATGGCCACTAGCCCAGATTCGGAATGAGAAGTTAGTTGCCAAAATGGGTATGGAAAGCCTGGGATTGAATTCATCCCGTCACTCTGAATTAGATACATAAAAGTCACTAGAGCATGGAGACATAGTCTCTGCTTCTAGCATTTGAACAACTTGGTTCATTGTTGGACGTTCTTGAGGATTGGAAGCTATGCACCTCAAAATGATTTGCAGAACAGCCTCCATGCTTTCTTTGCAAGTGCAATCACAACGTGTATCAACAATTTCTTCCAGCCTATTTTCCCTCAGTAGTGTGTTCACCTGCATTTGAAATAGAGATAAATATCAATGAGAGTGTATTCTATTCTATTATATCAACGAAGTTGTATTCTCTCTACACTCCATTAGAAATGCAGCTGTTTAATTACAAATGATTGGTCTATTGGCCGTTTGCCGGTAAGAAACTCTAGCAGAACAACTCCAAAGCTGTACACATCGGATTTCTCTGTTGCTCACCTACTTTGCAGATACTCTGTCAATTGGACCAAGATATATAACTACCTATAGTGATACAAAATCTCTGAATCCTGTGAAGGGGATAGAAGTAGAAAAACCAAAAACAACTAGACACCTAACTCAGAGTAGTTAGGAAGAAGCACTTATTCAAGTGTAAAGAGGATTTGAATAGTGTACTTCCATTAAACATGTTAATACAAAGAGAGCTTCATCAATGACCTAAGCAAAAGAGCTTAGATAGATACATGACAGACGATTCATCAATTACCGACAAGCCTGTGATTTTATCAAATAAAATCTATGGAAGCTTGACAATCATGGAAATTTCTTTGATATTTGTCTTCCACTGATGGCACCAAATTGGCTCCAAAAATATTAACCACAGACTAGTAAAAACACCCATTACTGAAGCATGACAACAGAGCTATGGAATTGAGCTTATGCTAATCAGGAACTATGCCAGAACACCATTACTGGCACTGGTTCACGTAAGAGCTGTCTTGACTCTCAACAGGTGATCAAACCACAGATCCCCATAGAAATATTCTCCAGGTTGTTCTTTTGTACATGACTTCTCAGTAGATGCACATACCAAAGTGACCAGATAGTTTGCTCCTCATGATAGGTGCACATTGAATGCCATAATCTATCTACGATCTGCACTTTTAATAAAAGGTCTTTGATACTCTACTATAGAATCATATGCACTCATTGTGAACGGAGATTCTGCAAAGCACCTGTATTAATTTTTTTTCATTAGTGTAAGCAGCTTGAAACAACAAAGACTATCACAAAATCCCAGTAACAAACACAGATGCCTCAAATGCACAAGTTATACCATCGTGCATCAAGTTTGTACTTCCCAAAATGAGGTGAACACTTATACCTCAGTTCATGCCAGAAATCATTTGCCTTGTCACTTAAAAATGGCTCCAACTGTTGCATAAACTCATCTTCATTGCTTGAGGGGACCAAATTCCGCATCCCTTCTTGTTTCCTGAGTCTGGAGAACCAAAGAGAAAGCACAAGGTGAACAAGGACTGTCAGATCTTGGTCCCCAAGGATGGCCTCCAGTTCACGACGAATCCAAGGTTCCAATCGGTGTTCTATTCTAGCCCTTTCATTCAATTCATCTGTATTGTTTTGGATGAGATAACAATAATTAGCGTGAATCTTCTACGTTTTCCACTGAAAGCGTCTAACCTAAAAGTTTATTGACAGGAACTGAACATTTCATCAAGCAATTCTAGAAAAATATACTGTCAATTCTAAGAGAATTTGCAGAATCTCATAATTTGATTTACGAACTAATGATAGAAGAAGAGACTGTATGACCTGCTTCATATTAGTTCTATTTTGAAGACGAGGTGGAATAGCTCTTAGGCCCTTTCTGTATATGCTGCAAAAAGATAGCAAGTAGATTATCAAGGCAAAAAAAATAATCATCTTAACAGATAATAACGTATGTAGGCAAAGGGCCAACAGATTGAAACTAAGTGTGCACATAATTTAGGTTTTTTATCGCTGCACTAAATGCAATCAACTTCTTAGAAAACAAATAATGTTCTTGAAATAAGACTACCAACAGATGGTCCACTTGGTCTTGGATAGACAGTGATCGGGTGTGCTGTTAAGGCACTCCTAGATGTTAAATCACTGGTTCAATTCCCCGCCCTATTTGGGTGTTATTCTTGGACATGACCATGATGTAGCCTCACAGTTGCTGAACTTACAAAAAAAAAGGATACCAACAGATTATTTATGCCCATCTATTTATTAATCCGGAAATAAAATCATGCAATATTACCTCTTGGAATAATTTAATTAAAATTGTTAGTATTTATTATTGTAGAAGAAGAAACAAAACCCCAATTTGATTCGGGTGGTGGTTCCCAGGAAAATAGTGATATTTGACTCATTGCCAAATTGAGAGATTCTATCTTTTACTCATTCGGTCCTTGATGTTTGCTGGACCATGGATAACCTCACTGACTGAACTCACAATTCTTTAGTTTTCTTAGGCCTGGCAGAATCTCTAGAAGTTGGAACTAAGATCGCAGAAAATTCTCCACAAAGCACCAAATAATAGAATGGGGTTATGTAACAAAGTGTTGAATGCCTCCCTTGTACACCATTGTTTTCTCCTACAGGCATATTTAAGCCTAGCAATGCACCTTTATTTCCAGCTTCTTAATACAGTCCAGCAAACCTTAGGAGAAGAAATGTTATCTGAAATAGCAAAATAGCAAAGGGCTAAAAGGGGACCAGATTCTGAAAATTTGGATAATAGGGTAAATGGTAGAAAAGGGTTTCATTAAAAATATTTCAAGGAACACAGAAGGAAGAGCAAGGGGTAAGAAATCAGAGAAGCATGCAAGAGTGAAAACAAAGTACAAAATAAGCGAGAAGGGGATGGGGATATTAATGTCATCACGGTGCTCTTAATCAATGGACTGGTAACAACTTATAAGAACTATTTCCACAACCATCTTTCCAGCTACCAGCCAGCAATTCTATGCAACATGGGTCCCATCTAACGAATGTGATTTTCCTATCTTCTCTGGTTGTAAATTGAACATAAGTACCACGACATTATTTCATTCATGATGTGACTGGAACCTCGACAGGTATTTTCATCCAGCCATAACCGTTCACAGACATAGCAGCACAAATTTTCATAAACAAACTATGAGTTCATGAAAATTACATTGCTAAATTCAACCTCAACAAAGGCATCTTAAACTGAGATTGCAAAGTTGATAATTACAACCTTGAAGTCATTGTCTTACTTCTCAAAGCAAGAAAACTCCCCAACACACATCTTGAGGAGGCATTGCAGGAGTTTCAGAGAAGCTGAAAGCCAATTAAGAGGATGGGGAACATCCAACAGTGCTACATATATTTCTTATCATTAACTTCCATTATTATACCTCATCACTGACTGCAAACTGAGATACAAATATCAGGGTAGAATTACATCAACTGCTCAAAGTTCAATGAGAAGACTAGAGCACTGATAAGTCCAACAGCTCCATTTGCTGATTCTGGTCAATTTTCTCACTTAGTCTTTGTTAGTGCTACTACGACTGAAATCAAATCCGAATAAGCTAAAACAATAGTTTTCGCAGAATCTCTGATCCAAGGAAGACCTCTAGCAAGTGGCTGAAACTTACGTGTTCTCACTAGATCCTGAGAAAAGAGGTACAAAACTATCACTGTTCTCAAAAATGCACTCACATCTCATTTTTAATGTGAATAAAGGGAAGGAACCCGGAGGATGAAGGCTTAAACTTTAAAATACCAAATGATTTGAATCCCTAGAAAGGCATCTCTCCAATGAATGTTACCTTGTAACAGTGAATGAATTTGTTTCTCAATTTCACGCCACCACTTTCTAGCTACCTGACAATTATGCATAATTGTTTTAGAAGTCCCAGCTTACTACAAACAGGAAATTGATCATCTGCAAAGCCACCTTTAATTAAACATGCTTTTGTTAACAAACCCTAGTAGATAATTAGCCAAGCAAAACCCCACAGATCATAGGAGATGTGAAAGGCTAAACACTATGTCTCCAAGTCTCAACCCAACCATTTTCAGGGTTTAAATAAGTCCGTCTTGCATTCGGTGAGCTACCTGGCAGTCCTGTGTTTAGAAGTTCCAGCTTACTACAAACAAGAAATTGATCATCTGCAAAGCCACCTTTAGTTAAACATGCTTTTGTTAACAAAACCTCGTAGATAATTAGCCAATCAAAACCCCACAGATTATAGGAGATGTGAAAGGCTAAACACTATGTCTCTCAAACCAGCCATTTTCAGGGCTTAAATAAGTCCATATTGCATTCAGTGTAGGGGAAACGCCTTTCTTATTATGCAGCATCATACACGGTCTTTTAGATTCATACACTTGGATTCAATTAATAAAAGGCCAATACCAATCTCTCCAAATCAGCCCCTGGATCTGATTATTGATTTTATAAATCTCTTTAAAGGGAATAACCTATTGTAGTTCACAAATAGTTTATCTGTCTGAATCAAGAACAGATTATTGGTGAACCAGTGCACTCCACTTGGTCCAAGACCTGGCATCTGAATCCCAAGTTCCTTCCATAGAAACACACACTTTATACCTAATCTCAAGGCTTGAAATTGAGGGATTTCAGCTGAACAACTATCCTTAATATTCCAGCTCCAGATAGAACGAAAGGTAAGCCCCACCCACATCCGCTACAAGAAAAAATCCAGTTGAAGCATCTAGCCACATAACTTCAAGCAACACAAATGCTCTTAACGATGAAGGATTACCAAAATCTAAACAAAAGACCAAGGCAATAATGCTACAAATATTGAATCGGCCATGGACCGTTAGTGTGTGGCATCTGCACAGGCCTAAATCTTAACACTACGTGCCAAGGGACCATAACATCCAAGCATCACACCACCATTTGGCCGCAGAGGCTTTAACCTAGTAAGCAACATCAATACGACCCAAACCACTATCGGCCTTGGGTAAGATACACACATGCCAGGGAACCAAGGAAGGCCCTTTTCTCCAACATATTATGTCTCCTGTTGCCTTCCGAACATACTCAATTTGGAAGGCTGGAAAAGATACTCACTTTAGAATTGTTGAAGACAGTTATCAGTTGTCTTTAAAATTTATACACGTCAATGTCAACAGAGCAGTGCAGAATTAGGTATTTTCATTTTCAACATTGCTTCTACAACCCAGTTTGCATATTTTATTTTTATCAAAGTATCTTGAAATAATCCCTCTGCAGTTCTGTAACGTAGTTAATGTAAGTTGGCTATTAACTTCATGATGTTCCCCCAGCTGGTTGTTTTTCCAAGGTATATCAGTGGTTCTCTTTTTAAGTGCTTCCTTTAAACTCATTAGAAGCATTACAACTAGCCAAAGAGACCAAGAACTACAAGCAACTCACTTGTTCTCGAGGAGAAACCACTCATCACAAGCACTTCTGTTTTGCTAAGCTGATGTGACAGGATGTACCATTTCATCAAAGTCACCTGGAACTCGCACCTGACCCTAACTGCTTAGCTGCGTCCCTGGGGAAATTTACTCTTCAAGGAGACATTTCCAGAAACATATGATTTTAACTTTTCATAGTTTGACCTTCAAGTAATTCTTTATCATTGCCCAATATTGTGGGGAGTCGAATACCTGATATTACTAATTGGCACCCATTTTATGCTACCCTTTGCCTGTTCTCAACCTAAAGACTGCAACTTTTCTTTTGATATAAAATCTTCTAGGTTGCACTGTTGAACATAATGGACGAATTTCTGCTGGTTGGGCAGTGCAGTATTCCTTAGACAATGAAAATAACAACATTCATAAGTAAAATTATGACGGAATTGTGGCAAGTTAAATGGAAGAAATATAATACCGTATAAATTGCAGTGGTATGAATGGATTTTGATGTTGAACTGACAAAGCTGAGGGCTAAAATGTAACTCGTCCCTGTCTTTCTAACAAAAACACCTTACAGGTAGATGAAAGAGGGCTAATATCTAGCTCATGCTGTATTTTTAAAAGAAACACATCATTTCAGGGGGATCGATCAGCTGGGATGTGTTGCTCTCGTGATTTACAGGTAGATGAGAGAAGCGGCATACACCAAAACGCTGGGATTAAAACCTAAACCAGTTGAGGTTAACTCTCACCAGTTATTAGGAACCCACATCCTCACCAGTTTACACCGTCGAGTGCTATCCTTCATCTAATTGGCTACATCTATTCTTCAGAAGAAAAAAAGGCTAACTACTTGGTTGCATTGTTGACTATAATGCATCAATTTCTGCAGGTTGACCGACCTAGGCATTGATCATAGAATGCCAGCATTCATCAGAACAATATTGTCCCATCGTGGCTTGGGATGTGCACACTAGACGCTCACAATTTTTTTTATCATCGTGGTCTGCTAGTGATTTTATTCGTAGCAGTCTTGGTGACTTGCAGCACTCGCCAAATCCCAAGGCTCCCTCAGAGATGTTCTGTGGGAGCGTGACCAGTAAAATCCCATTAGTCTGCAGTGTTCCCCTGTCCCTCGAAAAGAGGCTAGGTGTTACCAATTATCTTTCTGAATAACTGAAGATTTGAGCAATACGTTATACTACCAAACACTTAGTTAGTGGCTATCAAATATCAGAATAGCCAAAATTGGAGCCATAAATTGCCATCATTATCTCTGTTTTGTTTAGGCGTCGATTCTGCAAAATTCTTCATAATGGATTGGAAAATACCTGGCTCGCCGTGTCAGGGCCTTTTCGGCATCACCTGCCTCTTCAAGCCTGCGTTTCTCTGCAGCCGAAACAAATCTGGAATGCCCAAAAAAACGTCGTCGTGGAAGTGGCCTCGTGCGCCTCTGATTGTCCAAAATCCGGCCTCTCGCATACTGCAATGATCTGTTTCAAGCAATGGAAAATCCAGAAACATCAAACCCTAAATCCTTTATTCCCATTGTAAAAAATAAGGAAAAAACACAGTTAGGGCATCTGCATCTTCAATAAATCGACGAGATTCAAGCAGACAATCCCCCGAGAATGACAAATATAACCCCACAATCTACCTCCGGAAATCCATTTCCCTCTGACCATTTCTGTTAACAGACGGCTCGGGTGCCTCTGCCAAGGGCAACAGACGCTTTTCCCTGTAATTTCCAGGTCCCTGTATGTCGTAAAACCAGCCGTCAAATTCCCGTTTGCACAGCGGGCATTTGCGCTGCAATGATCTCCATGTCTGAATGCATTTTGCACAGAATTGATGCATACACAGTCTCAGGGCGACCAGTTGGGTTTGGTGGATGTCGTTTCCGAGGCATATCGGGCAGGACGATAGTTGTTTGTGGGGTATTTTGGGGGGTTTGGATGAGGACTCCGTATTGACGTCGTCGTCGGAGAATTTGCGGTTGGATTGGTGCGGTTGAGTGAGATTCAGAATGTGCGGAGGTCGACGAAGGTTGTGAGGGATAGAGCATCCAGAACTTTAGTGTACGCATCCATACGAATTTCTGAGATGAGGTTAGGCCTCGTTCCATTGCCTTCATCGAGGGCAGTAAAGGATTGGATTTCATATAATCGGTCTTCTAACTTCCCACTGTAGAGAGACTAATAAACACACTTGAATTTGGAATGTTTCAAAGTTGATCACCGAGTCACCCACTATGAACGGTGGGATACGGGGAACGCAAGTCCTATTTTCATCTCGATAGCAAAATTAATGCTATGGAGGTATCTTTCTGACAGTCTCATACAGCATTATCATACAGCATTATCGACCATGCATCATTAATTGTATTCGTCTCCGGCATCCCTCTCCGGCTGTCCATCGACGCCCCTGTTCCCGACAGCTCCTTAGCTCTGACTCCCATTAATGCACATCACCTGGATATTTGTTGGGACAACAGTCCCTCTATTTCAAATTTCAGATTTGAGTTTTGAGCGGGATGCACCTTTGTATACGAAACATATAAGATTGAATTTTGAAAACCCTCCAAACTTTGAAATTTGAATTTCAATGCCCTCAAATTTTTGGAATGAACTGATGACAGAACCATTGTTGGGTTTCCACCATGGTTTTTGTGTTACATTCGCCCAGCGCTGACGTTTCATGAAGTTTGTGGTGAAAGTATCAAAACGTTTCTGAACGAATGCCTCCGCCTCCTCCTCCTGGTTTGAGGTCCCAATCCCCGCCGTGGATGAACGGGGTCGAGGACTGCGTGGAAATTTTGGTCAACACACGCTGGGAGCTGGAGTTTCCGTTCATCGAATACACAGAAAAGGAGATAGAGAAGCCCATCTGGGCAGCAGGGCCTTTTCTGCCCTTCTCCTCTTTCTGGAATCAGTCAGAACCATGTACTGCTATAACGCATGATAGCGCCATCCGCAACAGGAAGAGCAGTATCGATGAAGACCGATGTCTGGAATGGTTGAATTCCAAGGCGCTTGTATCAGTTCTCTACGTTTCTTTCGGCCGCATAGTCTGTCCCTCCGATGAAGAGATGACAGAGCTCGCTCTTGGATTGGAAGCTGCCCAGAAGCCATTCATTTGGGTTTTACAGAACCATCGCCGTCCTCCTCCTCCTCATCCTGATCATCGTCCTCATGATCATCAGGTTAGTAATGGCGGAGGAGGAGAGTACGTGCTTCCAGAGGGCTTCGAAGGTCGAATCGAGGGATTGGGTTTGATAATCCGTGGTTGGGCGCCTCAGCTGCTCATACTCTCTCATCCCTCCACGGGAGGATTTCTCTCGCACTGTGGATGGAATTCCACTGTCGAAAGCATCATCCAGGGCGTTCCTATCTTGGCATGGCCCACCAGAGGAGATCAGCATTACAATGCCAAAATGCAGGTTAATCACCTCCAGGTTGCTGCCATGATCGACCGGCCAACCCAGGATGGACGGATGAGCAGGAAGGAAATTGGCAATGGAGTGACGTTGTTGATGGATAGCGAGCATGGAGTCCAAATGAGAGAAAGAGCAGCGTCTCTTAAACTCAAGTTGGGCTCTAGCTGCCCCTCATCTTCTGAAGCAGTATTAGACACGTTTGTTAATCACCTTTTATCGAATCAGTCTGAAGTTCTTGAAAGGAACATAATTGTGTAGTGCTGAAGTTATCACAATGAAATGAGCGGAGGCCCTAGAATAAAATGCCCAACGTGCAGGTGCAGAAATTGGGAAAACAATGAAATGGGAGGAGGCCATATATTGTTCACCCATTTTACTGATGTAAAGGTTGTGATGTGGGACCTGCATCATAATGCCCAGATGATTTTGCAATGAAGTTTTGGTTGCGAATTCAACTTAAAGAGGCTTTACAATTTCATTATATGACCGAAGAATGTGATATTATGTTTCTCAATTTCATTATTCTACAGAACGATGTGATTTTATTGTGCATCATTCTTGACGTTTAACCTCTACACAATTCTATTTTTCGAAGGCATATCTCTTCCTCGACGTACCCAGCAATATGGTTTCATTCAATCCTATAGATTTTGATTAAATATGCGGTGAAAATGAATTGTATTAGTTTCACTAGTACAAGGATTGATTTGAATTATTCAAATCGATTTATTTCTCTAAACCTCTCAAAAACACTTAAATTGAATTTAGTTATCTATTATTTCTCTAAACCTCTCAAGTGTTCACGTCTTCTGAAGAGGAAGACGCTTTCCCTAATGCCATTCAATTTGAATTTCTATATAAATAAATGTTTTCTTTAGCTGTTTTTGTCCTCTACTCCAATTGTAAATAAAAATAGCAATAGGTATGATAGCAATCAGTTAAACCATAAAAAGAAGTTTCTTATTTTTCAAGTTTTTAATTTAAGTTTAAATTGTTTATAGGGAAGAAAGTATTATTATTATGTTATTGGTCTGATTATCAGTTAAACCATAAAAAAAAGTTTCTTATTTTTTAAGTTTTTATTTAAAGTTTAAATTGTTTATAGGGAAGAAAGTATTATTATTATGTTATTGGTCTGATTTCTCATGAAGTAGGTCGGTAAGCATAGCTAATCTTGTAAATATTTTTTCAGTAAAGTAATGCTAATGCTATTGCCTGAATTATTAAAAAAAACAAAGAAAAAACATTTATGTTGAAGCAACAGTTTATAGGTGTGATGTTTGATAAATTAATATGATGAATTTGTAATGTGCTATACTATTTGCTAATTTTACAAGTTTACATGAAATGAGGGAAGTTGTGGAAATAGTTATGGACTTAGTTGATTTAAATAAGTTTTTATGGTCACTTATAGTTATATAAGGTACTATTGGTACACTAAATTAATAAGTTTTATGGTCACTTATAGTTATATAAAGAACTATTTGTACACTAAATTAATATTGGGGAATGACATAATTTAATAGATTTTCTACTAAATGAGGGAAGTTATGGAGATATTTATAGAGTTGGTTGAAATGATCACCTATAGTTATATAAGGGACTATTTGTAGACTAAATTAATATTAGGGGAATGATATAATTTAATAGATTTTCCCCTTAGAGGGTTTTCTTGATCCCTTTGTTCCTTCATATTTTTTTGTGTAATCTTTTTCATGTTTTTGTTGTGGGCTATTAAAGCCAACAATGGTATTAGAGCATTGGTAAGGAGTAATAGAGGAAGCTGGTGAAAGACTCGAGAGATTGCTATGAACCAAGGGTGTTGTGGATTGAGGGTTTGTAGAAAGAGAACAACATATTTTGCACAAAACCTTCGAAAAAATAAATAAGAAGTCATCACTACCCGCAAGGAAGGTCGTGAATGCAAGAACATGGAAAACCATTGTCCAACATTTGGGCAGTGTGCAAGAGTTGTTTGGAAGTAGTTGTAAACTTTCTTTGGCATTCAACTATGAATGCGAGTGGATTAAGGAGATGTAGTCACCATAGTTAATACTGAAGATCCTAATATTATGAGCTTAATAGCCCTAACCAGGAACAATCATATTGGACGAGTATCCACTATGTGGAACTATGATCAATTGTCCCAAATTATATACTTGTTTCCAGGAAATATGCAAGACTCACCATCGGCATTCAAAACGTAGATAACATTCAACACAATTGGTGCCTCTACAATTCGAAAAGAGGAGTGAGAAATTTTTTTGAAAACAAACTGATCTTCTCCAACACCTTTAAGTATGAATTCAACAATGATTTTGATAAAGATTTAAATGATAAATGCAAAACCATTCAATGGACTTGGCATTAGTTTTGCAATTCATATTTATTGTTTTGTATTTCTTTGTAGTTGTAGCAATAGTCGTATTTGAGTGTTATTTCATTCTCTTTGATTAAAAAATTGTTAGTTTGTTAAAAGCAAATTTGTAAATTAAATGGGAAGGAACTCATAAAAAAGAGGAGGCACTCACAAATAAAGAAGCCATTATTCTTAAATTAAATGGAAAGGAACTCATAAAAAAGAGGAGGCAATCACAGATAAGGGAGCCATTACTCTCTCCTTCACGCTAAAGAAAATAGCAATGGAGAAGTTAGATGAGAGAAAAATTGGAAAGAATGAAAGAAAAAGAAACAAAAGAAGAATGAAATAAGCAATTTTCACAAGTCATTTTTAGAATTTGGTAATGTTTTAAATGTTGTTGAAAAAAATTATGGGACTCTATATCGAAGAGAGTAATGTATTATACATTTCAAGACTTGTAGTGAAATGCAGAGTTTTTTCATGGTTTATGTGGATTCCTCTTATGGATATTTTATAATATATAATTTGTTTTAAATTATTTTCTAAGAGTGGTTTAAATAAGGAGTCCTCATAAAGTAGAGTTAAAGTTGACAAGTCCAATCAAATTTAGACTGAATTAAAGTCAAGTGAAAATTAAAGTTATTGATTTATTTTATTGAAAAGAGAAAAGAAGAGGGTTGCATGATTGATTATACCCAACATTCCAAAGAGTTGGTCCAAGCTGTAAAAGTCTAGCCATAATAAAGTGGATTTCCCTAGGTATTTCGTAAGAACCGTTGATTCAAGCCTACATGCATTATTGTGGTAGCACATGTAATTATGTAGCATGTATGCTCTTATGCATAGAGAGGATGCAACATCAAGTTGTGGAATGAACCACTAAGTAGTTATGAAGGTGGAAAGTGTACTTGTATGCTATCTTTATGTGCAATAAAAGAACTTGAGTCTTGACTAAGGAATGAATGTCAGATGGAGTAATATTATAATGTGAGAAGGTTGGGATCAAATTATGATTAAGAAATTTTAACATGTTGATGAGCCATGTGGGTGAAAAGGATTCTTAGAGAATTGGTGAGTACATTAGATGTCACTCATGTATCTTAGTAGATTGAATTCTTTTTTATTGACATCAATGATCAATTGTTTGCGGGAAGAAGCAGAAAGCTCATGTAATAATCAATTTAATGTAATGATTGTAGTGAAACATATAGATGAAGAATTAAGAAGAAGATGCAATTCCAAATGAATGAAAAATTTGTTACAAGTGTAAATGAAAGAAGAAGACTTCATGAATGAAGTATCCAACGAAGAATGATGAAAAAATGGATGAATCCATGAAAATAGAAGATGATAGCCAAAGAAGACTAATGAAGAGACATGAAGAAGCAGATGACATGACAAAATAAGATGATAGTTAAATAAAGAAAATGAATGATGAAGTGTAGTAGAAAAAGTAATGATAGGATGAAAGAAGATGATGACAAATATAATGATGTAGTAACAAAAGGAATGTCATGGGAAAATGAATGATCAAGACATAAAGAAGAAAGAAAGATGGTGAACATGTGTGAATGAAGAAGAAACTAGTGAAGCTGTATGTTCATGAAAAGAAGTGTATCCATGAAAATTTAATCTCTAAAAAGCTTAATGGTTCCTAATGTTTTTGGATCATGGAAAGAAAATTATCTTGATCCAATGTTTGTATAAGTGATAGATGACCTAAATAAAAAATTCAATTGAATGTACATGAGTCAATGTTAATCTAAATCTAATGAGGCAAGTCCATCCATATTGAAAAATTTGTAGTGCTCTAAAAACCATTTTTTAGGGAAAGGTTTGTAGTAATCTAAAACCACTTGTCATGACAATGCAATGTTTTGTGGTAATATGAAACCATTTGATGGTTTGTGGTCATCCAAAACCACTAATGTTTTTCGTAAAAAAAAATCCATTTGATGTCATGTATTATTTGTGGTAAGAAAAAACCACTTGAGGGTTGTAATAGTTAAGGGTAAGCCAATGTAAAACCTTGAGATGTGATGGTTGAGGGTCATCCACAAAATCCCATAGGTGTAATAGTTATAGGTTAGCCAAATAAAACTCAAGATGCAGTTACTAGTAATCTAAAGAAAACCCAAGATGATAATTGGTCATGATGTAGGTAAACTGAAATTGTTTATATTTTTGCAGGTACAAGATGAAAATTGAAGAATATCAAGGCTGAATAATGAAAAAGACCAAATATCATAGAATACTTAAGATGAAAAAAAGAGCATAAAATATGAAGATGAATAAAGGATCACTTCAAAAATACTTGAAGAATACATATTGATATCATAAGCACTCATTAAAGGGGAATATAAAGAGATCACTCCTACATGTGTTGTTTAATAAATCAATATGATGGATTTGTAATGTGTTTTAATAATGTAGACCAATTCTAAAATTATGTGGGAAATGAGGGAAGTTATGGAGATATGGATTTGGTTGAACTAAATAAGTTATTATGGTCACCTATAATTTTATAATGGATCATTTGTACTATGAATGCAATATGGGTGGAATAATATAATTTCATAAATGTTTCTTTATTGATATTATGTCCCTTGCTTCATACCTCTTTTATGAAGAATACATATTGATATCATAAGCACTCATTAAAGGGGAATATAAAGAGATCACTCCTACATGTGTTGTTTAATAAATCAATATGATGGATTTGTAATGTGTTTTAATAATGTAGACCAATTCTAAAATTATGTGGGAAATGAGGGAAGTTATGGAGATATGGATTTGGTGGAACTAAATAAGTTATTATGGTCACCTATAATTGTATAATGGATCATTTGTACTATGAATGCAATATGGGTGGAATAATATAATTTCATAAATGTTTCTTTATTGATATTATGTCCCTTGCTTCATACCTCTTTTATGTGTTGATTAGATAATTTATAGCATTTTTTAGATAAGATAAGGGCATAAATAAATATATAAATATATTTATTTATTTATTTTAAGTTTCTCACCACTACATCATCATTATGTCTAATATATTACTTTGGATTAAGGTGCACGACTATATCTTTATTGTGTCCAATATATTACTTAGATCTTGGTGGAAACTAAACTAGTAACTTCACATCAAAGTGCTTTATAGAGCACTGGATCACTTTTTATCCAAGACCAATAGACATAAATATATTCATTATTAAATAAATTATAAAAAGAAAAAATATTGAGTTATGTGATGATTTTTAATTTTAAAATTGTTGTGATAATTTAAAAATTGATAAGAGAGAAAATTGTGTAGTTGGTAATATTAAATTTGCTTCTCAAGTTTATGTATATTCAAGTTATTGGTTAAAGTTTTTGAAAAGTTTAAATAAATTATTAATAATAATATTTATTAATTTTAAATATCATTTTTTTTTAATTAAAATTTATGCTTTTTGAAACATAAAAATGTAAATTTTTGTTATTTCATGGTAACTGTGATGTTTAAGGAAAACAAATTATATAAAATTAATTGTTGTTCAATTCTTCTTAGTTAGACCGAGATCAATAGAAGAAAAATAAAAAAATGACTCAAAATTCATTTTTATTTATCCAACAAGTAAGACATGATTTTATTTTTCTCAGATTCATTGGGATAAGAAAATGAAAGGAATGGGATGTGTTACAACAAGTATATCAAGATATAGATAATTTAGAAGTTATTAAAGTATAATCTCTTATAAGAGAGTTTGAAACTCTTTGCATGAATATGTAATATTAAGATAGCTTGGAATTCTTTTAATGCATATGTAATATTTTTTTATGAGAGAGTTAAGAAAATATTAATCTAAAATAATATTTATGGAAAATCTTTTAAAAGCAAAAAAAAGTGTTAAATTTTTTTAAAGAAATATATATACAAAACTTGTTTCCATTAAAAAGACTAAATATTTAACTTTTCTGAGTTTATGTGATATCTTAAATCTGATCACTAAAGAACTAACGGATTTTAAAAAAACTTAAACAATTATCACTAGTGGATGAGGAAGAACAAAAAAGAAAATAAGATAAAAGAGGTTAATGCTAAGGAAGAAGTTTTTATGCAAATAAGAAAGGAAGAGATAATGTTACTAATAAGGAGGTGAAACTGATGAAAAATCACAAACGTAATGTTTTTTTTTTTTTAATATTTATATTAGGTAATAAGGTTTTTAATGAGATATGGTTTTTGGATAGCAGCTACAACAACCACATAATTAGAAATTCATATAATTCATATAGCTTTTTCAATATAGATGAAATTATTGAATTTGACTTATTGCTTAGAGGTGACCAGCCCATTGAAATTAAAGATGAATTAACAACTATATTAGAAACAATGAAAGGTGAAGTGAAACATGTCAATGGTGTTTAATATATTCTTAGTTTACCAACTAGTTTATTGAGTGTGGGGCACCTTATTGAAAAGGTATATTTTTTTGTTTTTAAGAAAAGTAAATGTATCAAATATGATAAAGAAAACCATAATGACGTTATAGCCAAAATTAATAAGCTGTAAAATAGAATCTATGTTTTTATTTTTTATTGCGATGGAAATAGGGAATTAAAATTTGGCTATGATGATGATTCTCCATTAAGTCACATGAATTATAATTTGGCTATGTTGATGATTCTCCGTAATAGCACACGAGGTATGGAAATCTGAGTATAAGATGCTTAAAGTTACTACATAATAAGGAAAATATCAAATAATTACTTTTTATTGATTACTTTGATAAAGTTAATGAAGGTTCCATGCTTTATAAGCAACATAAAGAATCACTTCTAGTAGGAAAATCTTCGAGAGAGAAAAACTTCTTAGAGCTAGTACATGTAAATATGTGTGGTTATGTGGTCATGTGTAAATTTTGGTTTTTAAAAAAATAAATCATTTTAATATTTAGTGGATGACATTTTTAAAAGAATATGGATTTATTTCGTTAATAAAATATTTTGATGTCTTTTTTATTTTTTAACAATTTAAGGTTGTTATTTTGGAAGTAAAGTGATTATATCTCAAATACATTATGCATAGATAAAGAAAGAAGAATTTACAATTAATTTAATTGGATTATTCTTATATTTAAAAAATGGAATTCATAGGAAAGTGGTAGCTAGTTATAATCACCAAAAAAAAATGGTGTATGCAAATGATAGAATTAGACCACTTTTGAGATCACTAAGAGCATGTTTAAAGGGAAAATTCTACTAAATATTTTTTTGAATAAAGTTATATGTATAAATTATGTGTATATTTGCAACTTATAAATTTTTAATCAAAATCATAAGACACAAAGCTACTCTTTTGCTCTGTCGACATTAATTCACAATTTAGAACAAAATTTGTAGACACGTTGTAACAACCTCCGGGGTAAATGTGCATATATAAAAAAAACCATAATATGAACAGAAATACAATAAACATATCACCCATCAAAATCCATATATACATCACTACGTTTGCACATGAAAATCAAGGGAATGATTTTTTTTCAATAATAAATTCAATGAACCAACCAGAGATGGGACTACCATGTTCCACCCGACAATAGATTGGCTGAGCCAAGTCTCTCTTTAGCCAATAACCCCCACACCATATTCCAAGCATGAATGTGGGATCTCATAGAACACATAAATCAAAACTCATCGAGGGCTTCCACAGGCCACCCACCTCAACCCATCAAATAGCGTTTCCACCTCATGCTGAGACATCACCAAAAACCATCATCACATTGGTTTCCATCCAAGCCTTCCACGGCTTTTAGAGTGTTTGTCCAAGCAAGGCTTCCAAAACTACTAACTTAACCCGCAACTTATATAGGGCTTCGAGAGCATTTGTCCAACCAAGGCTTCCAGAACTAGTAACTCAACCTACAACTTATATAGGGCTTCCAGATCGTTTTCCCAACCAAGGCTTCCATGAATAGTAACTCAACCCACCAACGGCTTCGAGAATGTTTGTCCAACCAGGGCTTCCAGGACTAGTAACTCAACTGAGCTGTTACAGGGCTTCGAGAGCGTTTGTTCAACTAGGCCTTCCAGGACTAGTAACTCAACCCAAGCTATTATAGGGCTTCCATAGCATTTGTTCAACCAAGGCTTCAAGGACTAATAACTCAACCCAAGCTAAGGAGACATGAGAACGAACAAAAAAAAGAAATGAAAGTAAACCCACAATCACCATGGTTGCACTATAGATCCAAGCAATTCTCCATGCCAATGATAGATCACAACCAAGAAACCACATGCATGTGCCATGCATGCCAAAACTAGTGAATAAATCATACATGCAACTCAATACATACAATAAAATTTGATGTAGCTGTTGATGTCGGTGCCTTCTTGTGTTTCCTGCTCTTCCTTTGCCTTCTTGCTCCAAGTATCCAAGTATGCCACCCCCTCCAAGAGTGCTCCAAGAAAACTCTAAGTAACCAAGAGTATGAGAGAGAGAGAATAGTGAGAAAGCTCCAAAACTGAACTAACGAAGTCTTGCCCACTAATCCTCATAAGCCTTTTTATTAATGAGGCCTCTATTTTCTTCATTTTCCATTATTTTCCTTCAATTTCCTCCTCACATGCAAAATTTGACCTTTCATCTTCCTTTTCTCCTAATTTCCATTATTTTCATAAATAAATGTGCCAAAATACCTTTTTTCCTCTTTAATGCCTTAGCCATTTCCTTTGCCAATTTCCTTAGCCATTAACAACAAAATAAAAACCCCCTAGGATGTCCTTCCCACCATTCAGTTTGGAATACGTGTCTTTTCATCTGTGGTATTTATATATTTTTACATGAAATTTTCACCAGGGTTGTTATAGAACCCTCCCCCTTGGGGGAACACCATCCTCGTTGTTAAATGACACCTATAACCAACATGACTACTGAAAACAAGACATACCACCCAAGGAGCTTTATAAGACAACTAATTGGAGTATTTACGATGAATGACCCACTCAAAAGCAAAACATCATGACAACATGACCAGATAAAAACCATACTACATATTGGAGCTTTATAACATAGCTCATTATGGTATTTACAATGATATACACATATACACATTTTCTTAACCAATAAAAAAAGGATACGATGCTCATATCAATCAATAAGGGAATTGAGAGGCTCACACCTCCACCCTCAAAGTAACACCAGGATTCACCTCTTTCCCAGGAAGTCCAGAATCCACTGCAAAGTCAAATCTATATCTAATGTCTAGCAATATAACCTTGCGCTACTAGTCCTCTTCGCGAACAATTACCAACTCATTTTCCGAGGGCACACTCCTAATGTGCATCTCATTCCATCTGGCAATGCTAATGACCAAAACAAATCCATTAGTGATGTTCCCTTCTCTGCTACATAGTCCCTCGGGAATCCGGTCACCCCTTTTGTGCAGTCACTCACCTTTCAAGTTCTGCTGGCACCCCCATCCTAGGTAGTCCATCACTAGACAAGGCGTCCTCGCATCAGAAGATACAAAAACCAAGGCATATAACTGCCTCAACAAATTACACTGGTCATAGCATGCTCATGGAAATCAATGGACACTATTGGGTACCAGTGTCCCACAATGGCCTTGCTCGTGAAGTGCTTTCCCAACATACAGGTAAAATTTTCAATTCCTTTGTTGTTGCTGCTAATTCTTGCAGTCGATTTCAACCACCCAACTGGGCATGTTCATTCTTCCTATACCAAGAACATAACTTCCATTAGATTCAAAATAAATTGAAATAAATTCAAATCATACCTCATTGGTAGCTCATCAATAAGGTGCATTTCCAATCTTGTTTTCTTCCTGTGACAACAAGTCAAACTAGCATACTTGACCAAATCAACATATATAAAGATATCACATCAGGTTAGCTCAAACACAACCATCTTGGATGAAAATCATAAATCACACGTAACCATCATAAACCAAAATCATAGATCCCATAAAATCATCATATACCATATTCGTAAATCACATGCATAATAAAACTAAAATAAAATGTCGATATTTATCCTTTCATCAATCCTTAGCTTCTACCTTCATCTTTATTCCGTACACACTTTCGAAGCTATTTCTACAGCCAAAAAACACCTAGTTCCTTTTCCTCAACCATGTGCATAGACACATAGTTGCATCACACACATACAACCACACACACCATACAACACCATGCAACACATGCATCTATACCTCACATACAACACATACACCTACACCCAGTGTATACAATATAATGCATCCATCTATACCCGATGTGAAATACCACCCAATACATGTACCTACACAGAGAACCTCACAATGAGTACACATGTCTCAATACCATGACTACATGATGCACATACATAATACCACATGGACTCAACAAAACATGTATGACATGCACTCAATACCACACATGCACCAGTACCATATGTACAACATGTACACAATACCACCTGTACAGTGCACCACCTGCACAACATGTGCACAACATCACATGTACACAACGCCACCTACACCATGTGTACACAACGCCACATGTACGCTACACCATTGTACAATGTGTACATAATACCACATATACACAGTAGCACACACACGATGTATATGCGACACCATATGTATATAAGATCACATGCATGACATGTACACAACACTGCATGCTCATAGCACCTTATGTATGACATGTACATGGCACCACATGCTCACAACACCACTTGTACAATCATGCATACAACACCATATCTACATAGCACCATATGTACAACATGCATGGAACAAAATGTCTACATAGCATCATCCATCCATAGCACTACATATCCAACATGCACAGAGCACCATACACACACACGCTGCATACACATCATGAATATAGTACAAGATGTATACAACACCCCATATGCAATATTCGCACAAACCTATTTGTACCATTCTGTACATAACATTGCATAAATAACATGTACACATGCTATGTATACACAACACCACAAGTGCACACATCATATATGCAACATGTACAACATATATAATATATGCTCAACAGTAGCACTACACATCCAAAACCACACTATCCTTACCAAGAAACCTTGCTTCCAGTATCTCATTGATGCTTATCCTAGCATGTCACAGATCACACTGCTTCCACTTTTCTGATATATCCTTCAACATTACCTATCATAACATAAACATAGGCATAATAGAAGTATACAATATCAAATCATATCCACATGATACTAACCTCATATATTTGTCATGACTATTCTTCCCAATTGATTCCTTGTAAGACCAGGAACCTCTTAAGGTTATTCTCCTACATAAGGAATCATTCCTTCACAAGAATGATCCCTAACAACCCTGTTAGATAGTAACATAGATACATGGATACATACATACCTATATAAATGTTAGCATAAAATAATCATGATCCTACCAGACAATGACACACATACATACATGTATACATATATAAACTTCAACATAATCATGATCATAAAATAATTACCAGATATCAAGATGAAGGTTCAAAGAACTTCTTTGATTCATGCACAACATGCACGATATTGAGAATAATAATTCCCAACATAGCCAAGGCATATAACACCTCAAATCCACTTACTTTACCCTTTCTAGTTACCTTTCTTATGTCTGCACTGCTACTATCCATTTACCACAATAGATCCAAATAGTCTGAGCAACTGTCATAGTATTCCCTTCCGCTATGCTCACTCATACATAGAGCTTCATCTGGGTCTTATATCATCGGTTGGGTACCACACATCTCTTCCGATTTCCATCAACTTTCCTCTTTCCCAACCAATTCCCAAGACTCAAAACATAAAAGGCAAGACAAGAAACAAATAAGAAGAAGACCATAAAAATCAATAACAACATGACTCCACAAAAAAAGTGGTATAGGTATGCACCAGACACAATAAAACTTACCAATCAAGCACAACAATCATACAAAACCAAAAGAACAAGACTAATAACAAATACCATGACTCAATCCCCATGGTTCCTAGAGAAACTCAACCAGAGCCTTCTTCAAGATTTCATGGCAACTTGTCTTTCCATGCAACTCCCTACATCATGCTACCATAAACACATAACTGTCAATGTCTAATTAAGTATAATAATACACCAATTACCTCATCTTATTGTGCTAGGCACATTGCTTGCAACTGAACACATCCATGCCATCTCTCAAGGGACTCCAATACTTTAATAGATCCACTTGTAGATAAAGACTAGCTAATATACCTATCAAGTACATGTTCATGAATATAACACATATCCACATAATGTTAGAAAAAATCAAGGTTAAGAAGACTTCCTATGTGCAAAGCACTCATTCGTTCGAAATTAGGGTTTCCAAACATAGCCAAAGGAATTATTGCCCAATTCCTTTCTTTTACCTTTTTACCTTGTTGGAATTGAGGCTTACTATATGTTGTCACACCACCCAACTATTTGGTATATGAGACATCAACTATTACCTTGTCACGCTAATACCAAGCATGTTACCCTGCAACTACTCACACATGTCAACCACATGTTCCAAATATAAAGAGAATCATATCTATTAATTTGAAATCAACCGTTACCAAGACTAACAATCATGTCATAAGCCATAGTCAACTCATAGTCATTAATCATAGTACTACAACTATCACCTACTATACTCAAGTACATATCAACTGTCTCAACACATATATTTTAGTACAATCATCTTAAAACAGGATCATTTGAACACTTTCTCATATTATGCAATTCATCAAACATTCATACCATGTAAAATAAATCAACTAGATGACATAATCAACAATAGAGCACAAGTATATGACATAAGAAATTGATACCTTAATGTATCTCGGGCAAGGTGATCTTGTATGCACAATCAATCTAGTTAGCCTGATATAAATTTACAACACATCAGCTCAAAAACTCATAAGATCATGATATCCATAACAATATCTAACTAACATGTCCAGATTGTAAACTCATACACATATGAAAAGTCAATCTAGATTAGTATGACACCATCTCACAAATATGTTGGTTCATACCTGGATATCGCAACCATAACCAGCTGCATAGGTCAAAACAGGTTAACACAATACATATAACATCAAAGATCTTTAAGGAAATGAACATAACCATCACATATATGACCAATCCAAATTATAACATCAATATCTCAATGAAATGACCCTAATCATCAAGTTGAATAACATATAACAACAATAAGCTATATATCATACTCATCAATGACATACAACATAATCATCATGTTATCTAATATAAAGCAACAATAGCAATGCATACAACTACAGGTTACTATCATTCTTAACTATCTGACAAATGTGCATATAACTACACTAATCAACCAACATCTATCATGAATGTAACCATAACATCAAAAGAGATGTACATAACATAATGTATATAAACCTAATGCATATAAAAGCCTTAACTTACATACCTGCATGCCAAACATACACTACCTATATGACGATTTGCTCTTATCCCAAAGTCTAATGTTGTAACCTCATTATGATGATATGCATCCCTTGCTCTATCTCCACTAGCTCATTAGCATCATAACAACCAATAGCATCATGATGACCTAAATTGTATACAATGACTTCACAAGGCATGTTTGACCTACTATACATGCATAATAATAGCCACGACCATACATGTATAACATCAACCATTACTCCATTGTACACATTGCCACATGCAACCAATAATATGCATAAGCAATGCCAAATCAACTACACCTATGCATAAACGCATGTAGTTGAGCATAAACGATCAATTCTTGTAATCAACTCGCAACACTGATACATGTAATCAAAATATTCAAACTCTAACCTAACATACAAGGATGTAAGTAGGTATCATGAAATCAACATGTAAGTGACATATAATCCATACAAAGTCACTCACATGTTCCAAAAATCAAGACATTGTGTCTATTAATTTGAAATCAGCATTCACTAATACTAGCAACCTATCAGCATACCCCCTTACTATCCACGATCCACACTAAGGTATAAGGAAGAAGCTACTATAATGGCTCGATCTCCAATGTCTAATTATGGAAATGGGATCTCCAAAGATCTACTAAATTTAACCATACTTAAAAAGAAATTGATTTTTATTTCTCATAAATTTGTATGAGACTAAGTCAAAAATATTGCACTTATTTTACTTGTAACATCATAACTAAAAACATGCCACTTTTCCATTTCCTTACATGCAACTTTTCAAATTTCTTGCATGCAACCTTTCAAATTCCCTACATGCAAATCTTCAAATTATTTGCATGCAAATAGGCATATATCAGCTACATCCATATTATCATACTACAATACTTATCCCATCCAAAAAATTAACATTTTATTTAAACAATTACCATACATTTACCTTTTTCTTCAGACAACTACTATACTATTACATCTGCAAGTAAGCATTTCTTCAAACACTTTACATGCAAACTAATATAGAGAACTATTTGCATACAAGTAAGAATATATCAACTACAAAAATACTATTACACATCAATACTACCCCTAACCACAAAAAACACACTCGTTGGGGAATTTTATCAAACAATTTGTATGCAATTAATCATTGAACCATTTAAGCATTTCATCAAACACCTTGCATGAATACTAATATAGTGAATGATTGAATGCATATATCCTAAAATGTAGTAGTACAAGTTATGTAAATTGAATCATATGATCAGTGGAATTATCCCTCACTATGGTTCAACTTCTGAGATTTCATAGATGAAAATTTATAACAAAAATACCAACACAATCCTATTCGGTGCGCAATTCTAGGAGTATCTAGAAAGCTCGAATTCCACTAGTCGTATCTCCTAAACCATAGTGAATTAATATCTGAAATTTTTATCACAATATCAATGGGATTTTCCATTATTGTGGAAAATATTTCAGCTCTTAAGAGTTCAAAAAAGAAAAGTTATAATGACAATGTCAGTGTGACCTGTTTGAGACCTTATTTTAGGAGCATTCAAAAGGCTCAACTCCCTATGCTCATATCTCCTAAAATATTGCGGCCCGATATCTGAAATTTCTACCACATAATCATTGGTATTTCCCCTCAATGTGGACGATTTTTCAGCTTTTGAAAGCCTACATAAGAAACGTTATTGCAGAAATGCCAATGTGACGTGTTTAAAGGTGCATCTGCGAAGGTCATCTTCATTAGATCATAATTCCTAAAGTATTGTGAACCAATATCTGAAATGTTTATCACATTATTAGTGGAATTTACCTTCACTATGGACAAATTTTCGACTTCTAATATTCCACAGAAGAAAAGTTATAACAGATATGACAGAAAGGTCTAAAAATTAACCTTTGTTCTTCATTTTACCTATGATAAAGCCCATCTAGTTCAAGTGTTTGAACCATGCTATGATACCACTCTGTAAGAACCTCCGGGGTAAATGTGCATATAAAAAAAACATAATACGAATATAAATACATTAAACATATTAGCCATCAAAATACACATATACATCAATACATTTACACATGAAAATAAAAGGGATGATTTTTTTCAATAATAAATGCAATGAACCAACCGAAGATGGGACTAGCACATTCCACCCAACCATAGATTGGCCGAGCCAAGTCTCTCTTTAGCCAATCACCCCCATGCTATATTCCAAGCATGAGTGTGAGATCTCATAGAACACATAAATCAAAACTCATCTAGGGCTTCTAGAGGCCACCCACCTCAACCCATCAAACAATGATTCCACCTCACGGTCAGACATCACCAAAAACCATCATCAGATTGGTATCCATCCAAGACTTCCACGGCTTCCAGAGTTCTTATCCAACCAAAGCTTCCAGAACTAGTAACTCAACCCACAACTTATACAGGGCTTCGAGAGCATTTGTCCAGCCAAGGCTTCCAAAACTAGTAACTCAACCGACAACTTATATAGAGCTTCTAGAGCGTTTGTCCAACCAAGGCTTCGAGGAATAGTAACTCAACCCACCAAGGGCTTCAAGAGAATTTGTCCAACCAGGGCTTCTAGGACTAGTAACTCAACCCAAGCTGTTATGGGGCTTTGAGAGTGTTTGGTCAACCAAGGCTTCCAGGACTAGTAACTCAACCCAAATTGTTACAGGGATTCTAGAGAATTTGTTCAACCAAGGATTCTAGGACTAATAACTCAACCCAATCTAAGGAAACATAAGAACAAAAAAAAACAAAGAAATGAAAGTAAACCCACAATCCACATGGCTATCCAGGAAATGGCAACGCTAGGAAATCCACTGTTGATCGAGGGAATCCTCCATGCCAATCATAGATCACAACCAATAAACCATATGAATGTGCCATGCATGTCAAAAATAGTGAATAAATCATACATGCAACTTGATACCTACAAGAAAATCTTATGTAGCTATTGATGTCGATGCCTTCTTGTGCTTTCCTACTCTTCCTTTACCTTCTTGCTCCAATAATCCTTGTATGCCACCCCCTCCAAGAGTGCTCCAAGAAAACTCTAAGTAACCAAGAGTATGAGAGATAGAGAGAATAATGAGAGAGCTCCAATACTCATCCTCATAAGCCTTTTTATTAATGAAGCCTCTATTTTTTTTCATTTTCCATTATTTTCCTTCAATTTCCTCCTCACATGCAAAATGTGACCTTTCACCTTACTTTTCTCCTAATTTCCATTATTTTCATAAATAAGTGTACCAAAATACCTTTTTTCCTCTTTAGTGCCTTAGCCATTGCCTTTTCCAATTTCCTTAGCCATAAACAACCAAATGAACATCCCCTAGGATGCCCTGCCCACCATTCAACTTAGAATGCATGTCCCATCATCTGTGGTATTTATATATTTTTACATGGAATTTTCACCAGGGCTGTTACACATTCCATAAGAAATCTCACACATTCAAATAATGCTTTTCCCTGGGAAATGAAACTGCTAAAAACCTCAATGTCTCCTTGAATTAATCCGATGAATAAAGATGCATTAAATTTTTTTTGCTCAACTAATCTCAACTTGCAAGTGCATAACCTATCTCTCTACACACTAAGAAGCTATGACCGAGACTTAGTCAATTTTTTTCCCTTATTGAGCCCCTATTTCCTGATGTAATTCCTGAGGAAATATGCCCCTATTATTTAGGAATTTCTTCCAAAATTTTTGCATAATTCCTCAGGGTGAATCACCTAACCAATATAATGAACTATACAGTCAATCTAGCATATAATTAATTGTACACTGCCCTGGAATATTTACCACAACTAGGGAACTATAATTCTCTGCATGCACTAACTATTTTCGGATGATTGATTAGTTAACTGAATGATGACTGAGTTAGGTTGAAGTCTCATTTCACAAATGATCTTCCACTAGCTCCTCCAATAGTTAGAACTAGTTTAACTAAAAACAACTTGAAATAATTGTCCTTGATTGCTACAAATTAGCAATCACACATTCTTAATTGAACTCTAACTCCTCCAAATCAAATTTACTTAGTAAAATGAGTCACACAAGTTAACTGCATCCAATTTTTCTGCTCACTTGAAAATTCAAATTTTCTCAGTTTGACCAAGGCAAAATCAAATTGAGACTTTCTTGTTGCATTTTTCAACACCCCCTCTAAGTAGGAAAGGGATGATCAACCACCCCTATCTTTCACCCTTGGAATGTACTCCATGCAACACCTATCACTATTGTTTCTACTAATACAACATCTACAACTGAGAGGCATCTAAAAAAACATTCAATCAATTGTGTATGCAACTGTCTATTAGGAAAATGGTGTTGTTGTTGACTCGGCTACTGAGCCTTCTGCTCTGATGTTAGCAATCCTCTACACTCCTCAATATGTGATTGACACTGATCCTCTTGCTATTGAATATTGTGGGCCCCTGTAACAAGGTAATGATCCATGAGGAGAATGCCTCAATAGACTCTGCCCAAATTTCTGCAAGTCTTGGACTAAGGATCTACATCGCTCCAGCTCACTCCTCGAGGTATAGCTACTTGT
The DNA here is from genome assembly GCA_031772625.1 of Pinus tabuliformis. Taxonomy (NCBI): domain Eukaryota; kingdom Viridiplantae; phylum Streptophyta; class Pinopsida; order Pinales; family Pinaceae; genus Pinus; species Pinus tabuliformis. Next base: position 1,491,340,780 of record CM062817.1, read on the forward strand.
TCTCCCTTTTTCAACTTGGATCGTACTTTCCCCTATTAGAGGTATCTACTTGAGTGGATGAATCCACTCTACCTCCTCCTTTCCTCTGTAATTATGTCTACTCCATAACTTCCTCAGGCTCCATTTTGAGAGTTCTATCATGCTCCCTCTCAACCACCATATATCTAACCTTTTAATTTCTCCTCAAGGTTGTACATGCATCTTCTACCTCAAGTTTATACAGGAGATTCATATGAGCCCCAATGTTCTTCACCTGTCAAGTGGCTATGTGTCTCATGAATGCTTTTCCTTTGCTGAAGATCAGATCATAAACATGGTCTTCCAAAACTCTACAAAGATAAGCTTTTTCTTTAGGCCTAGAATGAACATGACATCCTCTAGTCGAAGAGGGTATCATGACTCCCTCTGAAAGGTGATTGTACCAATCCTAGTAGCACTATACCTTCTGTCATCCCCAATATCAATATGCATTTCTCCTTCGAGTCATTGAAAAACTCTCTACACCCTGTCATGTGGAACAAGGAACCAAAGTCCAGTTACCACATGCTTCCAATCATTGTGATGGACATGTATGTGATAAGGGTGAAGTCAAGCTTGATCTATGAAGAAAAGGATTCACTTGTTGTTTCTTTTGTAGGTTCCTACTTTCTAGAATTTTTGTCTAGACACTTTGTGGCATAGTGCCAAAATTCATGACAATTGAACAAATTTATTTTGGACAAGTCTTTCTTCTTACCCCTTGGTTGGGTTCAACCTCACCTTGGGAATTTTGTCCTTTGGTCTTCATTCCTTTGTTGACTAGAGCAAAGTATTCTTCCTCTTATCTCGATGTTAATCCATCTCTGGTATTCCTCCTTATCACCTCTTGTACCAAATTTGACCATAAGCGTTCTCAATTCAGTACTTTCTCCCTCTTGTTCACCAAATCTTTGTAGCTATGCTAGTTCTTAGGAAGGCCTATAAGGGCTAGGCTTAGCAAATCATCATCTGAAACAGTAATATAAATTCCTGCAAGTTCATCATGAGCTTGTGTGAACCTGCTCAAATACTGTTGGATAGTGTCATTCTTCTCCATCTTGATATTTCAAAGTTTATCCTTGAGCGTAAGCTTCCTATGGTTACTACTATTCTGGAACTGATATGTCAGTGCATGCCATATTGCATAAGGAGTTTCTTTCCCATGAGATTTGTGATAATGTTATCCCATACTCTCTCCAATATTATTCTCCTCACCTTGGCTATATCTTTGTTCCACTGAGCAAGGTTCTAGGCATCTTATACTTTTGGTTTTGAAACACTTGTCTTGGTGTATTCTAGAAATCCATTGGCATTCAATACCACCTCCATGTGATCCTTCCATGTGATGAAATTATAGGTACCTTCCAAGCCATACTCTATCCTCTTCCCATTGAAGGTCATCTTCTCACCTCTTAAGAGATATTGCTACATGAAACTCCAAATTCAAACCTCCTCAGAAACAACTTCAAAATTTCTACTCTAATGTGAATCCTACTCCGCTACCATGTAGAAATTTTGTGTATATTTTCAATTTCGTATGAAGTTTTAATCAAAATCACAAGTCAAAAACCTACTGTACTATTCTATGGATGTTAATTCACAATTTAGAACAAAAATCTCATACATGCAATAAGAAATCACACACATGGAAATAGTATTTTTCCTAGAGAAAGAAAACTACTAAAAACCCTAATGTATTCTTGCATTAATTTGATGAATAAAGATGTATTACAATTTCTTTACTCAACTCAAATCAACTTGCAAGTGCATAACCTATCTCTTTGGTCACTGAGAAGCTCTGACCAGACTTAGTAAATTTCTTCCTCTGCTTGAACTATTATTTCCTTGGACAATTTTTGAGGAACCAGGGCCCTATTATTTAGGAATTTCCTCCAAAATTCTTCCACAATTCCTAAGGGTGGATCACCTAACCAATACAATGAACTATACACTTAATCTAGTATATAATTAATTGTACACTACCTTGGAATATTTACCAAAACTTGGGAACTCGAATTCTCTGCATGCAATTGCTATTTTTGGTTGATTGATTAGTTAATTGGATGATCACTGAGTTAGATTGAAGTCTCGCTCCACAATTTTCCTTGCACTAGTTCCTCCAACAATTAGAACTAGTTTAACTGAAAACAAATTGAAATAATTGTCCTTTATTGCTACAAATTAGAAATCACGCTTACTTAACTAAACTCTAACTCCTCCAACTTGATTTTACTGAGTAAATTGAGTGACACAAGCCATGTCACACAAGTTGACTGCATCAAATTTGTCTGCTAATGTGGAAAATTGAATTTTCTCAATTTGACCTGTTAGCACCTAAATCTGCCTTAGGCTAAAGAAGGAAAAAATTAGGGTAACCACAAATCACGCTCAGTCTGGTATCTAGTCCTACCAGAGCAGGATAGGGCTCTCTCCGAGTCACGCTCAGCGAATGGATAGGAAAAATGGTCGGAGATGACTTACAATGCGATATTTACCTTAGGCTAGTAAGTGAAATGGGATTTTGGAAAAGATTTTTGAAGTGACCGAGCTTCTGGGATGTATATGGGACTGGCACTTAGCAAAGAACAGAGGATTGAGAATGAAGGCACAGATTATTCCGTGAGGCAAGGTAGGCAGGAAGCGTAACAATTTCGACTTAAGGTGACGCGGAATGAAAAGATTGTTGAAGATAGTGAAAAGGGCATGGTCGCATGAATCATTTTCAACAGAAGAATAACACTGCACATGAAATTTTACCAAAGGCAGAGCAATATAAATTGAATTCTACCTAATCTCACTTAGAAAATTTCACTGAAATGAAACATGAAATGAATTATGAAACATAACAAGATACATATGGAACATAAGAACACATTTTCTACACTCACAACCACAAGAATCTCATGAAACAAAGCCGCTGCCTTTCATTAACTCTCTGTCAAAAATACACAGTGCAGAAACAGAGTTTCTTTCCCATAGTCTCCCAGAAGTTACAAGCCAGCCAACCCTTTGCAAATAACTTTCATACAATATATAGAAAGTGTAGAGAAGAGATGGAATGCCCAGGGGTTGGGAAGTTACTCAAATAATTTCAAAAAGGAGATGGAGAGCCAACCATCATCTACAGGTGGAGTGCTCTCAAGCATGACATTTGGCGGTGGTGACCCTTTGCATTCTTTTGCCACTTGGATAGATGCCCACCTAGAGAGAAAACTCTTTAAAAGCTGCCTTTGGTGCCAAAAAACCAAAGAGTAGATGACCGGGCCCACTTGGAGAAGTCGCCACCCGAAATTTCGTGAAACGGGAGCAAATTGGCCGTTTTTTCCCCTATACGCCGCGCCAAATTCTCTGTGTGTCGCGCCACTTTGGATCCTGTTTTGGGACACTTGCAAGTGTCTAAAATATGCCCAAGTGGGTTTTTTGGAAAGCCTGGCCTGTCTAATTTCCAACCCAACTAGAATTTCTAAATTTGAAGCTCATTTGCCCCTCCAAAAATTCATTCTCCCAAGACTGCTTTTTGTGTGTCCAAGAAGTGGCAGAGAGGCCATTTCTAGGTGTTGTTTTGACCTTTAGGAGACCCAAAACTTGTCAAAATTTCTTGCCCAGACACCATTAGACGTATTTTTTGATGCTGAATCCAAATATGCAAGCGGTTCCTTGATTGGAGTGCTATAATTTTAGCGACGCGCCGGTGGCGCGACGCACAGGGAGAAATTTCCTATTTTGTGCCCAAAAAATTTTCCTGTGACCAAAATTTGCCCAAAATTTTTGAAATTTGGGCTGGAGGTTCCCTATGAAGTGCTTTGCTGTGCCAAGTAAGCCTCAGCCAAGATTCGAAACTGATATTTCTCCTTTTCCTCCTTTGCCTCTTTTGCCTCCTTTCTCGCTTTGCTCAATTTTGCCTTTAGGCTCCTGATCCTTGCTTTGGAACTCATGTTGCAGGCCTGGTAGTGATGAGTCAAGCACCTCAGCATGTCTTTCTCCCTATTTTCTTTGTCCAACAACCTCTCTAAATGCATTTTGATCCTCTCAAGGTTGGACTCCCGGTCTTCATTGATTTCTTGCTCCAAAGATGTGAGCGGAACCCTTCTTCTTTGAGCAGCTTGGCGTTGCTCACGGATGTTCTGCAGCTCCATTATTGTCTGTTGGTCCTCAAGCTGTTTGTTTCTCTGCTCTAGGTAGTTCATGTTCCACTTGGCCCTTTCTAGATCAATGGTCAAGTCTTCAATCTCTGATTGTTGCTCCCTGTCGATCTCTATAAGCTCCTCATGGGTTGGTTCTGCATTTGTCTCGTCATCCTGGAGGAGGACAAACTCAGTTTCTTGCTCACCTGATGGCCCCTCCTCCTGCACTGGCTCCTTTCCCTTACCCTGCTCCTGTGATGCTAATGGCGGAAGTGAGGCCCCTTCCACCCTGGGTGGAGATAACACTCGCTTTGCTACTGCAAGTGATGGTCTGGTGCCTTTCGGATAGCCTCTCTGATATGTAATGAAAACTGGCATGGTGGCAGTCTCATGGCTCTCAAACTGATGTGCAGGACTTCTCATCTCAGGCTCAAACTGATGTGAAGGACCTCCCAGCTCATTCTCAGCCTGATGTGAAGGACCTCCCACCTCATGTTCTGCCTCTGATATCACCGGTGGAGCGCTGAAAAAATCACGGGAAATGAAGTCCTCCCAAGCAATACCCTGCAATCCCAACTGATGGTCCACTAAAATTCGGATGAGAGAAAAATGATAGACACTGTTTAGCTGCTGTCGTGGGGTCTTGCACTGCATGAAGTTTTTCATCTTCTCAATGTTGTTGCAGATGAAAAATGGGAGGCTCATTATCCTCACCTTGGTGAAGTGCATGAGCAAGCATATGTGATAGGCGTAAAGGCAAGAAAACCTCCCCTCGCGATTGAAATACTTCATGATCAACCTCATGAGTGGGGCATACTCATCCCTAAAAAATTTGAATGGAAAAACCCTGGTGAGCTAGCTCAAACAGCTGTTCTTGATGTAGGGCTCATAGTGATGACTCTCCACCTTCTTTTTCTTATGCCACTGCTCCCCAATGTTTGGTATCCATGTTGCCACTGATATAGCCTCCGGTGTCAAGGTGAAAGTGACCCTAGCCAGGACAGATTGGCCTCCCTGTAGATGAAGTGCAAAAAGGCGGGCCAGCTCGTGATGTACTTTGACATTTGCCACCCTTTGGCAAAATTCATAACATGCCAAGTGCTGGAAACAAGACATGGCAAGTGGGCATACCTATAGCTCTGTGAGGGTGTTTGGCTCGTCTCTGAGATGTCTGCCACTTCGGTGATGTCTCCTATGGGCCCTCTCTCCTGAAGATGTGTCACTGTGTGTATCCCCCTCATATTCGAATGAATTTTCTGATGCCATCACTGCTGCAAGTACCCTGAGTTTAATGCTGCCCTTTGAATCTAATGACACTGATGAATGTTCTGAAAATTTGTCACCAAGGGGACAATAAAACAGGGGAGTGTTAGGAGGGGAATGACGAAAAGGGGAATAGGGGTTTAAAGGAGAAATTTATCAGGGATTTGGTAGTGTTTGGTGTATGGTTTTGATGGGGTAGGGTTTGGGATTTTTTGGGCTATAGGAATAAAAGGGATGCAGAGATATGATTGCAATGTAGCTAGGGTAACCATCAGGGGAAACTGCTCCAGGGGAATTAGCTGATAGAGATAGGATACGAGCTTATTTAGCAATCATGTTACTGTAGCAAAACCCTAGCTTTTTGCCCTCCTTTGTGTCATTTTTGGGTTTGGTTAATAAAAATTTTTCCTTCGATTTCATGGTCACCAAAACATATTTTTCTTTGAGTTAAGGATCAATGGTTAAAAGATCTAGGGCCACTTTTTCAATTTTGAGAGCCATTTATGAAAGTTTGGGCGATTCGGTGATTTTTTAGGCTCACAGGCCTGTGCGCCGCGTGCTTTGTCCAGTGCGGCGCGTGCTGGGTATGTGCCGCGCCAGTGCAGTGCTAACATTGTGGCCGGGCTCCCAGTGCGCCGTGCCACCTTGTGTGTGCGCCGCACACTGTAACTTCACCCTACGCTTGCTTGGAAAACAGGGGAGTGGGCTTTAGGGCATTTTTGGGTTGTTTCTTGAGGAGACAAGGTGGAATGGAGGTGGCAAATGACGAGGAGTGAGGGGACAAGGGGATGGGAGCAACCTTGGTAGCGTCTTCACAAATTTGCAAACCTTGTTTATCATTTTTTCTTTGGTGATTATTTGCATGGACGGCCAATATGCTTTGGATCTCATTCGACATCTTAGAAACACCAACCATTGACCAAATTTACAGAATGAATTTGAAAGTGTTTTGAGCTCCCTGGCTGTGTGCATCACGCGCCCTGAGTGCATCGTGCCATTGTTGGTTTTTCACTGTGGGTTGGCTGCCGGTGCGTCGTGCGCTCCGTGTGCGCCGCACACCCTGGTGTATGCGCCACGCCACCTAGAAATCTGCCCTCCTTACTTGAATTCCTCCTACTTAGCTCTCTTTTCTTTAACAATGCCTCTCTCAAGCTTTTCCTTATCGCAATGACTTAGTTTTCGGTCAAAACAAATATATATAGGCTTTGAGAGAGTTGGGTTCAATTTTTTCTTCTTTGAAAACCCACTTTATAATGTTTATGTTTTGCACTTTTTATTGACTTTAAAACACTTTGCTTTTTACCTTCTTCTTTGAAATTTTGGCTCTCATGATAATTTTTTTGGAATTTCTTTGCGGGGACTGTGTGACTGGGGCTCTCGCTTTGAAATCCATGACTGCATATAAAAATTTCAACTGTCAATTTTTGGAAAATTTTGTCATAGTTGACCTTGTTTGACTTTTCTTCAAAACAAAGTTTTGAAGAAGAGTCGATGTCTCTTCAGGTGATGATGAAGCTTTCTGAACTGTAGCTGTATAAGGTCTCCCTCTGGCTTGCATGGTTTGTTCTTGACATGTTTTTCAAAGACCACATTAATGATTTCCTAGACCCAACAATAAAAATGACTTTGTCCTGTAATATGACCAGACCTTGACTATCATGAACTTCAGTGATTATGGACCAAGACCTGAACCAACGGGGACCAGAGATGAGGGAAAATGACCAGCATGACTATATCCGTCAGATCATGGCATGTCCCTAGCGAAATGCAGTTGAGTGGATGGAGCGGGACACCTAAAATTGAAATGCAAAAAGAGTTTTGATCTCTGACGAAGGGTTGACCAGACCGACTCTAACATGACCAAGGCAAAATCAAAGACTTTCTTGTTGCATTTTTCAACATTATAGGTACATCCATTTATTTTTCTAATAGTTTACGAATAAGAAGGTGTGAAAACTAAGCCTTTGTATGAGGCATGGAGTGGAAGAAAACATGGTTTTGTTCATTTTAAACTCTTTTTTTATGTTAAATATGCTCATATTCTTGATAAGACAAAGAATATAATCTAGTTGATAAAAGTGTGAAACACATTTATTTTTTGCTATTAAGAAGCATCAAAGACTTATAGATTGTATAATTCATGAACTAAAAAAGTGTCTTTTAGTTGTGACGTATCTTTTTATTAAAAGGATGAATAGTAATGGAATTAAAGAGTTTAACAATAAAATTAAAAAAACTATTATATAGGGAAATGAATCTTCTATTTCTTCAACAAATTTGAGCAGTAGTCCAATAATTTTCAGATTGCATTTGCGTTGCCATCATATTATTTAGCCTAAAGTTATTATTGTCCAAGCCCTCCTCCAAGAAAGGAAAAATTGTTATATGAAATTTATAGATATTATACTTTTTCATTAATGTATCAAATTTAAGCAAATTCGATATTTTTTATAAAGATGAAGTGACATAGGAAGCATGGTGCAAAGAAATGGATCAAGAGATTTCATCCATTATCATAATGAAACATGTTATCTTGTTGATAATATTATTGAAAATAAATTTCATTGATCAATAAAATTTTGTGGATATTCCACTAGAACTATTGATCTAATAAAAATATACTAAAATCCAAAAATCTATATTGTGGGAGTAAATTTTCCTTAGATTTTTATATTTATTTAAGTTAGTATTTTCTAATTATTCATATAAAATGGAAAAAATAGAGGAAAAATGATAAAAACCACTCGCAAATGACAATAACACCAAGATATGACTTAGGAAACCCTTTCATTAGAAACGGTGAGGATTCTCTTCTCTCTTTTTTTCTAATGGAAATGATGCAAATAAAAAGGAGTGAAACTCATGGTCATGGGTTTCTATAGAACAAAAACCCTATCTATTTTTCACTCGCTTTATCCACTCTCAACTAATATTCTCTACTATGGAACAAATTCACTCAAATAGAACGAGACCCCTTTTCCTCCCAATGTCCTGGTTATAACACAATCCAATTGCCAACTAGGGGTTAAATTTCAACCATTCAACGCTCAATATGAGATACAAATGGAACCTTCTATAGTATTATACATAGGTCCCAAATGTTTATCCCATTTTCTATGATTATTATGGGTTTACATGGCATCTTTTCAAATTCAGTGATTACTCATGATATGTTAACTTCTAGGACGTATAACTTTTACATCTAGACATTGATTGACTTGATTATTGCATCATTAGAAAGCTATTTGAGTGTAACAGTGAAAAAATTATGTGGAAACATTTTTCCTCCCAAAGTTTTCATTTAAGGCCTCAAATTGGCCTCAAAAAATTTCCAACTTCAATTTTCCAAATTAGATCCCACTACTAAAACTTTTCGTACAAGGTGACATATTTAATTTTTCCACCCTAAGAGCATAAATATGGATGTAGAATAATATAATCATCTAATTGATATCATACCTTCCCATTTTGGGAGACTTTTTCCCCAAAAATGTTTATTAAATGAGGTGAAAAAAAATCCTCTACCTTCTCCTTGGGGTACTGTTTTACCATTCCTTGAAATTGTTCTTTCAACCCAATTTGTTGAAGGTGATGTTTCCCTTGTCTTGTAGTTTTTTACCTAATTTTAAAAATTCTATCCTACATCAACTCTATGTGAGCATTTGTAGCTAAGTCCTCTATAACTAGTCTAGAATCCTCATAAAATTTTAGATTTTTCACAATCGCCTTTGAGTAATAGACATCATGTAAAGGGTAGATTGAGTATGTAAGAATTATCTCTCACATTTTCCATTATTTCAAAAGGATAATATCATAGAGCCTTGATTTTATTACCAAGACCCTATAAAATCTCTTTGTTCAACTATAACCATACGTTGTCTACTACCTTGAATAAATTATATGTTCTATGTTGATCATTCCTGGACTTGTAATTTCCTATGACTTCTTAGTGTCTCATATACTTGCAGATGGATTTAGATATCTTCTCAACAAATTTCTTTCCCCTTAAAGCATCCCTTGATAGATCCTCCCTCACTCCTCCTTCCCATGAATATGCAATATCCAAAGGATACCATGTAAAATATCTAAAACAAGTTCCAAATGGGGACTTATCGGTATAAGTGTGGAATTCCTTATTATAAGTGTTTTATATATATGAAATTTCCTCCCAAGTATTAGGATTTTTTTTTTTTTATTGTAGCCCCTCAAAATATGCACCCAAGTCATATTGATTTCCATTCTTCCCATCTCTTTCTGGATATAATGCTATAGATATGTTCAAATTTGCTTTCTTATTCTCCCACAATGTAGTCCAAAATGCACTAGGAAATCTTGTGTCCCTATAAGTAATGATGCTCCTTGGTATCCCATAATTCACCAAGGCCTATTGAAGAATAATTTTGTTGCTTCTCTCCTACTGATGGTATTTTTATAGGGAATGAAAATGGAAAACTTACTGAAGTTTTGATCTACAATAAATATGTATTAACATCACTTTGTTGTTTGTAATCATTATATAAATTCCATTGAAATTATTTGCCAAGGATAAGTGGATACATGTGAGGGATACTATAGACCTTATTTCCTATTACTAGGATTATTGGTATAGCAACATTCATTCTCTTATGAATCTAGATACATCTTATTGCTTCTTGGGCTAGTACACATACCTCTGTCAGTTCACCATTATCCTCTCTACACCTAAATTCCCTACAACCTTGGAGATGTAAGGCTCATTGATTAATTGCATTGCTCACCTTTAAGAACACATGTCCCACCTATAGAGTAAACCATTTTGGAAATGATAGTCAATTGTGTTGTCACGATTGTGCACATGATCTTGGCATTGCAACTGTCAAAGCACCTCCTTGAATTCCCCATCTGGAAATTTCCCAAATCTATGATCTTTGATGTGGGTGGGCTTCAAAGAATGTTGGCCAACTTATTTGTGTTTCCTTTATTGTACCCAATCACTAAATGAAAATTTTGTAACAGACCAATCTACATGTAATGATTGGTTTGTTTAGCATAGGATTAGGTTAAAAATTGTGTTTTCTAAAGAAATAGATCATTTTTTCATTATCTAGATAGAGGAAAAGTATATTACAACAATACCAACAATGTGCGAAGAAATTTTGTTGAACTGAAACATGATAGATTTTAAATAGGAAAAAGCAATTCCTTAATTATTTAGTGTGATAACATGTCTACAATGACCATAATAAACAAATCTAATGTCTCATAGTCACAGCAAACATATTAAGATCAAATACCTTTTCATATGAGATTGTGTGGAAAATGGTAAAATTGACACCATTATAATCTTATTATATAGAATTTATTAATATATATACATTTATTAATACTTCAATCTATTGATTACAATTAGATTATTATATTAATTTGGTAAATATATTATTACTAAATTAATTTAATAAATACTTTAAATTAATTTTTATCAAAATTAAGATCATTATATATCTTTGTTCATCATATATTTTCAAGTAATTATAGTTTCTAGTTGGCCTTGGGGTATCTTGATCATGTTATTCTTGTTGGCATTTCTACTATTATTTTTTACCTCTACTCTTCATCTTTCTCATGTCCTTACAATGGACCTAGTTGTTGGCTTTGAAAATTAGATAATAAATCATTAGAAGCTTGAAAACTACACTAGGTAAATTATAAGACCTTCCAGTCCACTCCTAACTACATAAAATGATTTTTGAACTGGCAATTTACACGTAATAGTCATTTTCCTAGCTTAATTAGTCCCTAGAAGAATTTGATGTGGTTTCCATATTTTATATTCCTTAACATATTTATTGTGCACAATTTATAGAGATATTGAACATATTTTGAGGAATATAGTGCTCGATAAATTTTAGGGACTTTCACCCTACAATGGGAATATGTAAACTCAGTTAGCTTAGGGAATTTAATGCCTCCTCCTATTGCTGTAAGTTGGATATGGAACAAGATACCCTTTTTCTAGGATTTTTGGAGGGAAATTCAAACATCCTCTCAACCAGGCTTCTACCTACTTGATGTCTAAATAAGAGGTTCAAATTAGCCCATTAGGAGGAGAGTATAATAGAAAGTAAACAAGAAATATTAGGAATTTGTATTCTCCAATAAGTTTTGCAGTCTTGTAATGTAAGAAAATATTTTTATTTAATGGAAACAATGCTTTATTTGGAATCTTAGCTTGGCTCTCCTTTAAGGACTTTGAGCATCCCTGGTCCAAGCCCACCCTAGCAGCTTTATATCCCTATTGTACTTCTATTGATAGTGTGCTTTGCAATTTCCTTGTTTGGCTTTTAACATTAGAAATTCTAGAAGTTATAGCATGATGGTCTTGCACATGAATAAGTTGGTGGTTCCTTGATAAATTATTCATTATGGGTAATTTATGCAAGCTTCCATCCTTCTTGATCAACCATACCAATTTTTAATGCATATTTTAGTATTTATTTATTAAATTTCTTTTGCTGTTATGGATAGTGCAATTTACTATCTTGTTGAACAATTCGTTTTGTAGCTACAATAGGCAAAGAGAATTTGGTTTCAAGATTATAAATATTGGATTGGGATACGTTAAAATTTTACTAGTTGAATGATATCATTCACCAACATTACCACCTCTTTCCATCTCCTTAGGAGTGGAGTTCTATTTATTTGACAAGCTCATTGGACTCTTCGTATAGAAAAATACAGAATCTTATAGCAACCTGTAAATAGTCCCCTTCTCTCACCTATCTTAGCAATAAGTATTTAGTTTAACCTCCTTGATGTATTAAAACATGTTTGTGATGCTGATGCAAAATTGAGAAGTATAGATACCTCACAAAGTTTCATTTATATTTTTTTATCAATTTATTTCTAAAGAGTTGGTTTTTGCAACATAGGTTTTATATTTTCAATCCATTATTTCTAGAAAGTGTGCTTTTCATTTATTGCAGGTAGCATAGGTGTATGCACTATTTCATATTCTGCGAGTCATTTCTACAAATCTACTTTCCTCTATCACATCTTAGTCTGGAAAATTAAATTGGTTTTATTTCATGTAACCTTCACTTCGGTACCTCCCACCTATATGAGAATTGAAAGAGGAAGATGATAGTTCTTGTTGCAGATAAAATTCCGAAGCCTCTTAGGTTTTTACAAACCCCAGGTTGATAATTAAAGCTAAGGCCCTTGAAGTTGCAACATTGTTGCTACAATACTAAGTGCCATTACTTTTTGGTGTCATTGTTGGGTATGTGTCATTTAGGTACTTCCTTTTTCTTTGATTGATTCACTCCTTTTATTTGTTCTTATGAAAAAAAAAAATATTAGCATCCTTTCATAAAATATAAACATAGAATTATTTTCAAAATTTTTTTATTTTATGTCTTGTAGAATTACGGACGATAAATGAAAATTCTTACCAAAAATCTCCATTTCTACTAGAAGTTATCACTTTTCAGCTAACTTTGAGCCTATTTCCCTATCTATAGATACCATTGCAACCCTTTTAAGTGAGAAAGCAAGGATATTTGAGGAGATGCATGAGGAGAAAATGCTTCAACCCCCACCACTACTATGGTTAAAGAAAGGAAACCTAAAGTGTTTATATTTCCCATTAAATAGATAGATGGGGAAGATAAAATAATTTTTTTTAGCCCGTCTATGCTTCCACACTTCTATGGTTTAATCAGAAAACATCTTGACACCTTTATGTTTAATTTTGTTGGTGTGTGAAGAAATTACAACTACACCAAATATGAGTTGAAGCTCAAGTTATTTCCTTCCACCTTGAAGGATACAACCCTCCAGTGGTTCATGAGCCTTTAAGGTAATAGTATCACCACATGGGATTATATTTAACAATATTTTAATAAATAATTATCAAGATTATTTTAGAGCAAGGGACACTAAAGATGATATTTTCATAATGGTTCAAGGGTAAAAATGATCCTTTAGAGGACTATGCGGAAAGGTTCTAACTATGTTACAGAAGGGCACATAATTGCACTTTGGGACCTGACTCCTTAAATCTTGTACTATTAAGAGGAGTTAGAGAATACCACATGGAAAATATCGACTTATTGGAGAGATATCTACCATCTCACATATGATGAGATTAAGCAAGTTTTTAAAAATCATTTGAGAGCCACTAGAAAATGATATAGAGTGAACAAGAGTTTGGTAAGTAATTCTCCTTCCTCTTCTCTTTCTAAAAATGAAATAGGAGGGATTTTAGAAGATAGGGAAATTGAAATATACCACGTAGTTTCTATGCATATGGATATTGTTCATATTAAGAGAAAAAAGAAGTAGAAAAAGAATTGGTTGTATTTTCCCCCAATGCACTAACAGACACCCTAGGAACTAGTGTCCTTTGAATTTTATAGAAGTTTTTTCTGTATGTTTAGAAAATAATTCTATTGATAAGGGTCAATATTTGTTAGGGTTGAAGGTTTTTTACCAAGGAACATAAGGGAACATGGAGTAGTTGTGCTTTCTCAACTAGAAGTGACCACAAGCTCCAAGATAGTTTCAATAAGGTATGGACTTCCCTTCTCATTTCAATTATAATTACAATTGTCAATATCATCCTTGGTGTCCTCCTAACCCTTTTCCTTGGCTCGTTCCCACTCCTTGTTCATATCCTCCTCAACCTGGTGTTCCTCCTTTCCTTCCATCTTCCAACCAACCTACTCAATTAGGTAATTCACCACAAGGATGGAGTCCTCAAGTGGACCAACTACCTACTCTAATGCCTCATCCTTAAAAATAATAAGAAACCTAGAATTTTCCTTTTAAAGAACCCTAGATTCCTTTTCAATCAAATCTCAATCGTAATGATAACGAAACCCAACCTATTTATAGTGGAGAGACTTCTTATCAGACCTATTCTATAACAATCCAAGAAATAAAAATTATGTTACGAAAGGTTCCCCCATATTTCTGTCCACCTTTTCCTAATGAATATTCAAAAAAAGAGAAGGAGGATCATGTGGCTCAAATCATTCACAGAAAACATTCCTATCTTGAATATTTGGAAACACAAAAAGCACACACCTTGGAAGAGGCTAAACCATTGGAATAATTGAAGAATTTATGTTTAAAAATCCCTCTCATCCAATCCATCAAGGATTTTCCCATTTATAAAAAAATAATCAAAGAAGAATATGTCAAAAGGGTTGGAAGGAAGGAAAATGATGCACCCACCATCAATGTTATTAGGAAACTAGCTAATGTAATGTGTGGGCGAGTAATCATCACTAAGTATTTGGATCCTAGAAGTCCAATAGTAGATGTGACATAAACAATATTGTAGTTCTAAGCACTCTCATTGATTTGGGAGATGCAATAAATGTCATGATCAGTGAACCAATGTTTAAATTTAACATCCAAGAGTCCTTGAGAAAGACCACTATTGTGCTACAACTTACTAAATTATCCACAATAGATATTGAAGATATAATCAAGGATGTAATTGTCTCCATAAAATCCTCTGTGTATCATATAGACTTCCTTGTCCTCTAGCCTAAAACAAAGAACAATGGTTACTCATTCTAGGGAGACCTTATTTAGATATTTCAAATTCATATATCAATTCTAAGGATGGAAACGTGACAATTACTAATGGGAAATTTTGAAAACAAGTTGTATTGTATCCTAAAAATCAACTTCTTATTGAGGATGATTTTCCTACATGGGTGGGAAAAGGTGAAGAGGCTTATGAGCTCTCGTCACCTTATCTTATGTGTATAATAGTAACCACCCTTAGTAGCAAGCATATTGATGAAGATGACTTGATTGACAATTTTGTACACATATCCTCACTTTTAGTTTATCAAGAGGATCAACTGCTCACCACCTTGATCAATCACATTAGTGAGTTTGCATGGGATTATAAATATATGAAAGGTTTACAACCTTCTATATGTATCCACCACATATACATAAAATAATATCACAATCATATTGACTAGCCTCAAAGGAAAATGAAGCCTTCCTTAAAATATTTTGTGAGAGAAGAATTATAGAAATTACTAGATGAAGGGTTCATCTATCTAGTTTAAGATAGTTAATGGTGTTGATGCCTAATCCAAAAGATTGGTCTTATTGTAAATATTGTAAATAGTTTCAGTTATGCATTAGAAAAAACCAAGAGACCTTGGAATTGGAATCCCAAGAGTCTCTCCACTCATGCATATATTCATGAACTGACTAATGCAATAAAAAAATTATTCATAGAGTTACCCTCCTGACCTAACATGGTATCAAAACTAGCTCCCAAATTTATCTCTTTGGTCATGTGTAACTCCTGCTATTTTCTTTCTCTCACTCATAGTTTTCACTGCTTTATATTTTGTTCATTGAATGCATACAGTTATTTTCTTCCACTCAAATTTTATTTTAGATTCTTCTGGAATAACAAATCTCTGTGCATCTAAGTCCATCGAGTTCATAGGCTGCAGGGAATGGCCTGCATTGCGCCTCTGCATTAATTCAAGTGTAATATTTGTAATGCATTAGAGCCATGCATTGATGTAGTGTGGGAATGCTTATGTCTCTATGCGTGTTATTTTTCAAAGGTCACGTGATGAATGTTGCAAAAAGGAATAATTCTTGAAAGGGTCATTGTTGCCTTATTATATGGTTTTTTTTCATACCTTGCATTGAGTGCAACATACATCGACTATATCAACAATTCATTTTAGTCATAGTGCGTTGAATGCCATGAGTGGAAGACTATGAGGAGAATTCCTATCATCATATCTTTATGACTGCATATTGGATAGACCCTTGGTCTCCTACGATTTGTAGATGGTGAAGTTATTTCTCCTCGTAAATTCACCTCAACATTTGGAGATTTTAGTTGGGTTATTACATGACATCCACTCATGCAAGCAATGAAGAAATTTTGTTGCAGAGATTGTGTTCAAGTATGGGGTTATTAAAGTGAGCTATAAGGATAGACTGTGACAGCCAAAGTCCAATTTTCTTGGCAAATAACCCTTTATCATTCAAAGACAAAGCACATTGATGTTCAGTATCACTTTGTGATGGATAGGGTTGAGGACAAAAAGGTGTTGTTGGTAAAGGTGGACACTTTGAAGAATATTGCAGATGCATTGACAAAGTCTGTGAGCACTTAGAAGTTCTCTTGGTGTAGAGAAACAATGGACGTTGTAGGGATGGATCAATGACTAAGCTCTCTTGTGGCCCCTTGTTGAAAGAAAACAACAAGTGTGAGAATTTTGGGTTGTATTATGTGGGACCCTATATTAGGTGGGTGGACCTACCTATGGTTTTGTGCATGTATTTCCCACATAGCTTTGGGCATGATGGTTTTCTATCCATGGTATTTTCTAGATTTGGTTAAGGGAACTATGGTTATGTTCTAATACAGGGTTAATGCATTGGGGTTTATGGATGCTCCAACATGTGTATATATATGTATTGTAACATTTAACAAAACTTAATAAAAAATCAATCTAGTAGTCTCTGTTTTTGGATCCACGGAAAAATGTCTGTGTATACATGTTTTATGTTTTATGCTCTCACCATTGTTTATTTTCTATTTTTTGAATTTGTCTGTAGGTAGTTTTTGTACACGGTTAAAACTTACACTTTTATTGATATGAATACCTTGTATGGCTTGACCTTTCCTTTCAATCTATCACCGTCCTGATATCTTTATTGGTTTCTATTATTTGTGATGTTAGTAATTGTCTTAAATGCCTTAAGTTTTCATATTGTTGGCATGATGTCTAATCACATACATAAGGTAATGATGGAGAATCGAGAATAATATAGTCACCAATCTAGGCATAATCATTTTATGTTCATTGATTTTGTTGATTCTAATGGCCTTCATGGTTTATGCTTTCATGATGTAGATGATTGTCAGATAGTTGAGGCACTTCAACATGAGTTGATGCTTATGTCAATTTCTCACTGTCCTGACAAAGTTCCTAGAGGAGATTGGATTGAATTCCCTTCAAAATACTCTCTTTGCAATGTGAACGTGTTAACTGAAAATTCAATTCCTCATCAGGGATTTCAGATTGATTTTTTTTTTAATATCAAGATCTAATTGTCGAATGGTGATAGAAATATTACATTGCAAGCTCCATAAAAAATGATAAGTTTTGATCATTTCTAATGTTTAAAAAAACTGAAAACATGAATGAATCTACTTTAAGGAGAAACCTTAGGTTTCTATGGTCATTATCTCAAGCGACAAGGTAAATCTTGAAATTTGTTAAAGTTAGTAAGTTTGGCACATCTTTCTATTGATAAGCAAGACCTTCAATTCATTGTGCAAATTTCTCAAATTTTTATTTGTACTCTCGCACAATGCTCTATATTTCTTTTAATTGCTTATGTCTTTTTTATCATAGGATGAGAATGGTTACAGTGGCTACTTTGGAAATTTCATTATACATACGCTGAATTTCTAGCTTGTTAGGATAGGGGAATGTTTAAGTGCATTTTTTATTTTTAGTTACATTGCATGATCCTGCACTATTCCTTGCATTTTGTTTGCTTTCTTTTTTTATTTTTTGTACTATGATTCAAGTTAAGGTTTAACTCTTGTCTATTTTTTCTTTTGTGTTCCTGTTATGCTTTGTCTTGTTTTTCATTTTTTAAGAAAACTTCAAATGAAAATTTTCTCACTTGGCTCGAAAGACAATGTGGCAAAATAGAAAAGGGTATTGTGACACTACAAAATTTGGATAACCTTTAGGACTTATTCTTCGTCTTGGTTACACCTTTTGGTCGATGATGTTCCGATGGAAAATATGATCCTTACATAAGGAGAGCCTTATGTTGAACCATGGTATACATGTCTATTTTAGAAACCCCATCACTATACTCGGTTCTTTATATTTCTTTGTTTTTCATGATGATCCAATCAAATAGAAAAGGATAGGGGGAAAATCTAATTGAGGAAACCAATATCAGATATCTTACATATTCTTCTCTAGAGGAACAACCTATTATGCTCTTAATAAGCTGGGATCCATCTTCTATCCATGAAATGAAAAGTGTTGATGCACATTGCTTTATAAAATAAATAAATAAATGACAAAAGAAGAGAAATCCTTCTTGTGGTGGGAGGTGAAACAAGCGACTTAATTGGGGTATTGTCCAGGCTCTCTAGAATAGGAGAAATGTTTGTGTTCCTAAAGTGACTTTGTCAAGGTACTGTTTAGGCCTCCTGGCAATGGAGTAACACCAGAGATGAAAAAATACAGTCTGAATATTTTAAGCTTGTGAGAAACATTACCCTTCTCCTTCTTCAATTTTTTTTGATATAGTTGGCTTAATTATTGTGTTCAACCAAGGAAGGATGAAGGGTACCATGTTTATACACAAGGTAAGTGGGAAGGCCAAATTAATCTGAATGATGAATCAATACTCCCTGAGGAACTAAACCCTGCACGAAATATTTGACAAAGGTAGAGAAGATGGCGTTCTACTACTACAGTGCCAAGTCTTGTTGGTATCACAAACATCCTCCAATTTATTTTCTACATTTGAATTTTGGATCCTATTGTGGATCTTGTGAGGTTTTTTCAATAGTCACTTTATGGTTGATCGACAAGTTTCGAAGTCACTTGCATACATGTGCTCAATCCATAGAATGTCCATGAGCGCATTCTTTTTTTTTTCGTTCTTGAACAAGCATAACACAGTCCATGAAGACAGTGTCTATGAAATTTTCAACCTATCACAAAATTCAGTACGTGCTTTCAATTGAAAGTCTCTCACTTTTGGTTGTGATTGTACTTCTATTTTGGTGAGTTTTTCAAATTATTTCTTTTATGTGCCTTCACTTTCATGAGTGTCTCTTTCATGTTTTTTACTATCATTTTCACTTTCTTTCACCATAATTATTATTGTTTTCATGTTATCTTTTCTTTGGCATGTGTCACTTTCACCGTCACTCATACTTTTTTTCTTCATATAGCAAATGTCGTATTTTGGCATGGGAAGTGTCACTTATCATGTAAAATAGAGTTTTGGATTGTATTAAAGGGTAAATTTCGTGCTAATGAGTCATCATTACCATGTAGACATGTGTCACACTCATTCCCAAAGTTTCAAGAACTGTTGCACAAGTTTCATCACTGTCGTCGTAAAGTGTACTTTTAGTGCCATACGTGGGAAAAATTGTCGCAATGTCACCGCATTGAGGAAAGTATGTTGTTCACATGTTCTAAGTGATTAAAGTTGTGTCAAAAACTTATCTAAGTGTGATATCATCAATTTATTCTACTATTCACTTTGGTCTCACTGATCCCACACTTAGCCAAATTCAGAAAAGTGCCTTCTCGAGCAACTTGACCTCACTCAGCCCTCCTAAACTACACATTACATAGTCTCAGCCCTCAAGCATTAACCTTTCCTTTTATAACTATGCATTGCATAGTCACAGAGCCTAAAATTGTCCCTTGATCTCTAGAAATACATAATTTCTTCCACTATTCAGCCACAATTGTGCATTGCTTAGTGTCAAACCTCAAGCTTCCAACCTAAAACCTTGAGGTACAAAATTGTGAAATCCATGAGACTTTTCCCCTTAGAAACTATGCATTGGGAAAATTCAAGCCTCAAGCCTCAAGATTAAGCCCTTGAACCCGTCAACTGTGAAATCTCCTAGCTTGTTCTCCTCCAAGAAATGCACATTGGGCAACTCCAATCCCGAAGCCTTAACCTTGAGCTCTTGAACATCTAAATTATGCAATCCTTTGACCATGGCCATCTTGAATTATAAATTCTGCAGTCTCAAGCATCATTCCTTGACCTTGGCCTGTGGAACTACACAATCCCTTAGTCAATCACTCAATTAGTCACTCGGTTCCAGCCCTAATAAGTGATTTCATGAAACATTTTAAATTAATATTTTCCAGATCGATGTCAGCTTATCATGAGTTTTTTTCATTTGTAGGTACTCTATCTTATCATGACAAGATGAGGATGGAGGAAAAGGAGAAGGATACCATGTTAGAAGACACCTATGGAGCTAAGAAGATGAGATGATGATTAGGCAAGAAGACAAAGGGACACTAGATTGTGACAATAGCTAGAAATAAAGATCACATTGAAGACCCCCTACCTTCAAGCATTATGGAGGATGAAGAATAAAAACATGTTCCATCTTTCAAGAGTCACTAAGAAAGAAGCAATAAAGAATGAATTGATACTACAACATTATCATACAGTCCATGTCATCAGTTCCAGGTCATGTCCTATCACGAGTCATCATTTTCCACATCATTTGTGGACTATGTAAATTCAATACTAGCGAAATGTAATGTAAAGTTTAAGTCCAAGAGACGTATAGAATGTGAAAATTCATGTATTATTCGAAAGGTCATAGAGAATTCAAACAGTCATGAGGGTAATCCAAATGTCACAAGGGAGGTGAATGATCACCCCATTTGTTATATATACACCCTCATCTCTCATGTAAAATGACTTTCCACCTTGCCTCCTCCTACTAGGCATTGGAGAAGAAGATAGTTCTTTTGGAGGAGAAAGTGACTGCCTTAATGCTCCACTATTGGGGCTAGTGTTGTTCACTATCTTGATGTACCTTAGAACTTTTTCTTAATTTAGAAGCTCATCGAGCTAGCACACTTTCATGAGTATGTCGTAAATATTTCAACACTATTCTTTGAACATTTGTTATGTATGTTTTTTTCATCTGTACTCATCAATTTGAACTATTTTGGGGGATTTGTACTTATGTTGTTGAAGGTGTGCTTAATTTTTTCTAACAATTGTTGATTCCATGTGAACTATTTTGCTATTTTTTCAATGATTCATTCTTATGTACATTCTTGTGTGTATTTTCTAGATTATTATTATTACTTGTCTTCAAAAGACTCCTTTTCTGTCTCTTTTTGTAGAATAACCTTGATATGTCCACAGCTAAGCATCCACGAGGCATACTTACTTGCTAATATGAAATTACCTATGTATGACTCTCTCGTACTAAACACTCAAGCCAAGGAAAATCTATAAGAATATATGGCAACCGGTCCTTAGTTTTGAAAGGGCTCCTATACCAATTGGTGTGAAGTATAATTTCTTTCTAGCCCTACTAAATAGGAGAAGAGCCAACGAAAATTTCTAAATGGTTGCCTAGAAAAGATATATCTACAAGAGAAATATCAAAAGGAACCTCAAAATTTGGAGAAACTAATTCTCACACAATATCAATCTAGCCTCATTTTGGCTTCAGGAAACTATTCACAATGAACAATTCTGAATGCTTGTTGAGTTCTGTTAACTTTAACAACAATCTAAGCACTTTGGGATTCATAGGAATCTTTCTTTATTCTAGCTTGATTTTCCTCTTCTTAAATCAAAATTATTTGCATAGAGCTAAACAATTTCTCTGAAATCAAATACCTCCAGAACACACCCAACATTCGCTAATCTGGTACTCTAAATCTTGTTGCGTGTTTTCTATTCTATTGATAGATTCACATATCATTCGTAAATTCTTGTCCAGTCAAATATGTCGTTAGTGCCAGCAAGTGAGTTAACTATATCACTACAAATAGATTTTTTCCTTCGCCTGCTACCTATTTTCGCTTTCTAGTCAAAAAAATGTCAATGAGTTATGTATTCAAATCCCATTTCACTTTACTATTATCTGTTCTCTTCCCAAAAAATGGCTATTATTATTACTCATGTGAAAACTGTTACACGACACTTTGAATAAATAACAATTAAAGATACCAAAGCCAACTTTTACGAATTTAATAGGAAATTTTTCTAAAATTCCAAAAACATCATGTTTGTTTACTTCACACTTCACTCCTGCTTCAATATCATTGATATATGTGTCATAATTAGAAACATGAACTTACGATATATAATAATAGTCGTTGTCTACCGAGGTGGTAGATTTTTGCACAAGGACAAAAATCACTGCAAATAAGCTTCTTCTTCTTTCAATAAAAAATTGGTAGCGTGTGTGTTTCAATCATGTTTTGTGATAGTGGAAATGGATTTAGCATCATCAAAAACTCTATTGGAAAAATTTCCCATACTACCAAAAATCGCCACAATCCGGTATTTGTTTTTTGTTTTTTCAACAAAAACCTAAGATAAAGAGTGTTTGAATCATGTTTATTGATGTGGTAAATGGTTTTAGTGTGATCAAAACTCAATTTACACCTAATATCATAAAATTCAACAGTTGTAACCTAAAGATACAAAACAATTCCACCATATTTTATATGGAACATGTCAAAATTTCCATTTTTTCTGCCAAGTTTGAAGACTTGTAAAAATAGAAATAATAGCTAGAAATAGTAAAGTGCATAAGGAAATTCAACAATAAATATTATGCCAACACGTATTTCCTACCTTATAGATTAATTGACTTGACATTTCGTCCCCATTACTTTGTAAAACCGAACCAAATTTGATTTATGACTGACTTGACACACCTATTTCTCACAAAATTTGACATGTAGTTTCGATGCACTCGAAACCTTATTCTACACAAATGCATTTAATTTTAAACTCTTTGATCTTTGTGGATGCGAAAATAATTTAGTTAATGAAAACATAAACTTTAATTCATAATATAATAGGCACAACTAAAAAAAAATGTGTAAACTAGAAATAACAAATATTTTGTTGATTAAATACTTATTACTATTATGCAATATTATATTATATTTTTAACGGATGCCAAAATGCACTTCTTTGCAGTAGAATGTATGTGTGAAACAAATATGGGAAACATTGATACCTTGTGCATATGGTTATATTGATTAAATACATGTGCATGTACATACTCGGTAAATTGAATGCTAAAAAGAACAAATATTTACCCACACATGTGTTTTATATTAATAAGATAAAAGGCATCGAAACCATTAAAAATATTGATGATAGAAAATTCCATTTGACATTAGGATTCATTCGAAATAAAAAACCAATGACTTCGACTAAACTACACAAGTAAAGGAATGTAAACTAACACTATGTCATATTCCTTGCTTCTCACACATGTTCTCTTGCAATTGTTACTATTACCTACACCAAATTTGTTACACATGACCCATTGAATAATTAGAAATCAAATAAACCAAATCTAATCACAACCCACCAATTTAATATCAGCATTATATTCATCATAAGAAACATAAATTTACCATACAAAAGAAGTTGTAACTAACTCTAATCATAATAGTGAGCTAATAAACTAACAAATGCAAATAGGAAACAAAAAAAGGTGAATCATTTTACAATCTTGAAGTATTGTAGCGCTTATGTATTTCTACACTATTGTTATCTTCCATGATTTAACATAAGTTCCATTGGGACGTCATTAAATTTGCAATCTTAGATTCGAAGATAAAAATTATGTAAGGAAGTAGAAGCTCAGACAATATTCCAACCTATTATATCCAATTGGCAAAGAGAAAATGCTACAAAATCTACTACTTGAAATATGTAAACGATTTGAAATGGATCCTATCGATATCATTAAATAGCTTATCTCTTTTCTCCATGAATTATTTCAAAATGCTTGTCGACTCATTTACTTATAAATCACCACCTATATGTCACACAATATTTGTATCGGAGACAAAGATCACATCCATATCTCTCTATATTTATAACATTTGTCTCCTGATTAGTTTTTATTTATATTATTATTATTATTATTATTATTAGTATTATTAGTTCACAAATATAACAATGGGAACAAAGTGAGTTATTTTTCCTATCACTACAAATAGCATTGTTCTCTCACTATACTAGATAATTCAAATGTTTATAGACTTGTTGCCCTAGAAATCACCAATTGCCACTATTTTGGGTTTGGAATAGGCTACAAAGATGAATACACCATCCATATTTGTTATCATCCTGATGTTTGTCCTCTCATTAATATAAAAATAGCCTTTCCAGTAAATACTAGTCCTCTCAGAATTCAATTAACTGACTACACACCTTCCCATGTATTTAGAAACCTATAGAAGCATTAAAACATCAAATATAGAAATATGATTTTTGTATACTTTCAACATAACATAAATGGGCATGTGTGGGACTATAGAGGAAATTCATTGTACACAAAAGTCTCTCAAACATTCATTGTGTGAACCTTTGCATTTCATACAATCAATTAATAGTAAAATAAACACTAGTCTCGTACTAGAGTGTGAGCGAAACTCTGAAGATATCAAATATAAAAACATTATTTTCAAAGCATTAAAATGTCAATACTAATTCTGCACTCTGTAGAATCTATTAATAAGAAAATAAGCACTAGTATTTCACACAATATACTAATATCAAATTGCAAGTGCAAATACCCTAAAAGAGTTGAAAACGCATTACAATTAAAATATCCCTTCTCACTTCCCTCATTCCACTCAAATTTCACACATCACTCACTCCACATATGCATTTTTTCTCTTCATAACCACCTCCACACATGTTTGTCCACACAACAACTTACGAAATCAATAATGCGTTTAAATTAGTCATTGACATATGAAGGTGATATTAATTGATGTGGCTCCTATAGATTGTGCAAAGGAAGCATTTGTTGCAAAAAACATTAGTAAATAACTATATTTATTATTTTAATAAACTTTACCTAAATATTTTGACATAGTGAAAGCTCCATGCATATTCATTTGTTCTCCTCACATGCTTCCTCTCAACAACCCAGACCATTGTGCGTAAAAATCTCTCAATCTTTCATTGTATGAACCTATGAACTCTGCAAAATCTATTAATAATAAAATAAGCACTGCTCTTCTGAACAATATACTAATATTTAATTACACATGCACTAAATCCAAAAGAGTTGAAAACACATTACAATTAAAGTATCCATCCGCACTTCAGGCTTATTTTACACAATTTTTTCACATGCATTTATTCTCTGCATAACATCGCACATGCACAACCACCTTCACATGACTTTGTCCAAACAATTAATTCGACAACCGATATCACACTTCGGTTAGTCATTCACATTCCAAATTGGTATTAATTAATATGGGTCTTAGATATCGTGGGGAGGAAGCATTTGTTGTGAAATGTGTTCCTAAATAAGAATTAAAAAAGAGATTTAGTGAAAATAATTTGATTCTACCGGAGTGTGGAAAAATCACTATAGTCTGCACTGCTATTTCATGATTTTTCACTTCCTCGTAACATTAGCTAAGAACATAGTACTGGGGACCAACGTTTTCTTTAGGTTTCGACATGGACAAAAGTATTTTTGTAAATTTTGTGATTAAAAAACTTGTTAATGAACGTAATCATGTATGAATTGTGCAAAAGGTCCACACAATGAAAGCTTGAAATCTTCCTTGGCATAATGGACTTCCTCCACCATCTTACACATATGCTTATTTACAAAAATATAGCCATAAACAAACCTCTCACAGTGTAGAGAGCACAACCTTTAGTCAATTTATTAGCAAAGTCTCTAGCATAGAAAAAGTTGATTCTATTGGAGTGGAAATTTGCAAGAGGTGTTCGATGATGTTTGTGCTTATGTGAAGTGTTTCCTATCGATAGATTTCATTGTACAAAGAAATTTCATTAGGGATACACAGGAAAAATTATTCAACAAACATGAAATTAATTTAAATAGTAATAGAAAGTCTAATAAACATTAAGTAAGAAACATCACTATTTTGTTTTAAATAAGGAATGTTAATTTATTGCAATAAGGACTTTCAAAAACATTAGATAAGAAACATCAGTATTTCGTTTTAAATAACATAGAAACTATTAATCAAAATAGTTTTCAAATTCGTAAAACTTACTTACATTCAATCAATATGATGGATGATTGACCAAATTGTTCATTTTTCTCAATTATAATGTTATGTGATGAGAATATGGGTATATGGTATTACCATTCATAACATGTTTATAAAAGTGTTAATTTTTTTATACAACAAGATTTCTAGTGTGTTTGTGGTGCATCATTTTCCCATATTGCTAGCACAAAACATTATGATCGAATAGGGCCTCCTGAGAATCATAGGGCTTCGCTTCAGATCCACCTGATGAAATTAGATGATAGGACACCAATAAACAATATAGCTCTATTTCTTTGGATGGTTTTCATGGATTCCATTACTTTAACTTTTCTCTTTATTAATAGCATGGATTTATCTAATCCTAGTGTGTTTGTTATGCTACTTTTCATGTCGCAATTACGGACTGTAATATTCTATTAATCTATAACTCTCGCAGATACATATCATTTTCCATTTTCAATTATTACATTGGCTTTATCATTAGTCCTTATAGATCTAAATCGTTACACTTATGTGTGGTAACTACGTGAAATATTTTTCAATTCAACTAAAAAAGGATAGCATACACATGTGACATCTTAAGTTGATACCAATTCTTGTTGGCACAATGATTTTTTCATCATATAATCTTGATATGAAATGAGTCAAAATGGTCATTCACGTGTTGGTTTTTTAGGTGTCGACATGTGATTCAGGAATAAAATTGATTGGTTTCTGTCAATTCAATTATCAATTCTATAGAAATTATGGTAATTCCTTCATGTTCAGATACATTTTCCAATCATATTTCTTACTGTCACTTTGTTTGGTTGTTTTCTAAGCTTGTAACCAAAGTAAACAATTGTACATCATTAATATTGCACCGAAGGAAATAGGACGATTAAAAATACAGATAACAGTCTATCTAGATAATGATCTATATAGGGATGTGTCTTAAATCTGTCATTTTGTTTTTTTGGCTATTAACATATTAGATCGTCATTCTTCACTCTCAACAATTTAGGTACCCCTTTTTCTTATGCTAGACTATGCAAATGAAAAATAAATGTATTAGAAATACATGTTGCTTCTACATGTTCGTTCTCCCACACCTACGCTCTCTTTAGTACATTCTTGATTGTGCATAATGATTTTTTTTTTATCAGCTCCATATTATATGAGAGCGTAACCTTTGATAAATTAATTAGTTTTGTGCAACTATTCTTCTACATAGTTATATCTGCAAAAGTTTTAAATAGAAAAGAGTTTAAAAATTATCCAAATAAATGGTCTCCCTAGCATGTAAAGGAGTTTCCCATATATACATCTATTAAAAAATGCTTGTGTAGATAGATTTCACTTTGTAGAGAGAAAAAAATTGTGGTCATTGGAGCGTTTCCTATTTTTCAGATTCACAATTTATTGCAAAATACATCTTCAATTTCCAATTGAGCTTTAAAGACATCTCCAATATGTATTATATTTTTGTTTCTTTGTGTTAATAATTTCATGATTTTCATATGATATTCAAAGATTCCATTCAGACCCAACTGAAAGTCGAAGGTGTGTTCACCTATGCATCAACATCCTACACAAATCCTCCATTTTGAGTGGATTTAGAGATCTATGCAATTGTTATTCCAGATAGTTGAAAATGTAAAAGTTTTAAAATGAAAAACAACTTAAAAGGAAATAATGAAAAAATAACACACTAAAACCCAAGGGATTTGAAGGGGGAATGACTCATTCACATTGTATCATGTGGGAGCTTGACAGAAAAGGAAAATTGTAATCGTTGAAGCGTTGATTGTCTTTCATATCTATGATGTGCTGCAAAATACATAGCCAATATTGAACTCGGCTTGAACAACATCTTAAAACTTAAGAAACATCATACTACATTGCTTTATGTTCAATATTTCCTAGTTGTCATGTGATA
Source organism: Pinus tabuliformis (assembly GCA_031772625.1). Taxonomy (NCBI): domain Eukaryota; kingdom Viridiplantae; phylum Streptophyta; class Pinopsida; order Pinales; family Pinaceae; genus Pinus; species Pinus tabuliformis. Next base: position 1,491,368,934 of record CM062817.1, read on the forward strand.
TTTAGAGATGCCATGAAAGCCTAGTTGAAAGTTGAAGATGTGATTTTATGGAATATCAACTTTGCAGATAAAAGTTCATGTAAGGAAACAAAATCTCGAACAATACTTGCATCTTATAAATGAATTGTGCAAAGATAAGTTTCTAGCCATTTATGTTCTATACTTAAAATTACTTGCTTAATTAACGACGTTCTTACTGTCTTCAAACTCTATATTTCTCATTTCCATGTATAATGACCACGAGTAACTATTTTTCATGTTACACTTGATAGACAACATAGATCGTGTACACATATGTACATTGAATCACAAAAATGTAGCAAATTAAATGAATATGAAATCATTATACATTGTATGGAGTGATTAAAAGTAATTGGCTTCAATTGTTTAAAAATTAGTATTGTGAGAAAGGCAAGAGTCAGAAAATTGTGCCGGGGGAAGTGATTGTGGAGGGGTGGAACTTTGTCATAAAAATATTTTGTTTCTTATTATGTATACTCGTTCTCGAATGTAAATCATAATTCAAAGGGTCTAAGTTTTATGAAGCTTTTGTGACATAATTTTTACAATTAATGTGTTGGTTGTTGCATTTCCCAAGCATTGAACTTGCATTATTTTTTGGCATTCATATTGGAATTGTTCATAGATCTCGAGGGCCTCATTACCAATGGTTTTACTCATTGTTGTCAAAATCGATCGTCTGTTCTAAGTACTGTGTTTTTTTCTCATTAGCATAAGAATCATAAATCAAGAAGTCTAAGTTTTATAAATATATTGTGATGTAATTTTAGAAAATAACATATCGATTGTTTCATTAGCCAGGTGTTGATCATGTATCCTTTTTGGTATTCATATTGACAATGCATTTGGTTTAGTTCAGAGTTATTTGGATTGGGGCTCGTTACGAATAGTTTTACTCATAGTTTTCGTAATCAATACTATGTTCTGATAAATGTGCATTTTTCTCATTAGCATAAGAATTATGCACAACATATAGTTTCAAAAATATATAAGTTGGGTGATTTAATTGTGAATTAAATCCCTATCATTAATTGTCAACCTGGGGTGCATAGAACTAATGAGGTATACCTGTACTATGTGTACTAGGTGGTTATTTATTAGAATAGATTAATATAATGTAGTTTAAACTAATTATAAAACAAATTAAATCAATCTAATCAAACCAAATTGAAATCACACTTGCAGAATTGAAATTCACACCGCACATGCTGAAATGAAATTAACACCAAACTTGAATAATTGAAATCACACTTGCATGAAAAGAAATGAAATAAAATAACTACGCAATGTCACCAATATGTACAAAGGTGTGCAAACTGTGACTGATGGTTGCCCTCCATTCCTTAGCAAGCACACTTAATCAACTATCACATCTTGAATATCAAAGATGCAGTATGTATTTCATAAAAATGAAGTTACAAGATATCACAAGAATTCTTTATCCTCACTTTACAAATTACATGTAGAACTTGAAACCTCCAACTAGAAACTAACAACTAGCTAGCTCTAACATCTAACCAATAGCTTTCACCCAACCATTTAACAACCCTTTGTACAAAGGGTGCACTCTTATTTATACAAAAATTAAATATAACTACACAGTAAATATAGATCCTTAGATATCTCCTAAATGCACATTTATCTCTTTGTGGTTACAACCAATCACCTAAAAATGTAAGATACAAATCCTCTTATGCATGGTTCTTCTCCTTTGAATGTGCATATTTAATTATCCACATCTTCTATAATTACTCCACAAATCTTCATGAGTTGGAATCTTAAATTTGAATTTTTGGTTAGATGATCAAGTAGGACCCTTCTAGAATCTCCAAGTAGGCCTACAATATCACAACTCATAACAATTTTAGATATATATGAAAATATGTTAATTTCGTAACCTTTAATCACAAATTCACTTATATTAAAATCAATGACCTGGGAAAATAATAATGATAAAACCATGTATTTCTTCAAACACTACATGCAAAACTAGTATAGATAACTATTTGCATATGAATAAGAATATATCAACTACAAAAATACTATTACACATGAATACTACCCCCAACCACAAACAACAGACTCATTTGGGCATTTTATCAAATAGTTTGTATGAAATTAATCATTGAACAATTTAAGCATTTCATCAAATACCTTGCATGAAAACTAATATAGCAAATGATTAAATGCATATATCCTAAACTTACTACAAGTTATGGAAACTGAATCACATGATTAGTGTAATTATCCCTCACTATGGTTCAAGTTTCAACTTCTGAGATTTCATAGACGAAAAGTTAAAAAAAATACCAACACAATCCTATTCGGTGCACAATTCTAGGAGTATCTAGAAAGCTCGACTTCCACTGGTCATATCTTCTAAACCATACTGAATTAATATCTGAAATTTTTATCACAATATCAGTGGGATTTTCCCTTATTGTCGAAAATATTTCAGCACCTGAGAGTTCCCAGAAGAAAAGTTATAACAACAATGTCAGTGTGACCTGTTTGAGACCTTATTTTAGGAGCATCCAAAAGGCTCGACTCCCTATGCTCATATATCATAAAATATTGCGGCCCAATATCTGAAATTTCTACCACATAATCATTGGTATTTCCCCTCAATGTGGATGATTTTTCATCTTCTGAAAGCCTACATAAGAAACGTTATTGCAGAAATTCCAATGTGACCTGTTTAAAGGTGCATTTAAGAAGGTCATCTTCCTTAGATCATAATTTCTAAAGAATTGTGGACCAATATCTGAAATTTTTACCACATTATCAATGGGATTTACCTTCAGTATGGACAAATTTTCGACTTTTAATATTCCACAAGAGAAAATTTATAACAGATATGACAGAAAGGTCTAAAAATTAACCTTTGTTCTTCATTTAAACTATGATAGGGCCCATCGAGTCCATGTGTTTGAGCCATGCTCTGATACCACTTTTTAAGAACCTCCAGGGTAAATGTGCATATAAAAAAAACATAATAGGAACAGAAATACAATAAACATATCAGCCATCAAAATCCATATATACATCAGTACATTTGCACATGAAAATCAAGCGGATGATTTGTTTTTTTTCATTAATAAATGCAATGAACCCACCGAAGATGGGACTACCACATTCCACCCAACCATAGATTGGTTGTGCCAAGTCTCTCTTCAGCCAATCACCCCCATGCCATATTCCAAGCATGAATGTGGGATCTCATAGAACACATCAATCAAAACTCATCCAGGGCTTCCAGAGGCCACCCACGTCAACCCATTAAACAACAATTCCACCTCATAGTTAGACATCACCAAAAACCATCATCAGATTGGTCTCCATCCAAGCCTTATAGGGATTCTAGAGTGCTTATCCAACCAAGGCTTCTAGAACTAGTAATTCAACCCACAACTTATACAGGACTTCGAGAGTGTTTGTCCAACCAAGGCTTCCAAAACTAGTAACTCAACCCACAAAATATACAGGGCTTCTAGAGCATTTTTCCAACCAAGGCTTTAAGGAATAGTAACTCAACCAACCAAGGGCTTCGAGAGCATTTGTCCAACCAGGGCTTCCAGGACTAGTAACTCAACCAAAGCTGTTACAGGGCTTCGAGAGCATTTGTTCAACCAAGGCTTCCAGGACTAGTAAATCAACCCAAGTTGTTAGAGGGATTCCAGAGCATTTGTTCAACCAAGGATTCCAAGACTAATAACTCAACCCAATCTAAGGAAACATAAGAACCAACAAAAACAAGGAAATGAAAGGAAACCCACAATCACCATGGCTATCCAGGAAATGGTATGGCTAGGAAATTCACTGTCAATCCAGGCAATCCTCCATGCCAATGATAGATCACAACCAAGAAACCATATGCATGTGCCATGCATGCCAAAACTAGTGAATAAGTCATACATGAAACTCGATACCTGCAAGAAAATATTATGTAGTTGTTGATTTCGATGCCTTCTTATGCTTTCCTACTCTTCCTTCGCCTTCTTGCTCCAATAATCCTTGTATGCCACCCCCTCCAAGAGTGCTCCAAGAAAACTCTAAGTAACCAAGAGTATGAGAGGTAGAGAGAATAATGAGAGAGCTCCAAAACTGATCCTCACAAGCATTTTTATTAATGAGGCCTCTATTTTCTTCATTTTCCATTATTTTCCTTCAATTTCCTCCTCACATGAAAAATGTGAGCTTTCACCTTACTTTTCTCCTAATTTCCATTATTTTCATAAATAAATGTACCAAAATACCTTTTTGCCTCTTTAGTGCCTTAGCCATTGCCTTTGCCAATTTCCTTAACCATAAAGAACCAAATGAACACCCCCTAGGATGCCCTACCCACCATTCAGCTTGGAATGCATGTCTCATCATCTGTGGTATTTATATATTTTTACATGGAATTTTCACCAGGGCTGTTACACATGTCATAAGAAATCTCAGACATTCAAATACTACTTTTCCCTGGGAAATGAAACAGCTAAAAACATCAGTGTCTCCTTGAATTAATCCGATGAATAAAGATGCATTAATTTTTTTTTGCTCAACTAATCTCAACTTGCAAGTGCATAACCTATCTCTCTACACACTAAGAAGATCTGACCGAGACTTATTCATTTTTTCCCCTTATTGAGCCCCTATTTCCTAATGTAATTCCCGAGGAAATATGCCCCTATTATTTACTTCAAAAATTCTTGCACATTTCCTCAGGGCGAATCACCTGACCAATACAATGAACTATAGAGTCAATCTAGCATACAATTAATTGTACACTGCCTTGGAATATTTACCACAACTAGGGACATATAATTCTCTGCATGCACTAGCTATTGTGGGATGATTGATTAGTTAATTGAATGATGACTGAGTTAGGTTGATGTCTCATTTCACAAATGATCTTCCACTATTTCCTCCAATCGTTAGAACTAGTTTAACAGAAAACAACTTGAAATAATTGTCCTTGATTGCTACAAATTAGCAATCACACATTCTAAATTGAACTCTGACTCCTCCAAATCAAATTTACTTAGTAAAAGGAGTCACACAAGTTAACTGCATCCAATTTGTCTGCTAACTTGGAAATTCAAATTTTCTTAATTTGACCAAGGCAAAATCAAATTGAAACTTTCTTGTTGCTTTTTTCAACACCCCCTCTAAGTAAGAAAGGGATTATCAAACACCAAGGCTATCTTTCACCCTTAATGTACTTCATGTAACACCTGTTAACACCCAGGTTGTTCCCTTTGACTCCCAAGGGAATACGACTGGGTAACCACTAACCAATATTTGGATTGCAGCTTCTAGCCAGGCTGTAATCAGAGAGGGCTCTATCTTTAAGGTTTAGCTCTGTTTGTGTAGAAATTTCAGGCTAGTTATAATGTTCAAGATTTGTTTTTGCATTTGGTTGGATAATGTTTCATTCAAGATACATATGTTCTTACTAGAATGTTATAGGTCATTGGGCAATGGAGTCAGTGGTCCTTTAGTTGTCTGGTGTGCTATATTGATACAGTAGTGAAGCTGCAGAGCTGGATAACTGTCTGAGAAACAATACTTTGAAATTATGATTAAGTGTGATGTGTCCGGTTCATGAAAGGCAGTTAAGGATCTTCCAATAAACTGGTATGCTAAATAAGTGAGAGTGTTATTTAGAAGCAGTGAAGAATTTTTAGACAACATTCAAATTATAGAATTAATAAAAAATGAGCATTTAAGAATTCATGTCCATAGTTAATCCTGAAGAAAAACATTTACAGCAGTAAAAATTGAGCACAAGGTGTAACCAGACAATTCATGCACTATTATTTTTCTTTACTGCTAGTCAGTGAAACATGAGTATGATTTAATAAACATCATAAAACAAACAGAGATTAAGGAAAACTTATTATTTCATCAGACAGCACAAGAATTCTGCAACCGCACGCAGGTCATCAGCAAGACATCAAAATTTCAGGAAATCACTGAGCTGATCCAACCCTTTGTATTAGACAATTCTGAAAGTGTACAATACATTTGCCTCAGAGTGAAAATTACCAACCCCTTATGAGTTGCTAAAGGGGGTATATATACAAAATTTACATGAAAAATATCAAGGAAATGAGTTAATGGCTCATTGATGTTATGCCAACTTCTAGAGCGTTGTAGCTGAAAAAGTTAATGCTGTAATAACTCTTCAGTGCTTTAGCTGTCAAAATGGTCAGAGATTGTTGACTTGGTGGCTGTTGGAGTCGGCTGAGGATAAGATGTCAAAGATATGCGTTTTTTCTTATCATTTGGACTAGCTGTCGTTGTACATGTGCTGAGTCACTTTTCAGCTGCCTTAAATGCTAACCTTTTCCTGTTGTTTGTCTTCTAGTGAGTTGGAGATGGCAGTGACCGAGCAACTGAGGCTACCGTGGCAAAATTTGAAGCATTGCCTGCCACCAATCTTCCTTAGGCATTTGATGTCTTCGAATCTTAATTAAAGTTTCATCGGCCTCTGTATACCTGTAAAAATTAGGAGGAATTTCAAAAAGGTGCTTCACCTCACTCTCAATAAAAAACAGGCCTTCAAGTTTATTATATAAGCTCTGTCCTGTTGGAGGCCCTGTTTCGTGAGAGGTACTGCCAGATGCAGTGATTTGGTTTTCAATATAAGCAGCCATCCTGTTAGCAAATTGATCTCGGGAGATCAGCTTTCCTGTACCACTTAGTAGGCTGGGCAATCCTTTTGCTTGCAGTGCTGCCATCTTGTGTTGGTACTCATGTACCTCAGCCTGTATTTCAAAGCACTTTCTCTCCATAGTGTGTACATAATTCCTGAGAGTGAGTACTTTCTCGGCTGTAAGGACAGCCTCTGTCCTGTTGACAATGCCAATGGCTGCCAGCTCCTCCTTTTCTTGCCTGTTCAGGAAATCTATCATTCTGTTTGCCTGTTCAGGCTTGTCTCCCAGTGTCGCTTTGGCCCTTGGAATTTCTGTTTGTGCTTGGCCAATTAAATGCATCTGCTCATGTATAGTCTTGATTGACCTCCATTGTTGAGTGATGGATTGGCCAATTTTGGCCCATAGAATTCTTTTTATCTCAGCCATGGCACTCTCCAGATTTAGCTCTTTCTCCAAGGCTTTTATCTTTTCTTTTAGAGCCTTTATTTCTCTGCCTTGCTCTGCTATAGTTACTTTTGATTTTTCATACTTGGCATCCAGTTCTTCCAATTTTTCCTTGGCCTTCTTTTTTTCATTTGCCTGAAGCTCCATTTCCTTAATGGCCTTGGTTAATTCTTCCACACTTGCACTAGAATCTGGAGCTGTTGTTGTTGTTGCTGCTTCTGTCGTAGGGGCCACTGTTGCCTCTGTAGTTGTTGCAGTGGTTGAAGTAGTTGGAGGAGCTTGGGATGTAGATTCTCCCTATTTATCTTGCAATGCTCCTTCAAGCTCCTTCTCCAAATCGACGACCTTTTGATTTAGCTGCATTATGAGGTCCAGTTGCTCATCAGCCTGTTTTTCCTTTTGTAGCTCTGCTGTTTGAGGGTGCTCTGTGGGCTGCAGCTTTAACCTCTTCTTCAATGCATTGAGGTCATCTTCTTTTTTCTTCATAAGGGCCTTTACACCCTTTGGATCCTTAGGATCATGCCCTAGGTCAACAATAATGTCCTCTAGTGACTTTATTCTGTTATCTTTGGCTAGGGAGGACATTCTCTCAAAATCCAACTGAGTGTTGGTATTTTTGAGTGACTCTTTTAGCTCATGGGCCAATGTTGCCCTCTCCACCAAGGTTGCATAGACCATTTCTCCAATCTGTTTGTGGAGTTCAATCTGGTCCATGGGATAGATGTCTTTGGCTAGGACCTCCACCCTTGTCTTCACATAATCTGCTGCTGATTTTGGATGGGGCACTGTAGGCTTGAAATGGCTGAGGATCATTTTCTCCTCTTGAATGTCATATACAGACATTAGCCTTTCCTTTTGGGCTGGTGTGGCATTGAGAAATTGTTTATAAACCTCCACCCTCAGCAGGTCATTCTGTGCCTTTATTTGCTTGAAGAAGTCCTTAGTGCCTTTGGGCTTCTTGCTCTGCTGTGAGGGGGAGGACACCTCCAAACCAAGTTGTAATTCTTGCTCCTGCTGAAAGGAGCTTGTACCTGTGTGCTGGCTGCCCTCCCTGTTTTTCCTTGAACTGTGAAGGAATTCTTCAGTGATGTCTTCTACCTTCGGGGAATCAGCTCTTGGCCTCTTGGTCTGGGGTTGCTGGGAGGATCCACTAGCAGGAGTGGACTCTTCTCTGGCTCTTTTCGTACCCCTGTCCTCTTGTGCTGGGGTCTAAAAAATTGGAGCTGTCGGTGGCTCAGTTTGTGGAGGGGGGGTCTGCTCTTGTTGCTGCTCCGGTTGCTGTTCTTGTTGCTGTTCTCTTAGAGTGGCAGACTTTTCTTTCACGGTTTCATCTTCAGCACCCATTATGCCTTTCCCTTTATCTGTAGCTGGTGCTTCTGTGGAAGGTGCCTGTGTGGCTGGTGCAGTCCTTGAGGCCGAGGTCCCTTCTCCTGCTGAATAAGGCCGTTTGAAGGGTACCTGCTGCACAGAGTCTAGGTCAAGAGTTTTTTCTAGTTCCTTGACATTCTTTAACATTGTCTCTTCTTCAGTTAGTTTTTCAATTAGAGTATCCTGCTGCCATTCTTGCTGGTTGGCATATCTTTCAATATGTGGGTATTTACAATGCCTATAACCTAGAAGCCTGTACTTGATTCTTCTAGCAGTGATGAAGCCTTCAGGGTCATAAGGGACCCACCGAAAACTATATGACAGCTTGTATTTGTCTTTGAGGATTAGGTCGGCATCTTCCCATCCTTCTTTCTTATTCATGATGAAGGGGCCCACCTGGTGTTTGAACTTGAGGTGGGATTTCTTCTTGGAGCTATGGAAGTGAGTGAGGTCAGACTGAATCAACTGCCTGTAATACTCCAAGGCAAATATCATCATAGGCACATATTTTGGGAGCCTGTATGGACAGAGCTCACAGCCATAGACTCTGATGATTGTATGATTCTCATATAGGTACCAATCACCTATTTTGTACTTTTTGGAAAGCTGCAGAGTTTTCTGTATCTCAGTTGATATTCTGGGAGGAGGGGACCTCATCAATAGGCAAGAGACAGGGTATACAAATTGGTCAAAAAACTCACAATAGGAATAGGGTGAAGTTTGGACTTGGTGATAGACAGATTTCCAGAAGATAACAGATCTTGTCTCCCCTCTATAGTCCAGATTTTTGATGTAGCATGGAAAAGCCTCAGACTGATAGTACATAAAAAGGTGGTAGATATAGGATGAGTACTTGAAGGCACCCTGTCTGTCTACTTTTCACAGCTGATCATGAATCTTGTTAGCTATGAACTTGGCAAAGTTATATTTGCGGGCAGGGGGTTGGCCTGGGCTGTAAGCAGCTAGCAATACCAGCATTGTTTCATCCACATGCTCACTGGTTCTGTATCCCAGCACATAAGCAATCGTGTCTAGCAACATTCTGCCTACCTCAGTAAAATAGACATCCAAGTAGGGAGGAGGCACTGCAGGCTGACATTCAGGTTTCACAAATGTCCTGGTGACCTTCTGAATATCCTCACTGGTCATCTTGGCACCAATGTCCAGCAGATAATTCATGGAAAAGGGGAACAACAGCTCAGTTTGATCAAAGTGGAGCATCTTATTGATAGTTTCAGGATTGATGTGAAAGAGGATGCTCCCAGATGGAGACTTAATGGCCCTTTGCTGCACATCATAGTTTTCAGCACATAGGCGAATGATCTCAGGAAAAACATTTACAGAGGGGAGACATTAGTATGGAAGGTTTGACTCCCATATCCCATATGTATCATGACCATTCCGGTAGTCCTCTCTCAATTGCCTGAAGGTCTGCAGAAAGTCCCTGTTACCCACAAAGTCTTCAATGAGGTAGTCCTTGTCAGCAAGAGGCAAGGACTCCAGGTCTTTATTTGGTGGATTTAATGGAGCAACACTGAGGGTTGAGGGTGCAGGAGCAACCATTATGGAGTTTGAATTTAACTGAGGTGATTACAATGGTTTGCAAGGTTCCTCAAAGATTTGAGTGACAGGCTTAACAGACAATACTTGAAATTCTCCTCAAAGTTGAAAAGGCAGGCTTGGCAGACTTGTTTTTTCTGTTTGCTAGTAAATTCACAGGGTTTGTGAATTTATGAGGATGATTGCAGAGGGTATGTGAGATTTACTTTGGTAAAAAGCTGCAGCTGGTCTACACTCGGCAAAAGGGAACAATGCCGGGCAGCTCGAGGACAAACTTACAATTTTGGTCCGTGAATTGACTGTTTTAATGATAAATTATGGTGCTGGGGCAATGCAGGTTACCTTAGCTCACTTTTAGGTGGCAGACAGAGTTTAATTTGGAATTTGACAAGTTCTTTAATGGTGAATTTGCAGAGAAATGGTATGTATGGGCGAAATGGGAGAATTATGGTGAATACCTGGATAAAATCGCTTGAAAATCCTGCAGGCCGAACTGTGAAGGCTCAATGTAGCTGAGTTGATAAGCTCGGGCGGTCGGAAATTCGAATTTGGAGGTTTGGGAACAATCTGGCGCCGAAGCAGCGACAAGAGTTCTGTGTATTTCGCTCGAAAATGACACAAAACAGCTATTTCGGGCGTTTATAACGATAATTTTGGCAAAAAAGGGTTATTGGCGCTTTTCCGCCGATGACGTCAGCATGATGTCATGGCGGTCCCGGGTACGGAGGGTGACGTGGGTGCTGAGGTGGAGGCCAGCGTGGCCGGACACGCTGGCGGGCAGATAAGGTGGCAGGGCTACGTGGAGGGCCACGCGGCGCGGGGTGGGAGATGGTCCGACGTCATGGTGACGTAGGAGGGAAGGTGGTAATGGGGAGGGTGGTAAGCGGTTTCCCCGCACCATCTTTAGGCAAAGGTAGTATCGGGGAGGGGGGCTCCGAACAACCCCGCCGCCTGCCACGCGTCCCATGTACGGGGAGGAAAACCACCATTCCCCGGACGCTAAAGGATGGCAGATCCAAATCTGGAAATACCCGCCCATCGTTGGATCGGGGGTGGCAGACGATGGATGGCTGGCGGGCCTCCCGACGGATCGTGCATGTTGGGGGGGTCCCGCCGGCATATTAAAATATTCGAATTAATATTTTGGGCAGAGAAATTTAGGTTTAAGGGATTTTTGTGGGTTTTTCGGGGCAAGGGTTAATCTGAGGGGGGAAGAAGGGTTAAAAAGTGGGTTTTAAGCAGAGGGAAGGGGTTTTTGTGGAATTCTTGAGCAGAGGTGAGGTGAGGGCTTAGGGAGAGGTTATCACTCCAACCAGAGGTTAGAGAAATCCCATGACAGGGTTGACCATAGTCCCTGGTGGGCTAATGTCTCCCTTAGACAAACTTATTTAGCTATAGTGCTAAAAAGGGAGGATATTTATACAATGCTTGGGATTTATACACATGGTGTTATAATAGTAGGGGGAAGGGGAACATAAGGGATTTAGTGATAGAAGTTAGGGGTTAATATGGATGGAAAAGGTGAATGAGGAGTGAAATTACTAAGGTTTTTGTAAAGATAAGTTAGCTTAGGGAGTAGATCAAAATAAAAAGATTTTTAGACAAGAAATGTGGCTTTCAAAGGAATAAGAACCAGCATAAAACCTCAAATTCTTTCATGAACACAACCGATGAAGGGATGTTAGTAATGAAGGTGAAAAAGGGGAAAAGGAAGTTAGTCATGCTTCTTTATTTTGCTGCAACATGATGGAGAAGAAGACCTTCTCAATCCATTGATATTCCTTTGTGAATAGGTTAGCACACATTGAATTGTAAGGAATGACATTTCTGCAACCCCATCTGCCTACCCATCTATTTGTCTAGCATTTTTTGTTTCTTCATGGAGGGTGCACTTAGACTTGCAGACCCTTATGTGCCTTTTCTTTTCTTTGGCTTTTCCCTTTTGATTTTCTATCTAGAACTACCCTTATTGCTTCCAAGGTCCCAGATTAAGCAGTTGGGAACCTTACTTCTCTACCTAAGCTACTGGTCTGCCAAGATTAAACAGTTTGGACAGACTTCTTTCTCTATTCTACAACAGAAAAATTGAAACATGGCATGATCCAGATTAGGCTTTTGGATCACCCATCAAAACTTAATCAACATGAAGCTATATACACACATGGTCTCCTTTTGGAAATATGGGATCTTTGTATCACCAAAGCAGAGCATATTTGGAACTTTCTTTGCCAATTATGAAATATGAAACCTATTGGTATAGGTAGCTAACAATGGCGCCACATGGGGATGGCTTTTCCACTTGAAAAGCCAAGGACAACAGGTCAGAATGCCTTAGCCCTTGACTGCTTTTACCAAAACTTGCAGTGTGCTGCTTTGTATATCAAAACTAGAGGCTGTTACCTCTGTGGAATTTCTGGGATGTAAAGCCCCTTTTCTGCTTATTTGTAGTGACTTCTCAAACTAAACTATTTACCTGCTAAAAGAGAATATATACAGCTGATTATGTACAGGGGAAACTTATGCTGCACTCATGGATAGTAGTCAAAATAGTGATTCAACATCCTGCCATTCACAGGACCTTCATCCAAATTAGTTTCATTAAGACTTTTAAGGAAATAAGTATTGTTTCCTTGTACTACTTGAACAGCAAATGGTCCTCTCCAAAGGGAATCAAATTTTCCATGTTTTCCCTTATCTTCTCTTCTTGAGTCCCACTTGAGGAATTTGTCTCCAACATTAAAATCTTCTACCTTAGTCCTTCTGTCAAAGGCTTTCTTTAGCTTTTCTTGTAAAACTTGAACACTGCTGTAAACTTGGTCTCTAGTTTGCTGCAAACATATTATTTGATTTATCCTTCTTTGCATATCATTTGGCTCATCTTGACTCTCTTGAAGTAATTTCATGACAGGGATTCCCAGTGATGAAGGAAATTTGGCTTCTAATCCATAAACTAACTCATATGGGCTGATCCCAATTGATCTTTTGGTTGTTAGTCTATCTGCCCATAAGGCATTCACAAGCTTCTTATGCCAATTCTTCTTATTTTCCTCCAATACCTTCTTTATAATGTTCACAAGGCTTTTTTTTGATGACTTAGCAAGGCCATTTCCTTGGGGATAATATGCAGTAGAATGACCCAAGGTAATGTGAAATTTGTGGCAGAAATTCACCATCTTCTTAGATCTGAAGGCAGTAGTATTGTCTGTTATTATTTTATCAGGACAACCAAATCTAGAAAGAATGTTAGTCTCAAGGAACTGAATGATAGTGGAATCATTTGCTTGTCTGCATGGAACAACTTCAATCCATTTAGTAAAGTAGTCTGTAGCTGTTAGAATCCATCTATGTTGGCCTGAAGATGAAGGGTGAATTTCCCCAATGAAATCCAAGCCCCATTGTTGAAAAGGTCTCTCTGTTGCAATAGGCCTCAAAGGAAGTGGTAGTAACTTTCTCTTTCCCTCAAACACTTGACATTTATGACATGAGGTGGTGAATTTCTTGACATCAGAGAAAACAGTGGGCCAATAGTAACCAACCCTCAGTATTTTATCGACAGTGGACTTCCAATACAAGTGTCCACTACAGTCACCTGCATGAAATTCTTTGGTGATATTGTTAGTCTCATTCTCAATCAAGCAGTTTAATAGTATACCCTCATGGTTTTTCCAAAGCAAATTGCCATCTATTACACAAAATTTTGAAGCTTTCATTTTTAGGAACCTACACTTAGTTCTGGACAATCCTGGTGGAGCACACATGTTTTGTAACACATAACATATATCAGAATACCAAGGGGATTGTTCAAAGGCTACATTGATCTTTGGAGTCGCCAGCTCCGTTTCATTGTCCAGATGGTTTATGTCTAAGGCTTGGAAGTTTGCTTCTGTCATTAGTTTGGCCAAACCTTGCCCTTTTATTAGTTTTGTAGGTTTTATTTCAATGTCAAATTCTAAGATGTTGGCAATCCATTTTCCTCTTCTGCCCTCTAAATTTTCTTGAGTGAGTATGTCTTTTACAATGGGACTTGGCACATAAGCTATAACATGGGAATAAAGGATATAAATCCTAAAGTCTTTAATGGCCTTGACCAAAGCATAAGCTTGTTTCTCCATGATCTGATATTTCAGAGGTGCATCTCTAAGGGCTCTACTAAAGAAAGCAATGGGTTTCTCATTTCCTTGGTCATCTTTTTGTAATAAAACAACAGCAATAGTATGCTGGGAGGCAAAAGAGAAAATGATAAATTCCCTGTCAAATTGAGGATTTGTTAAAACTGAAGTTTGGGTAAGGGCCAATTTTATGCCTTCAAAGGCTTGATTTGCTTCTACTGTCGATTTCACCTTTGAATCCTTTTTTAGCATGTTGTTCAATAATCTGATCAGTTCTGCTAAGTTTGGGATAAACCTTCTTAAGAAATTAATCTTCCCTAAGAAGGCTTGCAATTCTTTGATGTTTCTTGGTGGGGCATTTTCAATATAGCTTGTATCCTGTCTGGGTCAATTTTGATGCCATCCTTTGAAATGATATTTCCTAAGAGCTTTCCTTCTTCCAAACCAAATAGAGACTTCTTTGGGTTCAAGGAAATTCCATATTTCCTACATGTTAGGAAGATCTGTCTCAAATGTTTCGAATGTTCTTGGTCTGATTTTGAGAAAGGTGTGAGGTCATCCAAATAGATGACAAGGAAGTCATGAATCTCTTTGGCCAAAGCAATATCCATTGCTCTTTGAAATGTTGCCCCTGCATTCTTCAATCCAAAAGGCATTTTTACATATTTGAAAGTTCCCCATGGGGTTGTCAATGCAGTTTTGTCTTGATCCTCAGGGTGCACTAGGATTTGATTAAAACCTGAGAATCCATCAAGTAGTGAGATCCTTGATGCTCCTACCACTCTTTGGAGAATGTGATCCATCTTAGGTAAGGGATAGTTGTCTTTGAGGGACACTTGATTTAGGTTTCTAAGATCAACACAAAGTCTTATTTCACCAGTTTTCTTTCTTGTAGGTACCAAATTTGAGATCCAATCAGAAAACCTGATTGGTGCTATGATACCAGCCTTAAACATTTTTTGTACCTCTTTCTCAATTGCAGGGAGGAGCATAGGGTTTATTCTTCTCAATTTTTTCTTAAATGGCTTTTGATTTGGCTTGAGAGGGATTGCGTGTTGGATAACAGAGGTGTCATAGGATTTTAAGTCCTCATAACTCCATGAAAAGACATCCTGGAACTCTTTGAAAAGGTCAATGTATTTGGGCTTCTGATCAGGAGGTAGGGATGCAGAAAATTTTATTATCTTGGGATTTTCCATGGTTCCAATGTTGCATTCTTCAATGGCAGAGTTAAGGGGCTGCATTTTTGGTTTTCTAGGGACATCATTTGAATCAAAAATATCCTCTAGTGGAGTTAGGCCTGTTGGAAGAAAATTATCTTTCAATTGTATCACTTCAGCTTCAGCATCAACCACTTCTTCACAACTAATTTGTTGAATTTCTTGTATGTTGTCTTTGTCGAAAATTGTTGGACGTAGGATTTGGTGAGCTGTCTTAGGTGATATTGACTTGTTATTCTGTTTACTCTGTATTTGTGATTGACTTGCTCTTTTAAGTATTTGTGATTGACTTTCTCCCTCAGTGTCAATATTTAGTCCTGCAAATTCTTGTTGCAAGGTCAAGAAATTATTTATTTGTGCATCACCTTCAAATACTTGCCAGTCTTTGACATTGTTTGGGACAGAAGGTCTGTGTTTTACCTCAGCTGTAAAGAAATGATGGGGCTCAAAAGGTAACTTGCAGGTGCTTGCAAATGTGGCCAAACTATGAGCATGCAGGTTATGGGTCCTAGGAATCTTGGTAATTTGAAATTCAGTGAAGGACTGTAGTAGTTCAGCAGCAGCAGATCTATAAGATCTCAGTCTTTTATCATTAGTAACAAAATTTCCCTTTACTTGTTGGATAATCAAGTCTGAGTCTCCCATAATGGAAACCTTTATGGCTTGTAAGGATCTTACTAGCTTAAGGCCTAGCAAGAGGGCTTCATATTCTGCCATGTTATTAGTGCATCTGAAATTTAGTCTATAGGCTCGACCTTCTGCATGATTGTTCTGCTTGTTATGTATCCAAACCCCAGCTCCTGCCCCTAATTTGTTAACTGACCCATCAAATTCTAGAAACCATAGGTTCTCTTTTTCTAGGGGAGATTTAATAACTTCTCTGTGATATGGGATCATAAGTTGAAGTTCTGGTTTTCCACCTGGTTTGTCTTCTAGGACAGTCTGATCACTTGATTGAATTAGCTTGATTTCTAGAGCAGCAGCTTGTTCATTAATGTCCTGGTCTTGTTCAAATGTTTTGGTTTCAACATCATTATTTGTAAGACCTGTATTGTCATTGAAAAGAATATATGAGTCTATATCAGAATGAACAACATATATGGGAAAATTTTGAGGTTTTTCTTCACTGCTGATCATGTATTTCATAAGTGACTCTCTATATAACCTCTTGGGTTGACCAAAGACTGAGATGGTTGCATATGACATGTCTAGTTGTAGGGAACCTTGGAGTTTAGCCCCCCATGACCTTGATAACAACATCCCATATTTGGGTGGGATATCAGCAACCACAACATCCATGAGAATTGTTTTATTTGGGTATTGAACAAGGGACACACATAAGTCTTTTATCAAGCCTAGACACTTGACTTGGCTGGAGTCAAATGAGAATGGCTCCTTATATGGTCTTGTAATATCTAGATTCAATCTTTCCATGACTGATTTGGGCATCAAGTTGTGAGAGGCACCTGAATCAAACATTGCATTGTGTAGTATCTTATCATGAACATGTAAACTGACATAAAAGGGTAAGATACCTGCAACGGCTGCTTTTCCATCAACTTCTGGACCGAAAAGCAATTCTGGGGTGTCATCTAACACATTTACATTATCTTTGTTACGAGTTAGCTGAAGGGACTTCTTGATTTGTTGTCTATAAATGTCATGCTTAGCTAGTTCTGAAAGAGGAACAACTACCTTTAATTTGCCAATTTCAGCTTCTAAGTCAAAGGGTCTTTCAGATTGGATCTTGGTGTTGTGGGTGGCAGCCTTTTCCTTGTTCACTAGGTTTTCTTCTTGTTTCTTATCTTGATCTTGAAGCTTTTCCTTGTTACTGACCTCTTGAGAAGTGTTACTTGGATTGGGCTGCAAGGGTGATGTAGCCATAGGCTGTTGTTCAATTACTTCCTCAACTATTACCTCATCTGTGATTGGGCCAGTTTTGTCATTTGGTTCTGCGACAATGGCTTTCTTAGGCTGCAGAGTGTCCTTTGTCTTGTCAGGTTGTGTCACATTTATAGTTCTGCTTCTTAGCTTGTATTGCTTATGAACTTCATAAACAGCTGTGTCATATCCCTATTTAAAGTCAAATGACTCACCTGACCTGGTTTGGAATTGCTGAACGTCATCATCCTTATGATCCTCTTGACTTAGAAAGACTTGCTGCTCATCATTCAGGCCCATCAGGTTAATGTGGGTGTCATCGGTTGGTTCATCCAAAGTGGATGCCTCAGTATAGTTTTCCTGGAAAGGAGGTCTTATGTCTGGGTCAGAACCGGTCTTGCCAATGTTTGGGTTTTGATTTCTCGTAAAGTTTGGATTCCTGTTAGGGTTATTTTGTGGTGCATCCCATCAATGACTTTCTCTCAACTGATTCTACTCTGTCCCCCAATCTCTTCATACCAGTGAGTATTGCATCCAGTTTTTGATCAAAGGCTGAGGGTTCTTCTTTGAAGGTGGTTCTCTTTTCTAATCTTTCCCTGTTTCTTTGGCAATCAGGTTAGCCTCCACTGTGACAACAACCTTTTGGGCTTCTTCAAGGGTTTCAGGCGCCCTTTCTTTTAATTGATATGCCATATCAGGGTCAAAACCATCAGGAAATTTGTACAAGGCTAAATCAGGGGGAGGTCTTAAATTATGTGGTATTGCGTTATATACATTATTGAATCTTGCACAATACTCCAAAACGGTCTCTTGAGGACCTCGTTTGATTGTGTCATATTCACCAAGTATGTGCAGGGGATCTTTCTTCTTCTCCCATCTATTAGTAAAGGCTTCATAAAGGTCATCAGGAGTTGTGATGGTATTTGCAGCTAGTGATCTAAACCAAGTTCTTACATCCCCTGTGAGGCTCTGAACAAAGATTCTCATTCTCACACTGTCATCATCTATTTCATAGTTTTCAAAGTGGTCTTGCATCCTTCTGGCATGCTAAATTGCTGTGAAAGGGCCAGTGGAGTCAAAATATGAGATCTTGGATTGATAGTCCTGAGGTAGAGCTGGAGCATTGGCAGGTAACTGCAGGGGTGCATAACCATTAGCCATATTTGCATGATTTAGAGGGTTAACAGGGATGACTGGGATAGCATGAATGACTGGTATAACAGGGGTAGTGGGAAAGGTGGAAACTAGAGTGTTGGTCAAGGGAATATGTGTAGTGGATGGAGGTGTAAAAGGAGGGCTTTGAGATGTGGATGGTGAACTGGGGGAACCAAGGGTAGACCGAAATAGAACCTTGATTGGAGTTGGAACAGGGTTTGGATGAGCTGTCTCAGGACTTGAGTCAGCAAGGGTCTCCTGTTCCCGCTGCTTCCTAATGATCTTGGGGATGGTATTAGGATTTTAAAAAGTAGCTGGTGGATTGGGGTCAGGGTTTGACCTAGTGTGTCTAGGTTCCCTTTTAGGAGCCAACTTCTGAATTTGTTTTTGATATTTTAGGATATTTTTAGAACTGTTTCAAGGGACTGCTCAAATTTTTAGAACCACTGTCTATAGACAGACAACAGTTGAAAAATAAGTTGCTCCCCAGCGGAGTCGCCAATTATGTTAACACCCAAGTTGTTCCCTTTGACTCCCAAGGGAATACGACCGGGGTAACCACTAACCAATCTTTGGATTGCAGCTTCTAGCCAGGCTGTAATCAGAGAGGGCTCTCTCTTTAAGGTTTAGCTTTGTTTGTGTAGAAATTTCAGGCTAGTTATAATGTTCAAGATTTTTTTTTGCATTTGGTTGGATAATGTTTCATTCAAGATACGTATGTTCTTACTAGAATGTTATAGGTCATTGGGCAATGGAGTCAGTGGTCCTTTAGTTGTCTGGTGTGCTATATTGATACAGTAGTGAAGCTGCAGAGCTGGATAACTGTCTGAGAAACAATACTTTGAAATTGTGATTAAGTGTGATGTGTCCGGTTCATGAAAGGCAGTTAAGGATCTTCCAATAAACTGGTATGCTAAAGAACTGAGAGTGTTATTTAGAAGCAGTGAAGAATTTCTAGACAACATTCACATTATAGAATTAATAAAAACATGAGCATTAAGAATTCATGTCCATAGTTAATCTTGAAGAAAAACATTTACAACAGTAAAAATTGAGCACAAGGTGTAACCAGACAATTCATGCACTATTCTTTTTCTTTACTGCTAGTCAGGGAAACATGAGTATGATTTAATGAACATCGGAAAACAAACAAGATTAAGAAAAACTTATTATTTCATTAGACAAAACAAGAATTCTGCAACCGCACGCAGGTCATCAGCAAGACATCAAAATTTCAGGAAATCACTGAGCTGATCCAGCGCTTTGTATTAGACAATTTTGAAAGTGTACAATACATTTGCCTCAGAGTGAAAATTACCAACCCCTTATGAGTTGCTAAAGGGGGTATATATACAAAATTTACATGAAAAATATCAAGGAAATGAGTTAATGGCTCATTGATGTAATGCCAACTTCTGGAGCGTTATAGCTGAAAAAGTTAATGCTGTAATAACTCTTCAGTGCTTTAGCTGTCAAAATGGTCAGAGACTGTTGACTTGGTGGCTATTGGAGTCGGCTGAGGATAAGCTGTCCAAGATATGCGTTTTTTCTTATCCTTTGGTCTAGCTATCGTTGTACATGTGCTGAGTCACTTTTCAGCTGCCTTAAATGCTAACCTTTTCCTGCTGTTTGTCTTCTAGTGAGCTGGAGATGGCAGTGACTGAGCAACTGAGGCTACCGTGGCAAAATTTGAAGCATTGCCTGCCACAAATCTTCCTTAGGCATTTGATGTCTTCGAATCTTAATTAAAGTTTCATTGGCCTCTGTATACCTGTAGAAATTAGGAGGAATTTCAAAAAGGTGCTTCACCTCACTCTCAATAAAAAACAAGCCTTCAAGTTTATTATATAAGCTCTGTCCTGTTGGAGGCCCTGTTTCCTGAGAGGTACTGCCAGATGCAGTGATTTGGTTTTCAATATAAGTAGCCATCATGTTAGAAAATTGATCTCGGGAGATCAGCTTTCCTGTACCGCTTAGTAGGCTGGGCAGTCCTTTTGCTTGCAGTGCTGCCATCTTGTGTTGGTACTCACGCACCTCAGCCTGTATTTCAAAGCACTTTCTCTCCACAGTCTGTACATAATTCCTGAGAGTGAGTACTTTCTTGGCTATGAGGACAACCTCTGTCCTGTTGACAATGCCAATGGCTGCTGGCTCCTCCTTTTCTTGCCTGTTCAGGAAATCTATCATTCTATTTTCCTGTTCAGGCTTGTCTCCCAATGTCGCTTTGGCCCTCTGAATTTCTGTTTGTGCTTGGCCAATTAAATCCATCTGCTCATGTATAGTCTTGATTGACCTCCATTGTTGAGTGATGGATTGGCCAATTTTGGCCCATAGAATTCTTTTTATCTCAGCCATGGCACTCTCCAAATTTAGCTCTTTCTCCAAGGATTTTATCTTTTCTTTTAGAGCCTTTATTTCTCTGCCTTGCTCTGCTACAGTCACTTTTGATTTGTCATACTTGGCATACAGTTCTGCCAATTTTTCCTTGGCCTTCTTTATTTCATTTGCTTGAAGCTCCATTTCCTTAATGGCCTTGGTTAATTCTTCCACACTTGCACTGGAATTTGGAGCTGCTGTTGTTGCTGCTGCTTCTGTCGTAGGGGCCACTGCTGCCTCTGTAGTTGTTGCAGTGGTTGAAGTAGTTGGAGGAGCTTGGGATGTAGATTCTCCCTATTTATCTTGCAATGCTCCTTCAAGCTCCTTCTCCAAATCGAGGACCTTTTGATTTAGCTACATTATGATGTCCAGTTGCTCATCAGCCTGTTTTTCCTTTTGTAGCTCTGTTGTTTGAGGGTGCTCTGTGGGCTGTAGCTTTAACCTCTTCTTCAATGCATTGAGGTCATCTTCTTTTTTCTTCGCAAGGGCCTTTACACCCTTTGGATCCTTAGGATCATGCCCTAGGTCAACAATGATGTCCTATAGTGACTTTATTCTGTTATCTTTGGCTAGGGAGGACATTCTCTCAAAATCCAACTGAGTGTTGGTATTTTTGAGTGACTCTTTTAGCTCATGGGCCAATGTTGCCCTCTCCACCAAGGTTGCATAGACCATTTCTCTAGTCCATTTGTGGAGTTTAATCTGGTCCATGGGATGGATGTCTTTGGCTAGGACCTCCACCCTTGTCTTCACATAATCCGCTGCTGATTTTGGATGGGGCATTGTAGGCTTGAAATGGCTGAGGATCATTTTCTCCTCTTGAATGTCATATACAGACATTAGCCTTTCCTTTTGGGTTGGTGTGGCATTGAGAAATTGTTTATAAACCTCCACCCTCAGCAGGTCATTCTGTGCCTTTATTTGCTTGAAGAAGTCCTTAGTGCCTTTGGGATTCGTGCTCTACTGTGAGGGGGAGGACACCTCCAAACCAAGTTGTAATCCTTGCTCCTGCTGAAAGGAGCTTGTACCTGTGTGCTGGCTGCCCTCCCTGTTTTTCCTTGAACTGTCAAGGAATTCTTCAGTGATGTCGTCTACCTCCGGGGAATCAGCTCTTGGCCTCTTGGTCTGGGGTTGCTGGGAGGATCCACTAGCAGGAGCAGACTCTTCTCCGGCTCTTTTCGTACCCCTGTCCTCTTGTGCTGGGGTCTGCAAAATTGGAGCTGTCAGTGGCTCAGTTTTTGGAGGGGGGTCTCCTCTTGCTGCTGCTTCGGTTGCTGTTCTTGTTGCTGTTCTCTTAGAGGGGCAGACTTTTCTTTCACGGTTTCATCTTCAGCACCCATTATGCCTTTCCATTTGTCTGTAGCTGGTGCTGCTGTGGAAGGTGCCTGTGTGGCTGGTGCAGTCCTTGAGGCCGAGGTCCCTTCTCCTGCTGAATAAGGCCGTTTGAAGGGTACCTGCTGCACAGAGTCTAGGTCAAGAGTTTTTTCTAGTTCCTTGACATTCTTTAACATTGTCTCTTCTTCAGTTAGTTTTTCAATTAGAGTATCTTGCTGCCATTCTTGCTGGTTGGCATATCTTTAAATATGTGGGTATTTACAATGCCTATAACCTAGAAGCCTGTACTTGATTCTTCTAGCAGTGATGAAGCCTTCAGGGTCATAAGGGACCCACCGAAAACTATATGACAGCTTGTATTTGTCTTTGAGGATTAGGTCGGCATCTTCCCATCCTTCTTTCTTATTCATGATGAAGGGGCCCACCTGGTGTTTGAACTTGAGGTGGGCTTTCTTCTTGGAGCTGTGGAAGTGAGTGAGGCCAGACTGAATCAACTGCCTGTAATACTCCAAGGCAAATATCCTCATAGGCACATATTTTGGGAGCCTGTATGGACAGAGCTCACAGCCATAGACTTTGATGACTGTATGATTCTCATATAGGTACCAATCACCTATTTTGTACTTTTTGGAAAGCTGCAAAGTTTTCTGTAACTCAGTTGATATTCTGGGAGGAGGGGACCTCATCAATAGGCAAGAGACAGGGTATACAAATTGGTCAACAAACTCGCAATAGGAATAGGGTGAAGTTTCGACTTGGTGATAGACAGATGTCCAGAAGATAACAAATCTTCTCTCCCCTCTATAGTCCAGCTTTTTGATGTAGCATGGAAAAGCCTCAGACTAATAGTACATAAAAAGGTGGTAGATATAGGATGAGTACTTGAAGACACCCTGTCTGTCTACTTTGCACAGTTGATCATGAATCTTGTTAGCTATGAACTTGGCAAAGTTATATTTGCGGGCAGGGGGTTGGCCTGGGCTGTAAGCAGCTAGCAATACCAGCATTGTTTCATCCACATGCTCACTGGTTCTGTATCCCAGCACATAAGCAATCATGTCTAGCAACATTCTCCCTACCTCAGTAAAATATACATCCAAGTAGGGAGGAGGCCCTGCAGGTTGACATTCAGGTTTCACAAATGTCCTGGTGACCTTCTGAATATCCTCAATGGTCATCTTGGCACCAGTGTCCAGCAGATAATTCATGGAAAAGGGGAACAGCAGCTCAGTTTGATCAAAGTGGAGCATCTTATTGATAGTTTCAGGATTGATGTGAAAGAAGATGCTCCCAGATGGAGACTTAATGGCCCTTTGCTGCACATCATAGTTTTTAGCACATAGGCGAATGATCTCAGGAAAAATATTTACAGAGGGGAGACAGTAGTATGGCAGGTTTGACTCCCATATCCCATATGTATCATGACCATTCAGGTAGTCCTCTCTCAATTGCCTGAAGGTCTGCAGAAAGTCCCTGTTACCCACAAAGTCTTCAATGAGGTAGTCCTTGTCAGCAAGAGGCAAGGACTCCAGGTCTTTATTTGGTGGAGTTAATGGAGCAACACTAAGGGCTGAGGGTGCAGGAGCAACCATTATGCAGTTTGAATTTAACTGAGGTGATTACAATGGTTTGCAAGGTTCCTCAAAGACTTGAGTGACAGGATTAACAGAGAATACTTGAAATTCTCCTCAAAGTTGAAAAGGCAGGCTTGGCAGACTTGTTTTTTCTGTTTGCTAGTAAATTCATAGGGATTGTGAATTTATGAGGATGATTGCATAGGGTATGTGAGATTTTCTTTGGTAAAAAGCTGCAGCTGGTCTACACTCGACAAAAGGGAACAATGCCAGGCACCTCGAGGACAAACTTACAATTTTGGTCCGCGAATTGACTGTTTTAATGTTAAATTATGGTGTTGGGGCAATGCAGGTTACCTTAGCTCACTTTTAGGTGGCAGACAGAGTTTAATTTGGAATTTGACAAGTGCTTTAATGGTGAATTTGCAGAGAAATGGTATGTATGGGCGAAATGGGAGAATTATGGTGAATACCTGGATAAAATCGCTTGAAAATCCTGCGGGCCGAACTGTGAAGGCTCAATGTAGCTGAGTTGATAAGCTCGGGCGGTCGCAAATTCGAATTTGGAGGTTTGGGAACAATCTGGCGCCGAAGCATCGACAAGAGTTCTGTGTATTTCGCTCGAAAATGACACAAAACGGCTATTTTGGGCGTTTATAATGACAATTTTGGAAAAAACGGGTTATTGGCGCTTTTCCGCTGATGACGTCAGCATGATGTCATGGTGGGCCCGGGTACGGAGGGTGACGTGGGCGCTGAGGTGGAGGCCAGCGTGGCCGGACACAGTAGCAGGCGGATAAGGTGGCAGGGCTACGTGGAGGGCCACGCGGCGCGGGGCGGGAGATGGTCCGACGTCATGGTGACGTAGGAGGGAAGGTGGTAACGGGGAGGGTGGTAAGCGGTTTCCCGGCACCACCTTTGGGCAAAGGCGGTATCGGGGAGGGGGGCTCCGAACAAACCCGCCGCCTGCCACGCGTCCCATGTACGGGGCAGAAAACCACCATTCCCTGGACGCTAAAGGATGACATATCCAAATCTGGAAATACCCGCCCATCGTTGGATCGGGGGTGGCAGACGATGGACGGCTGACGGGCCTCCCGACGGATCGTGCATGTTGGGGGGGTCCCGCCGGCATATTAAAATATTCGAATTAATATTTTGGGCGAAGAACTTTAGGTTTAAGGGCTTTTTGTGGGTTTTTCGGGGCAAGGGTTAATCTGAGGGGGGAAGAAGGGTTAAAAAGTGGGTTTTAAGCAGAGGGAAGGGGTTTTTGTGGAATTCTTGAGCAGAGGTGAGGTGAGGGCTTAGGGGGAGGTTATCACTCCAACCAGAGGTTAGAGCAATCCCATGACAGGGTTGACCATAGTCCCTGGTGGACTAATGTCTCCCTTAGACAAACTTATTTAGCTATAGTGCTAAAAAGGGAGGATATTTATACAATGCTTGGGATTTATACACCATGGTGTTATAATAGTAGGGGGAAGGGGAACATAAGGGATTTAGTGATAGAAGTTAGGGGTTAATATGGATGGAAAAGGTGAATGAGGAGTGAAATCACTAAGTTTTTTGTGAAGATAACTTAGCTTAGGGAGTAGATCAAAATAAAAAGATTTTTAGACAAGAAATGTGGCTTTCAAAGGAGTAAGAACCAGCATAAAACCTAAAATTATTTCATGAACACAACCGATGAAGGGATGTTAGTAATGAAGGTGAAAAAGGGGAAAAGGAAGTTAGTCATGCTTCTTTATTTTGCTGCAACATGATGGAGAAGAAGACCTTCTCAATCCATTGATATTCCTTTGTGAATAGGTTAGCACACATTGAGTTGTAAGGAATGACATTTCTGCAACCCCATCTGCCTACCCATCTATTTGTCTAGCATTTTTTGTTTCTTCATGGAGGGTGCACTTAGACTTGCAGACCCTTATGTGTCTTTTCTTTTCTTTGGCTTTTCCCTTTTGATTTTCTATCTAGAACTACCCTTATTGCTTCCAAGGTCCCAGATTAAGCAGTTGGGAACCTTACTTCTCTACCTAAGCTACTGGTCTGCCAAGATTAAACAGTTTGGACAGACTTATTTCTCTATTCTACAACAGAAAAATTGAAACATGGCATGATCCAGATTAGGCTTTTGGATCACCCATCAAAACTTAATCAACATGAAGCTATATACACACCTGGTCTCCTTTTGGAAAAATGGGATCTTTGTATCACCAAAGCAGAGCATATTTGGAACTTTCTTTGCCAATCATGAAATATGAAACCTATTGGTATAGGTAGCTAACAACACCTATCACTATTATTTCTACTACTACAACATCTACAACTAAGAAGCATCTAAAAAAACATTCAATCAATTGTGTATGCAACTGTCTACTAGGAAAATGGTGTTGTTGTTGAATCAGCTATTGAGCCTTCTACACTAATGTTAGCACTACTCTACACTCCTCAATATGTGACTGACAATTATCCTCTTGCTACTGAATATTGTTGGCCCCTATAACAAGGTAATGATCCACGAGTAGAACGCCTCAATAGACCCTGCCCAAATTTCTGCAAGTCTTGGACTAAGGATCTACATTGCTCCACCTCACTCCTCGAGGTATAGCTGCATGTGTTCCCTTTTTCAACTTGGATCGTACTGTTCCCCTATTGGAGGTATCTACTTGAGTGGATGAATCCACTCTACCTCCTTCTTTCCTCTGTAATTATGTCTGCTCTATAACTTCATCAGGCTCCATTTTGAGAGGTCTATCATGCTCCCTCTCAACCACCATATCTCTAACCTTTTACTTTCTCCTCAAGGTTGTACATGCATCTTCTACCTCAAGTTTATACAGGATATTGACATGAGCCCCAATGTTCTTCACCTATCAAGTGGCTATGTGTGTCATGAATGCTTTTCCTTCATTGAAGATCAGATCATAAACACGGTCTTCCAAAACTTCTACAAAGATGAGCTTTTTCTTTAGACCTAGAATGAACATGACATCCTCAAGTCGAAGAGGGTATCATGACTCCCTCTAAAAGGTGACTGTACCAATCCTGGTAGCACTATACCTTTTTCCATCCCCAATCTCAATATGCATCTAGAGATAATTCTCCTCCGAGTTATTGAAAAACTCTCTACACCCTGTCATGTGGAACAAGGAACCAAAGTCCAAGTACCACATGCTCCCCATCATTATGATGGCCATGTATGTGATAAGGGTGAATTCAAGCTTGATCTATGAAGCAAAGGATTCACTTGTTGTTCCTTTTGTAGGCTCCTACTTTCTAGACTCTTTGTCTGGACACTTCATGGCATAGTGCCAAAATTCATGAAAATTGAACAAATTTATTTTGGACAAGTCTTTCTTCTTACCCCTTGGTTGGGTTCAGCCTCACCTTGGGAATTTTGTCCTTTGGTATTCATTCCTTTGTTGACTAGATCAAAGTCTTCTTCCTCTTATCTGGATGTTAATCCATCTCTAGTATTCCTCCTTATCTCCTCTTGTACCAAATTGGACCATAAGCATTCTCAATTCGGTAATTTCTCCCTCTCGTTCACAAATCTTTGTAGTTATGCTAGTTCTCAGGAAGGCCTATAAGGGCTAGGCTTAGAAAATCATCATCTAAAAAAGTAACATAAGTTGGGTTGTGTTATATTCTTTCCATGACTAGCCCACGTAGTTAACCGGGGGGTTAGAGAGGGAGTGGAACCCCCCTTCATTGCGCCGATTGTGTAGTGGGTGGGTGGGGGGGGGGGGGGGGGTTACAGGAGTTTAGAGGCGTACCCGATTTTGGACACACATGTTTTTGGACGCGATGGTTTTCGGTCCATGGTATTGGATGCGATGGTTTTCAGTCCATGGTATTGGATGCTTTGGCATGTATAAATATGTATTATAACATTGAAAGGAATATAATGAAAAATCAAGCTGGTAGTCCTGGTTTTGGGATCCAGGGGAAATCTCTGTGTATATCTGTTTTATGTGTTATGCTCTCGCATTGTTTATTCTTTGTGTTTTAGAATTCATACGAAAGTAATTTCTGTACGAAGTTAAAAGCTACATTTGGTACCAGAGCTATTTTGGCTTCAAGGGGACGCCTTTGTTGCTAAGGGGTTTCACTTGAGTCTGTAGTAGACCCTGTTTAGTGGGAGATCTGTGAGAACGATTCTGGTGGTGAAAGAAGATGGCGAGTAGTGGAAAGATAGAGATCGAGAAATTTAATGGTTAGAGTTTTGAGTTGTGGAAACTTAAGATGGAGGATCTATTGGTTGATAAAGATCAGTGGATCACAATAGATGCACATACTAAACCAACAAGAGTGTCCGATGAAGAATGGAAGAAGTTGGATTGGAAGGAAAAAATCATAATACGATTGTGTGTCTCAGATTCAGTATTGCTGAATGTATCAGGGGAAGCAACGATGAAGGCTTTGTGGGACAAGTTAGGGATTTTGTACCAATCTAAGTCTCTGGTGAATAAACTATTCCTGCAGAAAAAGCTGTACAACCTGAGGATGAAAGATGGAGACTTGGTGATAGAACATCTGAACACATTTAATACTATGGTAAGTCAGTTAGCGTCTATTGATATTAAAATTTCAAATGAGGATAAGTGCATCAGTTTGTTTTGTTCTCTACCAGATTCGTGGGATAGTCTGGCTATTGCAATAGGTAGCAATGCAACTGCCTTGCAGCTTGATGAAATAGTCTCATCCTTGCAGACGAAGGAGATGAGACAGAAAAATATGGAGAGCCAGAATGGTGATGCCTTGTCTGTATGGGGACGATCCTAGTACAGAAACAAAAATAAGTCATCGAGTGGGAGATCTAAATCTAGAGGGAGATCTAAATCTCCAAGAAAACCTGTAAAGGTGGTGTGTTGGAAATGCGGAAAGGAAGGGCACTACAAAAGGGACTATAAATCTAAAGCTCTTTATAAAGGAAAGGGATTTGATGATGCTCCTTCTGCAGAGGCGAAAACCACCTCAGATGAAGGTGGGGATGTGTACTTGTCTTCTTCAAGTACACATGTAGATCATGAGGCATGGTTAATTGACTTAGGTGCATCCTTTCACTTCACTCCCCATAGAGAATGGTTTTTCGAGTATGAGAAATACGATGGTGGTGATGTCTTCTTAGAGGATGATAGGAAGGCTAGAATTATTGGTCGTGGAAAAGTAAAGTTGAGGTTGCAAAGTGGAAGGGTTAGAACACTTGCGGTGTTCTGCATATTCCTGCATTAGTCAGATATCTAATTTCTGTAAGCAAGATGGATGATGTAGGTGTAAAAATAGTGTTCAAGAAGGATACCTGCAAAATGGTTTGGGGAGCATTGGTATTGATGCAGGAGTTCAAATTGGAACTATGTGCAAGATGCAAGGTAGCACTGTTACTGATGGGTGCGACAGTTCTATGGTTCCTGAAAGAGGAGCAGAAAATCTAGTGGTATCTGGAGAGAAGATCATGTTGTGGCATCAAAGGCTTGGACATATTGGAGAGAAGGGCCTTCGAATACTTCATGGCAAAGGTATGGTAGAAGGTATGAGTAATAGCTCTCTGTATTTTGATTTCTGTGAAAATTGTGTATATGGGAAGAAAAATTATGTGGGTTTCCCCTCTGGTAGTAAGAGGGCGAAATAGATATTAGAACTTGTGCACAGTAATGTGTTTGGACCTGTGAAGGTTCCATCACTGGGAAAGTCTATGTACTATGTATCATTTATAGATGACTTCTCAAGGAATACATGGATATATTTCCTTAAGAAGAAATCTGAAGCCTAACAGGTTTAAAGAATTTAAGGCTCTCATGGAAAATCAGATAGAGAAGAAGATAAAGATGTTGAGGACAGATAATGGTGGAGAGTTTTGTAGCAAGGAATTTGAAGAATTTTGTAAGAAGTGTGGTATAGCACGAAAGAAGACTACTACATATACAACTCAAAAAAATGGAGTTGCAGAAAGAATGAAGAAGACGTTGATGGAAAGCGAAAGAAGCATGCTTAGTGGTGCCGGGTTAGGACATGAATTCTGGGCAAAGGCAGTGGATATTGCATGTTACCTCGTTAATAGGTCACCTTCATCAGCGTTGGGGGATAAAACTCCATAAGAGTTATGGACTGGTAAGAAACCTTATCTTTCACATGTAAGGGTATTTGGATGTGATGCATATGTACATGTTCCAAAGGAGAAACGAACCAAGTTGGAT
Organism: Pinus tabuliformis; assembly: GCA_031772625.1. NCBI lineage: Eukaryota > Viridiplantae > Streptophyta > Pinopsida > Pinales > Pinaceae > Pinus > Pinus tabuliformis. The sequence goes on from CM062817.1 coordinate 1,491,398,821, forward strand.
AGTAAATCTAAAAAGTGCATCTTTATTGGGTATAAGTATGGTTTAAAGGGTTATAATATTTGGAACCTAGTCACATGGAAGGTTGTGTATAGCCGAGATGTGGTGTTCAGAGAGGTAAAAGATGTTATTAACGTGAAGTCCAACCAAAGGAACCTCAGAAGATAGAGTTTGAGCTTAAGGAGGAAGAATCAAACTCTATAGTAGAGGAGGAATCAGAAGATGAAGAGCCACAAACTTCGGGTGTGAGAAGATCAGTTCGAGAAAGAAGGCAACTAGAAAGGTATAGTTCATCTGCTTTCTGTTCAAATTTTGCTTTATCCATTACTGACAATGATCCTAGAACTGTGAAGGAAGCAGTAGATTTAGAGGATGGAAAACTCTGGAAATAAGCCATGGTTGATGAAATGGCATCTTTGCACAAAAATGAGGCCTGGGATCTGGTGGATTTTTCGGATGAAAGGAAACCCATTGGTAGCAAATGGGTGTTCAAGAAGAAGACAAATAAAGAAGGAAAGGTGAAGAAATACAAAGCTCGGTTGGTAGCAAAAGGTTATTCCTAGGTGTCGGGAATTGATTTTGGTGATATTTTTTCTCGTGTTGCTAAGGTAACTTCTATTAGATTTCATTTATCTGTTGCTGCTGCTTTTGATTTTGAGGTAGAACAAATGGATGTGAAGACAACATTTCTTCACAGGGATCTAGAAGAGGAAATATACATGAAGCAACCTGAAGGCTTTACGGTGAAGGGTAAGAAAGAACTAGTATGCAGGTTAAAGAAGTCTCTGTATGGGTTAAAACAGTCACCAAGGATGTGGTATCAGAAATTTGATACATTTATACGGGGACTTGGCTTCACAAGAAGAAAAGCAGGCCATTGTGTGTAATTTAAATTAATTGGTGACCGTGTTATTTATCTGGTCTTGTATGTGGATGATATGTTGTTGGTTGAAAATGACAAAGAAATTATCCAGGATTTGAAGACCCAACTGTCCTCCAAATTTGACATGAAAGATCTTGGTGCTGCAAACTATATTTTGGGCATGGAAATTAAAATAGATCGGGCAAAGAGGAAGCTCTTGTTAAACCAGAGGAAGTATGTCGAGACAATACTGCATAGGTTTAATATGCAGGATAGTAAACCGGTGAAGGTTCCTATTCCTGTAGGTAAGAGGTTATCTGTTGAATAATGTCCTAAGACACAAGAAGATGAAGAAGACATGTGCGGTGTTCCATATGCAAGTGAAGTCGGTAGCCTCATGTATGCAATGGTCTGTACTAGACCAGAAATTGCACGTAGTGGGAGTGTGAGCAGGTTTATGTCAAAATCAGGGAAGGAGCACTGGACAACAGTGAGGCGGGTTTTCCGGTATTTGCATGGCACTAATGATTATGGTTTGTGTTACTAAAGAAGATCAAGATTGGATAGAATCTTGGATATTCATGGCTTTGTTGATGCAGACTGGGTTGGAGATTGTTAGGCCCCTATACTACTAGTGTAACCCCTTATTGTTATTAGTACAACCCACTTATTATATTGATGTACCCATGTAGTGCCCATATTGTTACTATTGTGCCACATAGAAGCCCACTATTGTTATTATTATTCCCTTACATTATTATTGTTATGTCGGCTCTGATTATGTTATAACCCCTTAGACTCCTATATATAGAAAGGAGGTTGTCCCCTCGAAGAGGCTGAATTCTAAGGCGTTGATCTATCTTTTCTATCTTTTCTTGAGCTCGTTTCATAACATTTGGTATCAGAGCTTTGGATTCTAGGGTTTCGCTACTCCAAACAGGTCATCGTGGCATTTTCGCTATAACGTTTTTTCTGTGACGTTTCAGAAGTCGCAAAAAAAACCCATTTGAGAAGAAATCGCGCTGAACCTTGGGTCCGACTTTTAGAGCTTTTTACGTGATATTTTCGGAGATATGATCTGAGGAATTTGGTCTTTTTGGAGACTCCTGAATTACACTCAAAACAGGTGACCTGGGGAAAATCGTCATAACTTGCTTTCTGAGCATCGGATTGAAATTTCGTCAGAAGGTACAAAAATAGGACGGACTGTAGTTTTCTTTTATATGTTTTTCAGATCCAAAGGTTGAAACAGTGACTCGTGGCACGTCATACAAGTTCGCTCTACTGAAATAGTCTATAATCAAGTCACTGTGGGAGATTTCGCATAACTCTTCCTTGGAGAATCCAATTTGGGTCAGACTTGTGGCATTGGAAAGAGGACACAGAGTGCTACTACAATTTACAAATTCAGAACTAGGTGATTCAAAAGTACAGAGTTACAGTTGTTTGAAGGTCGAGCTCCTAAAATCAAGAAAAAGCAAGATAAGGAAGTTTGATGGCAAGGATTCGGTAAATTGGATACTTCAGATGGAGCAATATTTTGATCTACATGGTGTACAACTGTTACAAAAGGTATGTATTGCATCTTCATATTTAGAACCAGATCAATTTTTATGGTACAAAGGGCTTTGTTCTCGTAAACAACTTGTTACGTGGTCAATTTTCACGGAGGAAATGATAGCACATTATGAGGATACAAAGAGCAACACCTTCTTTAGAGTAACACCACAACAATTGGAAAGAGTAAAAGGGCTTTGTGACATAGTGGAAAGCAAAATTATGGAAACCAGGAAGTGTACCCCTCACAACTATAAAGATGGAAGTGTTGTTTCTCCTAGCCTTCCACAACCTACAAGGGTTACACCACAACAATTGGAAGAAAAAAGAGAAAAAGGGCTTTGTTACAATTGTGATAGAAAATGCACTAAAGGTCATAAGTGTGCTGAGAAGAAATTATTTTACATAGAATATGAAGAGGAGGAAGAAAAGGATCAAGAAACAACAAAAGAAGAAGATATACGTCAGGACCCCACCCCAGAGAAAGAAGAAATGAATCAGACGATATCTTGTAAAGCATTGGCAAGAATTACCACTCCTCAAACTCTCAAGATAGAAGGACATATCAAGAAGAAAAAGGTGCAAGAAGTTAAAGATCACATCAAGCATCAAGAAATGAATCTGACCACATCTTGTAAAGGATTGGAAGAAATTACCACTCCTAAAACTCTAGCGATAGAAGGACATATGAAGAAGAAAAAGGTTCAAGCAGTGAAGGATCACATCGAGCATCAAGAACAAGTTCTCCAACTTTTAAAGGATAACACCACTTCAGTGCAAAATCAAACGAAACAACAGGTAGATCAATATCGTAGTGAAAAATGTTTTGATATAGGTGATTGGGTATTTTTACTGCCACATCTCAAGCAAGCTATTTATAAGAAGGAAATGTTGGCAATACTACATGCACTTAAAAAATGGAGACTTTACCAAATGGGAAGATTCTTCAAGGATGAGGATGTGGAAGCATTGTTTTGTACTATTTATATTATCCAACCAGATTGGATAAACGAAGCAAGGGATGAATGGAAGAAGGAAGAAGAAGTATGGCCACTTATTCAAAAGTTGCAAAAGATCCCAATTCAAACAATATTGCCAGAAATTGAAGAGGAAAGAAAAATCATATTGGAACCAGGAGCAGTCACAGAAACAAGAACTCGACAGCTACGAAATCGATCAATTTCAGAGTATCTCATTAAGTGGAAGAACTTATCCGCTGAAGATTCCACATGGGAGGACAAGAATCTTATACAGAAGCATCAAGAACTACTCAAGCGTTGAGGACAACGCTTTTTGAAGGAGAGGGGCATGTTAGGCCCCTATACTACTAGTGTAACCCCTTATTGTTATTAGTACAACCCACTTATTATATTGATGTACCCATGTAGTGCCCATATTGTTACTATTGTGCCACATAGAAGCCCACTATTGTTATTATTGTGCCCTACAATATTATTGTTATGTAGGCTTTGATTGTATTGGGACCACTTAGACTCCTATATATAGAGAGGAGGTATTTTCATTTGATTCATCCAAGAATTGTTCATTTATGTAATGTAAAGGAGGTTGCCCCCTCGAAGAGGCTGAATTCTAAGGCGTTGATCTATCTTTTCTATCTTTTATTGAGCTGGTTTCATAACAGAGATCTGGATCAAGGAAGATCTACAAGTGGGTATGTGTTTAACCTATTTGGAGGTGCAGTCAGTTGGATGAGTAAGAAACAATCTGTAGTGGCACTATCAACTACAGAGGTAGAATACATGGCAGCCACTCATGCAAGCAAGGAAGCAGTTTTGTTGCAGAGATTGTGTTCAAGTATGGGGTTAGTACAGGGAGCTATAAGGATAATCTGTGATAACCAAAGTGCAATTTTCTGGGTAAAGAACCCCACATATCATTCAAAGACAAAGCACATTGATGTTCAATATCACTTTGTGAGGGATATGATAGAAGACAAAAAGGTGTTGCTGGTAAAGGTGGACACTTTGAATAATACTGCAAATGCATTAACAAAATCTGTGAGCTCTGAGAAGTTCTCTTGGTGTAGAGATACAATGGGCATTTCAGGGCTAGAAAAATGACTAAGCTCTCTTGTGGGCCCTTATGGAAAGAAAATAATAAGTGGGAGAATGTTGGGTTGTGTTATATTATTTCCACGACTAGCCCACGCAGTTAATCGGGGGGTTAGAGGGGGGGCGGAGCCCCCCTTCGTTGCATCGATTGTGTAGCGGACGGGGTCATAGAGGGTTTGAGGCGTACCTGTTTTTGGACACACATGTTTTTTAGACGTGATGGTTTTCGGTCCATGGTATTGGATGCGATGGTTTTTGGTCCACGATATTAGATGCTTCAGCATGTATAAATATGTATTATAACATTGAAAGGAATATAATGAAAAATCAAGCTGGTAGTCCCAGTTTTGGTATCCAGGGGAAAATCTCTGTGTATATGTGTTTTATGTGTTATGCTTTCACATTGTTTATTCTCTGTGTTTTATAATTCGTATGCAGGTAATTTCTGTACGGGGTTAAAGCCTACAACATAAACTCCTTCAAGTTCATCATGAACTTGTGTGAACCTTCTCAAATAATATGGGATAGTGTCATTCTTCTCCATCTTGATATTTCAAAGTTTATCCTTGAGCGTGAGCTTACTATGGTCACTACTATTCTAGGACTGATACGTCAGTGCATGCTCTATTGTGTAAGGATTTTCTTTCCCATGGAGATTTGTGATAATGTGATCCCATACTCAGTCCAATATCATTCTCCTCACCTTGGCTATATCTTTGTTCACTAAGAAAGGTTCTAGGCATCACATGATTTTGGTTTTGCAACATTTGTCTTGATGTATTTTAGTAATACATTGGCATTCAATACCACCTCCATTTGATCCTTCCATGCAATGAAATTAGAGGTACCTTCCAAGCCATACTCTATCCTTATCCCATTGAAGGTCACCTTCTCACCTCTTGAGAGATCCTGCTACACTAAACTCAAAATTCAAACCTCCTCAGAAATAACTTCAAAATTTATACCCTAATGTGAATCCTACTCTGGTACCATGTAGAAATTCGGTGTATATTTGCAATTTCTTATGAAGTTTTAATCAAAATCATAAAAAAAAGCCTACTGTACTATTCTGCGGATGTTAATTTATAATTTATAACAAAAATCTCATACATGCAATGAGAAATCTCACACATGGAAATAGTATTTTTCCCGGAGAAAGAAAACTACTAAAAACCCTAATGTATTCTTGCATTAATTTGATGAATAAAGATGTATTACAATTTCTTTTCTCAACTCAACTAAACTTGCAAGTGCATAACCTATCCCTTTGGTCACTAAGAATCTCTGACCCAAACTTAGTAAATTTGTTTGTATGCTTGAACCCTTATTTCGTTGCACAATTTTTGAGGAACTAGGGCGCTATTATTTAGGAATTTCCTCCAAAATTCTTCCACAATTCCTGAGGGTTGATCACCTAACCAATACAATGAACTATACACTTAATCTAGTATATAATTAATTGTACACTACCTTGGAATATTTACCAAAAGTTGGGAACTCGAATTCTCTGCATGCACTAGCTATTTTTGGTTGATTGATAAGTTAATTGGATGATCACTGAGTTATATTGAAGTCTCGCTGCACAATTTTCCTTGCACTAGTTCCTCCAATAGTTAGAACTAGTTTAACTGAAAACAACTTGAAATAATTGTCCTTGATTGCTACAAATTAGAAATCAAGCATGCTTAACTGAACTCTAACTCCTCCAACTTGAATTTACTGAGTAAATTGGGTGACACAAGCCATGTCACACAAGTTAACTGCATCCAATTTGTCTGCTAATGTGTAAAACTGAATTTTCTCAATTTGACCAAGGCAAAATCAAAGACTTTCTTGTTTCATTTTTCAACATTATAGGTACATCCATTTATTTTTCTAATAGATTTCTAATAAGAAGGTGTGAAAAATAGGCCTTTGTATGAGGCATGGAGTGGAAGAAAACATGGTTTTATTCATTTTAAACTCTTTGTTTGTGTTAAATATGCTCATATTCTTGATAAGACAAAGAAAAGAATCTAGTTGATAAAAGTATGAAACACATTTATTTTTGCTATTAAGAAGCATCAAAGACTTATAGATTGTATAATTCATGAACTAAAAAAGTGTTGTTTAGTTGTGACGTCTCTTTTTATTAAAAGGATGAATAGTAATGGAATTAAAGAGTTTAACAATAAAAAAAAACTATTATACAAGGAAATGAATCTTCTATTTCTTCAACAAATTTGAGCAGTAGTCCAATAATTTTCAGATTGCATTTACATTGCCATCATATTATTTAGCCTAAAGTTATTATTGTCCAAGCCCTCCTCCAATAAAAGAAAAATTGTTATATGAAATTTATAGATATTATAATTTTTCATTAATGTATCAAATTTAAGCAAATCCGATATTTTTTATAAAGATGTAGTGACATAGGAACTACTTATTGCTATAAATGATCAATTTCTTAGCTTGGTTGGAACTTACTAGTGAAATTTTATACTTCCCTTGTGCATGTTGATGGTTAAGGATTTTCCATCCTTTATTAGGCGATACCCATTGGATCTTTGTAGACTATTGTATCCCACATGTACACATAGGGACTCCCAAACACAATGGACATACATCAAGTGGAATTGCCTCTAATTACATGTCATTAATAAACTCAATGTTGGTGGAAAATTTTATTTTACATCGTTTTTTTACCTTCATTTATGCATCCTTATTTACCCATACTAATAGATATGGGCTTGGATTATCTTGAATATCCAAAGCTAATTTTTTAATGAGATCTATTACAATTATATTTTCTTATGGTCCCGAGTCAAACAAAACATCACTTTTGTATTCTTGACTTGTATCTTATATAGAAGAGTTTGGTCATCTACTCTTCGTTTTTCTAAAGTCTACTTAAATTCACCCCATTTTACACTATTATATAGCAAATTTTCTCATTCATATCTGCGCTAATTTCCACTTGATTACTCAAATCTATAGCTATGATATTTTTATTCTTCGTGTCCTTCATCCAATCCTTTACCATTGAGTTCTAGATGTAATTTCTAGCAATTATCTTTTGTGTGGCCATCAATGTTATAGCAGTTATAGTGGTTGTTGGGATATTTTCATTGGTGTGTCATGGCTACCATCTTCTAGTCCCCCCCCCTTTCCATTTGTTCACTTTTTTAGAATCTTCCTAGTATTCCTTCTACTTCTAAGTACTTGACTGCCTTTAATTCTAGCCTATGCTTTCCACGCATTGTACCTACACACAAATATCATTCACTATTCTTGGTTTGAAAAACATCATTTTATTTTTCAAATGCTTGTATCCCCCTTATATAATTGAGGAGTACATTTCCACCTTCTTGAATTCAATGGTTTACTCTTGTGAACTTTTCCCTTATGTCTTCCTAAAGTAATCCCACATGATCCATTGGTTCTCCACATACCTCATAGTGTAGAATTAATACTTTATAATAGTTTTACAATCCTCCTGCTTAGCCACTAGAGGATCCCCATCTAGCATTAGGGTTCTTGTGTGGCTTTCCCACTAGGTCAGGGCATGAACCTCTAGTTTCAAATGAGAGAGAAAAAAATTATTCCTCCTCTATATGGTGGACACTAAATAAAAATATAATTATTGCAACCTATGATTTAATTTTAATGTATCAATCTCACCTTGATACAACTTGATGATGAACATCACTCCCAAATTGAATATGGTCAGTGAATGGTTCACAACACTCAAATTGGGTTGTTATTTCTTGAGTTCTTTCTTATCCTCCTTTTCTTCTTTTTAGTTCCCCAATTTCCTCTTTGATGTGACCTTTGGTTTACAATATTTTCCTTCTTTTATTGTAAGCTTGTATTCGAGAGTTTCTATAAGGAGGTTCATATTGTGGCTAATATCTATGGCCCTCTCTTTTATCCTTGTGAATATTTCCTTTATCAAATATCAAGGATCATTAAAAATATATTCATCATCCATGGCTAGGGTTTTATGACTTTTGATTAAATTTACTTGTTCCCCTACAACTCCCCATAATATACCAAAATAAACTTGCTTTTATACCAATATGATCAATAAAAAAGCATGGATATTCTAGGATATAGTTTGTCATTATAGACATGATAAAAACATACTGAAATATGAAAATCTATACTATGAGGATTAATTTTCCTTTGATTATAGATTTTTTTTAAATTGTTGTTTTCTTATTATGTATGCAATATATAAAATGAATAAAATAGATAGCGTATAAAAAAATCACTCACAAACCACTATAACACCAATACATGAACTGTAAAACTCTTTGAGGAGAAAACCCAACTAGAATGTCAGGATACTTTGCTCTCTCTTTATATGGATAGAAATGATGAAAATACAAAGAAGTGTGACTTGTGGCGTTTATGATGCTACCGAACACAAAACCTCTCTATTATACACTCTCTCTATCTAATCTGAGCTACTTTTATTTACTATGAAACAAAATGCACTTGAATAGAATGAAAGCCATTTTTGTCCTAGTGGCTTGGTTATAACACAACCCAATAGCCAACTAGGGCTTAAATTTGACTCATTCAACCCTGAATATGGATTATAGCTTGACACTTCTAGAGTATTCTACATAGTTTCCACATGAATATCGCATTTTCCATCAACAATGAGGGCCCATATTGCATTCTCTTGAATTATGATGGTCAATTATGATAGGTCAACTTTTGGGATCCATAAATTTTGTGTCCAATATCCAATCGATATGCTTCTTGCACCATTGGAAATATATTCAAGTATAAAATAATGAAAGAGGTGAAACATTTACAATGAAGAGTTTTATTCCCAAACAAATTATTTAGGGCATAAACATAGCACCAAAATGTATTTTTACCCTGATTCTCCAATGTGGGCCCCATTAATAAAACTACTTTTGTAATATGATTTCTTTTATTTTTCCATCGTGAAAGCACCGATATGGATGAGAAACAATATAATGATCCAAGATGGATCAGTCATTATATAAAAATTGGTGTACAAAACAAAGTGTTTAGTTGATGAGTCCATACAAAAGAAAAAGGAAAGCTTAGGGGCAAAGGGTTTCACTTAGCATATCCTCCAATTTCAAGTCTAAGTACAATAAAAACTATTTTATCATTATTTTTTTTTGTAAGCTTGGTAGGAGTCTCCGATTTTCATGTTTACATGTACATTATTCACCCCTCTATGGGGGAGGGTAGCACAAGATTCCAACCCAAGATATCCATTTCGATGGGATTTCATTCCACGACCATCACTACTTGAGCTACCCCAGGTGGAAAAAAGCTATTTTATCATTATAATCCCATTCTAAATTGTTGGTTTAATCTTGATGTCAAATTACCATTTTAAAATGGTCTTTTCAAACAAGAAGTCTATGTTTAATAACATCAAATATATGAAGTTATGATAAATGAACATAAAGATTACAAATTAGAAAGGCACTTTGTAGGCTTAAACAATCCTCCAGAGCATATTATAGAATGATAGATAATTATTGCTTTGAAAAATATGTTTAATATAATTGAAGTGAACCCACATCATATACCAATTCAAATGAAATATATGATATCTGTATTGTTTGTGTATATGTATATGACTTGATATATACATCCTTAAGTAACTTATTAGTGAAGGAGGTTACATAGACTATGTGAATGGATTTACAATGACTTGTTTGGTGTTGATGCATTACTTTCTTGGAATAGAAGTGAGGGAAAAGAATGATGGAGTTTCTATTTTACAAGAAAAATATGCAATTTGTCTTCTTTTCTAATGGAAAATAGTAAATCCATGGACATACCTATAAAAAAATGAAAGCTATCTATGAAAGACGGAGTAGAAGATGTAGATACTTAATCCTATAGGAATTTAGTAGTAAATTTTATGTGCCTTATTAGCATTAGACCTGATACTATAAAAGGAGTGACTTTAATTTCTATATTCATTTGAAGTCCAAATGCGATTCATTTTGGAGCACAAAAATTAATTTTGAGGTATCTCTATGGAACAAGCAACATGGGCATTTGTATATTTCAACTAATAATTTTTATTTAGTTGGTTACATAAATGGTGATTGGGATGGATATTTTTATGAAATAAAAGAAACTTAATGTTAGGTTTTTGGCATAGGATTAGGTTAAAAATTGTGTTTTTTAAAGAAATAGATAATTTTTTCATTATCTATATAGAGGAAAAGTATATTACAACAATGGCAACAATGTGCGAAGGAATTTGGTTGAAACGAAACATGATAGATTTTAAATAGGAAAAAGCAATTTCTTAATTATTTAGTGTGATAACATGTCTACAATGACCATAATAAACAAATCTAATGTCTCATAGTCACACCAAATATATTAATATCAAATACCTTTTCATATGAGATTGTGTGGAAAAAGGTAAAATTGACACCATTATAATCTTATTATATAGAATTTATTAATATATATAAATTTATTAATACTTCAATCTATTGATTACAATTAGATTATTACATTAATTTGATAAATATATTATTACTAAATTAATTTAATAAATACTTTAAATTAATTTTGATCAAAATTAATATCATTATATATCTTTGTTCATCATATATTTTAAAGTAATTTTAGTTCCTAGTTGGCCTTGGGTTATCTTGATCATTCTATTCTTGTTGGCCTTTCTACTATTATTTTTTACCTCTACTCTTAATCTTTCTCGTGTCCTTACAATGGACCTAGCTTTGAAAATTAGATAATAAATCATTAGAAGCTTGAAAACTACACTAGTTAAATTATAATACCTTCCAGTCCACTCCTAAGTACATAAAATGATGTTTGAACTAGCAATTTACACGTAATAGTCATTTTCCTAGCTTAATTAGTCCCTAGAAGAATTTGATGTGGTTTCCATATTTTATTTTCCTTAACATATTTATTGTGCGCAATTTATAGAGATATTGAACATATTTTGAGGAATATAGCGCTTGAGAGATTTTAGGGACTTTCACCCTACAATGGGAATATGCAAACTTGGTTAGCTTAGGGAATTTAATGCCTCCTCCTGTTGCTGTAAGTTGGATCTGGAGCAAGATACTTTTTTTGTAGGAATTTTGGAGGGAAATTCAACCATCCTCTCAAGTAGGCTTCTACCTACTTGATGTCTAAATAAGAGGTTCAAGTTAGCCCATTAGGAGGAAAGTATAATAGAAAGGAAACAAGAAATATTAGGCATTTCTATTCTCCAGCAAGTTTTGCAGTCTTGTAATGTAAGAAAGTTTTTTTATTTAATGGAATCAATGCTTTATTTGGACTCTTAGCTTGGCTCTCCTTTAATAACTTTGAGCATCCTTGGTCCAAGCCCACCCTAGCAGCTTTATATCCTTGTTATACTTCTATTGATAGTGTGCTTTGCAATTGCCTTGTTTAGCTTTTAACATTAGAAATTCTAGAAGTTATAGCATGATGGTCTTGTGCATGATTAAGTTGGTGGTTCCTTGATAAATTATTCATTATGGGTAATTTATGCAAGCTTTCATCCTTCTTGATCAACCATACCACTTATTAATGCATATTTTCGTATTTATCTATTCCATTTCTTTTGTTGTTATAAATAGTGCATTTTACTATCTTGTTGTACAATTAGTTTTGTAGCTACAATAGGCAAAGAGAATTTGGTTTCAAGATGATAAATATTAGATTGGGATACGTTAAAATTTTACTAGTTGAATGAAATCATTCACCAACATTACCACCTCTTTCCATCTCCTTAAGAGTGGAATTCTATTTTTTTAACAAGCTCATTAAACTCTTCCTATAGAAAATAGAGAATCCTGTAGCAACCTGTAAATAGTCCCCTTCTCTCACCCATCTTAGCAACAAGTATTTAGTTTAACCTCCTTGATGTATTAAAACATGTTTGTGATGTTGATGCAAAATTGAGAAGTATAGATACCTCACAAATTTTCATTTAGATTTTTTTATCAATTTATTTCTAAAGAGTTGTTTTTTGCAACATAGGTTTTATATTTTCAATCCATTATTTCTAGAAAGTGTGCCTTTCATTTATTGTGGGTAGCATAGGTGTGTGCACTATTTCATTTTCTGCAAGTCATCTCTACAAATTTACTTTCCTCTATCACATCTTAGTATGGAAACTTAAATTGGTTTTATTTCATGTAGCCTTCACTCCAGTACCTCCCACCTATATGAGAATTGAAAGAGGAAGATGATAGTTCTTGTTGCAGATAAAATTTTGACCCCTCTTAAGTTTTTACAAACCCCGGGTTGATAATTAAAGCTAAGGCCCTTAAAGTTGCAACATTGTTGCTACAATACTAAGTGCCATGACCTTTTGGTGTCATTGTTGGTTATGTGTCAATTAGGTACTTCCTTTTTCTTTGATTGATTCACTCCTTTTATTTGTTCTTATGAAAAAAAAAAAACATTCGCATCCTTTCATAAAATATAAAAATATAATTATTTTCAAAATTTATCTATTTTATGCCTTACAGAATTATGGATGTTACATGAAAATTATTACCAAAAATCTCCATTTCTACTTGAAGTTAGCCCTTTTCATCTAACTTTGAGCCTATTTCCCTATCTATAGATATCTTTGCAACCCTTTTAAGTGAGAAAGCATGGATATTTGAGGAGATGCATGAGGAGAAAATCCTTCAACCCCCACCACTACTATGGTTAAAGAAAGACAAACTAAAGTGTTTATATTTCCCATTAAAGAGATAGATGGGGAAGATAAAATAAAAAAAATTAGCTCGTCTATGCTTCCACACTTCTATGGTTTAATCAGAAAATATCCTGCACCTTTATGTTTAAGTTTGTTGGTGTGTGAAGAAATTATGACTACACCAAATATGAGCTGAAGCTCAAGTTATTTCCTTCCACCTTGAAGGATACAACACTCCAGTGGTTCATGAGCCTTGAAGGTAATAGTATCAACACATGGGATTATATTTAACAATATTTTAATAATAATTACCAAGATTATTTTAGAGCAAGGGACACTAAAGATGATATTTTCATAATGGTTCAAGGGTAAAAATGATCCTTTAGAGGACTATGAGGAAAGGTTCTAACTATGTTACAAAAGGGCACATAATTGCACTTTGGGACCTGACTCCTTAAATCTTGTACTATTAAGGGGAGTTAGAGAATACCACATAGAAAATCTCAACTTGTTGGCCATAGAGATATCTACAATCTCACCTATGATGAGATTAAGCAAGTTTTTAAAAATCATTTGAGAGCCACTAGAAAAGGATATAGAGTGAGCAAGAGTTTGGTAGGTAATTCTCCTTCCTCTTTTCTTTCTAAAATTGAAATAGGATGGATTTTAGAAGATAGGGAAATTGAAATATATCACGTAGTCACTATGCATATGGATACTTTTCATATTAAAAGAAAAGAAGAAGTAGAAAAAAAACTTGTTGTATTTCCCCCAGTGCACTAAGAGACACCCTAGGAACTAGTGTCCTTTGAATGTTATAGAAGTTTTTTCTGTATGTTTAGAAAATAATTCTATTGATAAGGGTCAATATTTGTTAGGGTTGAAGGTTTTTTACCAAGGAACATAAGGGAATTATCTTAGTTGTGCTTTCTCAACTAGAAGTTACCACAAGATTCAAAACAGTTTCAGTAAGGTATGGACTTCCATTCTCATTTCAATTATAATTACAATTATCAATATCATCCTTGGTGTCCTCCTAACCCTTTTCCTTGTCTCGTTCCCACTCCTTGGTCATATCCTCCTCAACATGGTGTTCCTCTTTTCCTTCCATATTCCAACCAACCTCCTCAATTAGGTAATTCACCACAAGGATGGAGTCCTCAAGTTGCCCAACTACCTACTCTAATTCCTCATCCTTAACAATAATAAGTAACCTAGAATTTTGATTTTAAACAACCCTAGATTCATTTTCAATCAAATCTCAATCGTAATGATAATGAAAGCCAACCTATTTATAGTGGAGATACTTCTTATCAGACCTATTCTATAGAAATGCAAGAAATTAAAATTATGTTACGAAAGGTTCCCCATATTTCTATCCACCTTTCTCAAATCATTCACAAAAAGCATCCCTATCCTGAAAGTTTGGAAACAAGAAAAGCACACACCTTGGAAGAGGCTAAACCGTTGGGATAATTGAGGAATTTATGTTTAAAAATCCCTCTCCTCCAATCCATTAAGGATTTTCCCATTTACAAAAAAATAATCAAAGAAGAATATGTCAAAAGGCTTGGAAGGAAGGAAAATGGTGCAGCCACCATGCATGTTATTAGGAAACTAGCTAATGTAATGTGTGGGCAAGTAATCATCACTAAGTATTTGGATCCTAGAAGTCCAATAGTAGATGTGACATAAACAATATTCTATTTATAAGCACTCTCGTTGATTTGGGAGATGCAATAAATGTCATGATCAGGGAAACATTGTTTAAATTTAACATCCAAGAGTCCTTAAGAAATACCACTATTGTGTTACAACTTACTAGATTATCCACAATAGATCTTGAAGATATAATCAAGAATGTAATGGTCTCCATAAAATCCTCCGTGTATCGTATAGACTTCCTTGTCCTCTAGCCTAAAACAAAGAACAATGGTTACTCATTCTAGGGAGACCTTATTTAGATATTTCTAATGCATATATCAATTGTAAGGATGGAAATGTGACAATTACTAACGGGAAATCCTAAAAAAAAGTTGTATTGTATCCTAAAAATCAACTTCTTATTAAGGATGATTTTCCTACTTGGGTGGAAAAAGGTGAAGAGGCTTATGAGCTCTCGTCACCTTATCTTGTGTGTATAATAGTAACCACCCTTAGTAGTAAGCATATTGATGAAGATGACTTGATTGACAATTTTGTACACATATCCTCACTTTTAGTTTATCAAGAGGATCAACTGCTCACCACCTTGAGAAATCACATTAGTGAGTTTGCATGGGATTACAAATATATTAAAGGTTTACAACCTTCTATATGTATCCACCACATACACATAAAATAATATCACAATCATACTGACTAGCCTCAAAGGAAAATGAATCCTTCCTTAAAATATTTTGTGAGAGAATAATTATAGAAATTACTAGATGAAGGGTTCATCTATCTAGTTTAATATAGTGAATGGTGTTGATACCTAATCCAAAAGGATTGGGATTATTGTAAATATTGTAAATAGTTTTAGTTATGCATTAGAAAAAACCAAGAGACCTTGGAATTGGAATCCCAAGAGTCTCTCCACTCATGCATATATTCATGAACTGACTAATGCAATAAAAAAATTATTCGTAGAGTTACCCTCCTGACCTAACATGGTATTACATCTAGCTCCCAAATTTATCACTTTGGTCATGTGTAACTCCTGCTATTTTCTTGCTCTAACTCATAGTTTTCACTGCTCTATATTTTGTTCATTGAATGCATACAATTATTTTCTTCCGCTCAAAATTTATTCTAGATTCTTCTCGAATATCAAATCTCTGTGCATCTAAGTCCATCGAGGTCCATAGGCTTAAAGTGAATGGCCTGCATTGTGCCTCTGCATTAATTCAAGTGTAATATTTGTAATGCATTAGAGTTATGCATTGAAGCAATGTGGGAATGCCTTTGTCTCTATGCATTTTATTTTTCAAAGGTCATGCAATGAATGTTTCAAAGGAATAATTATTGAAAGGGTCACTGTTGCCTTGTTATATGGTGTTTTTTCACACCTTGCGTTGAGTGCAGCATACATCGACTATATTAGCAATTCATTTCAGTCACAGTGCATTGAGTGCCATGAGTGGTAGACTATGAGGAGAACTCCTATCATGATATCTTCATGACTACATATTGGATAGACCCTTTGTCTCGTTTAATTTGTAGACGGTGAAGTTATTTCTCCTCATAAATTCACCTCAACATTTGGAGATTTCAGTTGGGTTATTACATGACATCCACTCATGCAAGCAAGGAAGAAATTTGGTTGCAGAGATTGTGTTCAAGTATGGGGTTATTACAGTGAGCTATAAGGATAGACTGTGATATCCAAAGTGCAATTTTCTTGGAAAATAACCCTTTATGATTCAAAGACAAAGCACATTGATGTTTAGTATCACTTTGTGATGGATAGGGTTGAGGACAAAAAGGTGTTGCTGGTAAAGGTGGACAATTTGAAGAATATTGCAGATGCATTGACAAAGTCTATGAGCACTGAGAAGTTCTCTTGGTGTAGATAAACGATGGGCATTGTAGGGATGGATCAATGACTAAGCTCTCTTGTGGCCCCTTGTGGAAAGAAAACAACAATTGTGAAAATGTTGGGTTCTGTTATGTGGGACCCTATATTAGGTGGGCATACCTAGCTATGGCTTTGTGCATGTATTTTGCACACGGCTTTCGGCATGATGGTTTTCTATCCATGGTATTTTCTAGATTCAGTTAAGGGAACTATGGTTATGTTCTAATACAGGGTTAATGTTCTTGTGCTGGGAGGTGAAGCAAGCAACTTAATTGGGGTATTGTCTAGGCTCTCTAGAAGCGGAGAAATGCTTGTGTTCTTAAAGCGAATTTGTCAAGGTACTGTTTAGGCCTGCTGGCAATGGAGTAACACCGGAGATGAAAAAATACACTCTAAATATTTTAAGCTTGTGAGAAACATTACCCTTCTCCTTCTTCGGAAAATTTTGATATAGTTGGCTTAATTATTGTGTTCAACCAAGGAAGGATGAAGGGTACCATGTTTATACACAAGGTAAGTTGGGAGGCCAAATTAATCTAAATGATGAATCAATACTCCCTGAGGAACTAAACCCTGCACGAAATATTTGATGAAGGCAGAGAAGATGGCATTCTACTAGTGCATCGCGAAGTCTTGTTAGTATCAAAAACATCCTCCAAAATTTGTTCTATATTTGAATTTTGGATCCTATTGTGGATCTTGTGAACGTTTTCTCAATAGTCACTTTATGGTTGATCGATAAGTTTCGAATTCACTTGCATACACATGCTCAATCCATAGAATGTCCATGAGCGCATTCCTTTTTTCGTTCTTGAACAAGCATACCACAGTCCATGAAGACAGTGTCTATGAAATTTTCAACCTATTAAAAAATTCAGTACGTGCTTTCAATTGACAGTCTCTCACTTTTGGTAGTGATTGTACTTCTATTTCGGTGAGTTTTTCAAATTATTTCTTTTATGTGCCTTCACATTCACGAGTGTCTCCTTCATGTTTTTTACTGTCATTTTCACTTTCTTTCACCATAATTATTATTGTTTTCATGTTATCTTTTCTTTGGCATCTGTCACTTTCACCGTCGCTCATACGTTTTTCTTCATATACCAAATGTCGTATTTTGGCATGGGAAGTGTCACTTATCATGTAAAATAGAGTTTTGGATTGTATTAAAGGGTAAATTTCATGGTAATGAGTCATTATTATCATGTAGACATGTATCACACTCATTCCAAAGGTTTTAAGCACTGTTGCACAAGTTTCGTCACTATCATCGTAAAGTGTACTTTTAGTGCCATACTTGGGAAAAATTGTCGCATTGTCATTGCATTGAGGAAAGTATGTTGTTCACATGTTCTAAGTGATTAATGTTACATCAAAAACTTATCTAAGTGTGGTACCATCAATTTATTCTACTATTCACTTTGGTCTCACTCATCCCACACTTAGCCAAATTCAGAAAAGTGCCTTCTCAAGCAACTTGACCTCACTCAGCCCTCCTGAACTGTGCATTGCATAGTCTGAGCCCTCAAGCATTGAACTTTAATTTTATAACTATGCATTTCATAGTCACAGAGCCTAATATTGACCCTTCATCTCCAAAAATACATAATTTCTTCCCCTATTCAGCCACAATTGTGCATTACGTAGTGTCAAGCCTCAAGCTTCTAGGTGTACTTGAGGTACACAATTGTGAAATCCATGAGACTTTTCCCCTTAGAAACTATGCATTAGGAAAATTCAAGCCTCAAGCCTCAAGATTAAGCCCTTGAACCCATCAACTATGAAATCTCCTAGCTTGTTCTCCTCCAAGAAATGCACATTGGGCAACTCCAATCCCGAAGCCTTAACCTTGAGCTCTTGAACCCCTAAATTATGAAATATTTTGACCATGGCCATCTTGAATTACACATTTTTCAGTCTCAAGCATCATTCCTGGACCTTGGCCTGTGGAACTACATAATCCCTCACTCAAGCACTCAATTAGTCACTCGATTCCAGCCCTAATAAGTGATTTCATGAAACATGTTAGATTAATATTTTCCAGATTGATGTCAGCTTATCATGAGCTTTTTTCATTTGTAGGTACTCTATCTTATCATGACAAGATGAGGATGGAGGAAAAGGAGAAGGATACCATGTTAGAAGACACCTATCGAGCTGAGAAGATGAGATGATGATCAGGTGAGAAGACAAAGGGACACTAGATTGTGACAATAGCTATAAATAAAGATCACGTTGAAGAATCCCTACCTTCAAGCCTTATGGAGAATGAAGAATAAAAACATGTTCCATCTTTCAAGAGTCACTAAGAAAGAAGCAATAAAGAATGAATTGATACTACAACATTATCATACAATCCATGTCATGTCCTATCACAAGTCATCATTTTCCACATCATTTGTGGACTATGTAAATTCAATACTGGCGAAATGTAATGTAAAGTTTAAGTCCAAGAGACATTTATAGAATGTGAAAATTCATGTACGATTCTAAAGGTCATAGAAAAGTCCAACAGTCACGAGGGTAATCCAAGAGTCACAAGGGAGGTGAATGTTCATCCCATTTGTTATATATACACCCTCATCTCTCATGTAAAATGAATTTCTACCTCGCCTCCTCCTACCAGGCATTGGAGAAGAAGATAGTTCTTTTGGAGGAGAAAGTGACTGCTCTAATGCTCCACTATTGGGGCTAGTGTTGTTCACTGTCTTGATGTACCGTGGAACTTTTTCTTAATTTAGAAGCTCGTCTAGCTAGCACATTTTCATGTGTATGCTATAAATATTTCAACACTATTCTTTGAACATTTGTTATGTATGTTTTTTTCATTTGTACTAATCAATTTGAACTATTTCGGGGGATTTTGTTCTTTTTTTGTTGAAGGCGTGCTTTTTTTTTTTTTAAGGATTGTTGATTCCATGTGAGCTATTTTGCTATTTTTGAATGATTCATTCTTATGTACATTCTCGTGTGTATTTTCTAGATTATTATTATTACTTGTCTTCAAAAGACTCACTTTTCTTTCCCTTTCCATAGAATAATCTTGATATGTCTGCAGCTAAGCATCCACAAGGCATACTTACTTGCTAATCTGAAATTACCTATGTATGACTCTCTCGTACTAAACACTCAAGCCAAGGAAAATCTATAAGAATATATGGCAACTTGTCCTTAGTACTGAGAGGGCTCCTATACCAACTGGTGTGAAGTATAATTGGGACTTTTCATCGGGGATATACCTTAGTTGACAAAATTCTAGCACCATCAACATGTTCCTTCTAGCTCTACTAACTGGGAAAAGAGCCAATGAAAATTTCTAAATGATTTCCTAGAAAAGACATATTTACAAGAGAAATATCAAAAGGAACCTCAAAATTTGGAGAAATTAACTCTCACACAATCTCAATCCAGACCCATTTTGGCTTCAGGAAACTATTCACAATGAACAATTCTAAATGCTTGTTGAGTTCTGTTAACTTTAACAACAATATAAACACTTTGGGATTCATAGGAACCTTTCTTTATCGTAGCTTAATTTTCCTCTTCTTAAATCAAAATTATTTGCATAGAGATAAAAACAATTTCTCTGAAATCAAATACCTCTAGAACACACCCAACATTCACTAATCTAGTACTCTAAATCTTGTTGCGTGTTTATATTCTATTGATAGATTCGCATATCATTCATACATTCTTGTCCAGTCAAATCTGTCATTAGTGCCAACAAGTCAGTTAACTGTATCACTACAACTAGCTTTTTCCTTCGCCTGCTACCTATTTTCGCTTTCTAGGAAAAAAGAATGTCAATGAATTATGTATTCAAATGCCATTTCACTTTATTATTATCTGTTCTCTTCCCAAACAATGGATATTATTATTACTCATAAGAAAAATGTTACACATGACACTTCAAATAAATAACAATTAAAGATACCAAAGCCAACTTTTATGAATTTAATAGAATTTTTTTCTAAAATTTGGAAAGCATCATGTCCATTTACTTCAGACTTCACTCCCGCTTCAATATCATTCATATATGTGTCATAATTAGAAACATGAACTTACGATATATAATAATAGTCTTTGTCTACCCAGGTGGTAGATTTTTCCACTAGGACAAAAATCAATGCAAATCGGCTTCTTCTTTTTTCAATAAAAAATTGGTAGCGTGTGTGTTTCAATCATGTTTTGTGATAGTGGAAATGGATTTAGCATCATCGAAAACTCCATTGGCAAAATTTCCCATAGTACCAAAAATCGCCACAATCCGGTATTTGTTTTTTGGTTTTTCAACAAAAACCTAAGATAAGAGTGTTTGAATCATTTTTTTTTGATGTTGTGAATTGATTTAGTGTGATCAAAACTCAATTTACACCTAATATCATAAAATTCAACAGCTGTAACCTAATGATACAAAACAATTCCGCCATATTTAATATGGAACATGTCGAAATTTCCATTTTTTTTTGCCAAGTTTGAAGACTTGTAAAAATAGCAATAATAGCTAGAAATATTAAAGTGCATAAGGAAATTCAAGAATAAATATTATGCCAACATGTATTTAGCTACCTTGTAGATTAATTGACTTGAAATTTGGTCCCCATTACTTTGTAAAGCCAAACCAAATTTGGTTTATGATTGACTTGAAACACCTATTTCTCACAAAATTTGACATGTAGTTTTGATACACTCAGAACCTTATTCTACACAAATGGATTTAATTTTGAACTCTTTGATTTTCACAGATGCGAAAATAATTTAGTTAATGAGACCATAAACTTTAATTCATAATATAATAGGCACAACTTAAAAAGAAATTTGAAAACTAGAAATAATGAATATTTTGTCGATTAAATACTTATTACTATTACGCAATATTAGATTATATTTTTAATGGAAGCCAACATGTACTTCTTTGTAGTAGAATGTATGTGCGAAACAAATATGGGAAACATTTATACCTTGTGCATATTGTTATATTGATTAAATACATGTGCATGTATGTACTTGGTAAATTGAATGCTAAAAAGAAAAAATATTTACCCACACATGTGATTTATATTAATAAGATAAAAGGCATCGAAACCATTAAAAATATTGATGACAGAAAATTACCTTTTTGACATTAGGATTCATTCGAAATAAAAAACCAATGACTTCGACTAAACTACACAACTAAAGGAATGTAAACTAACACTATGTCATATTCCTTGCTTCTCACACATGTTCTCTCGCAATTGTTACTATTACATGCGTCAAATTTGTTACATACGACCCATTGAATAATTAGAAATCAAATAATCCAAATCTAATCACAATCCACCAATTTAATATCAGCATTATATGCATCATAAGAAACATAAATTTACCATACAAAAGAAGTTGTAACTAACTCTAATCATAATAGTGAGCTAATAAACTAACAAATGTAAATAGGAAACCAAAAAAGATGAATTGTTTTACAAGATTGAAGTATTGTAGCGCTTATGTATTTCCACACTATTTTTATCTTCCATGATTTAACATAAATTCCATTGAGACACCATTAAATTTGCAATCTTAGATTCGAAGATAAAAATTATGTAAGGAAGTAGAAGCTCAGACAATATGCCAACCTCTTAAATCCAATTGGAAAAGAGAAAATGCTACACAATCTTCTACTCAAAATATGTAAACGATTAGAAATGGATCCTATCGATATCATTAGATAACTTATCTCCTTCCTCCATGAATTATTTCAAAATTCTTGTCGACTCATTTACTTATAAATCACCACCTATATGTCACAAAATATTTGTATCGGAGACACAGATCACATCCATATCTCTCTATATTTATAATGTTTGCCTCGTCATTAGCTTTTATTTATATTATTTATATTATTATTATTAGAATTAGTAGTTCACAAATCTAACAATGGGAACAAAGTGAGTTATTTTTTCTATCACTACAAATAGCATTGTTCTCTCACTCTACTAGATAATTCAAATGTTTATAGACTTATTGCCCTAGAAATCACCAACTGCCACTATTTTGGGTTTGGAACAGGCTACAAAGTTGAATACACCATCCATATTTGTTATCATCCCGATGTTTGTCCTCTCATTAATATAAAAATAACCTTGTGAGTAAATACTAGTCCTCTCAAAATTCAATTCACTAACTGCACACCTTCCCACATATTTAGAAAACTATAGAAGCATTAAAACATCAAATATAGAAATATGGTTTTTGTATACTTTCAACATAACATAAATGGGCATGTGTGGGACTGTAGAGGAAATTCATTGTACACAAAAGTCTCTCAAACATTCATTGATCAAACCTTCGCATTTCGTACAATCAATTAATAGTAAAATAAACACTAGTCTCGTACTAGAGTGTAAGCGAAACTTTCAAGATATCAGATATACAAACATTATTTTCAAAGCATTAAAATATCAATACTAATGTATACTTTTAAAATAACACAAATGCATATCTTGTCTAAATATTTCACTATGCGAACCTCTGCACTCTGTAGAATCTATTAATAATAAAATAAGCTCTAATCTTTCACACAATCTACTAATATCAAATTGCAAGTGCACACACCCTAAAAGAGTTGAAAAAACATTACAATTAAAAGATACCTTCTCACTTCCCTCATTCCACTCAAATTTCTCACATCACTCATTCTACATATGCATTTTTTCTTTGCATAACCACCTCACACACACAGCCACCTCCACACGTGTTTGTCCACACAACAACTTATGGAATCAACAATGCCTTTCAATTAGTCATTGACATATGAAGGTGATATTAATTGATGTGGCTCCTATACATTGTGTGAAGGAAGCATTTGTTGCAAAACACGTTAGTAAATAAGTATATTTATTATTTTAATAAACTTTACCTAAATATTTCGACATAGTGAAAGCTCCATGCATATTCATTTGTTCTCATCACATGCTTCCTCTCAAAAACCCATAACATTGTGCATAAAAATCTCTCAATCTTTCATTGTATGAGCCTCTGAACTCTGTAGAATCTATTAATAATAAAATAAGCACTGCTCTTCTGAACAATCTACTAATATTGAATTACACGTGCACTAAATCCAAAAGAGTTGAAAACACATCACAATTAAAGTATCCCTCCGCACTTCAGGCTTATTTTGCACAAATTTTTCACATATATTTGTTTTCCACATAACATCGCACATGCACAACCACCTTCACATGACTTTGTCAGAACAATTAATTCCACAACTAATATCACACTTCAGTTAGTCATTCACATTCCAAATTGGTATTAATTAATATGGGTCTCACATATCACAGGGAGGAAGAATTTGTTGTGATATGTGTTCCTAAATAAGAATTAAAAAAGAGATTTAGTGAAAATAATTTGATTCTACCAGAGTGTGGAAAAATCACTATAGTTCACACTTCTATTTCATGATTTTTCACTTCCTCGTAACGTTAGCTAAGAACATAGTACTGGGGACCAACTTTTTCTTTATGTTTCAACATGGACAAAAGTATTTTTGTAAATTTTGTGATTAAAAAACTTGTTAATGAATGCAATCATGTATGAATTGTGCAAAGGGTCCACACAATGAAAGCTTGAAATCTTCCTTGGCATAATGGACTTCCTCCACCATCCTACAAATATCCTTATTTACAAAAATATAGCCATAAACAAACTTCTCGCTGTGTAGAGAGCACAATCTTTAGTCAATTGATTAGCAAAGTCTTTAGCATAGAAAAAGTTGGTTCTACCGGAGTGGAAATTCGCAAGAGGTTTTTGATGATGTTTGTGCTTATGTGAAGTGTTTTGTGTCGATAGATTTCATTGTACAAAGAAATTTCATTAGGGAGGCACAGGAAACATTATTCAACAAACATGAAACTAATTTAAATAGTAATAGAAAGTCTAATAAACATTAAGTAAGAAACATCACTATTTTGTTTTAAATAAGGAACGTTAATTTTTTGCAATAAGGACTTTCACAAAAATTAGATAAGAAACATCACTATTTCGTTTTAAATAACATAGAATCTATTAATCATTAATAAGTTTCAAATTCATAAAACTTACTTACATTCAATCAATATGATGGATGAGTGACCAAATTATTCAGTTTTCTTGGTTATAATGTTATGTGATGAGAATATGGATATATGGTATTACCATTCATAACATGTTTATAAAAGTGTTAATTTTTTCATACGACAAGATTTCTAGTTTGTTTGTGGTGCATCATTTTCCCATATTGCCAAAAAAAAAAACATTATGATCGAATAGGGCCTCCTGAGAATCATAGGGCTTCGCTTCAGATCCACCTAATGAAATTAGATGATAGAACACCAGTAAACGATATAAGCTCTATTTCTTTGTATGGTTTTCATAGATTCCATTATTTTAACTTTTATCTTTATTAATAGCATGGATCTATCTAATCCTGGTGTGATTGTTATGCTACTTTTCATGTCATAATTGCGGACTGTAATATTCTACTAATCTATAACTCTGGCAGATACATAGCATTTTCCATTTTCAATTATTACATTGGATTTATCATTATTCCTTATAGATCTAAATTGTTACACTTATGTGTGGTAACTACATGAAATATTTTCCAATTCAACTAAAAAAGGATAGCGTACACGTGCCACATCTTAAGTTGATACAAATTCTTGTTGGCACAATGATTTTTTGGTGATATAATATTGATATGCAATGAGTCAAAATGGTCATTCATGTGTTGATTTTTTAGGTGTTGACATGTGATTCAGGAATTAAATTGATTGGTTTCTGTCAATTCAATTGTCAATTTTATAGAAATTATGGTAATTCCTTCATGTTCAGATACATTTTCCAATCATATTTCTTATTGTCACTTTGTTTGGTTGTTTTCTAAGCTTGTAACCAAAGTAAACACTTGTACATCATTAATATTGCATCGAAGGAAATAGGATGATTAAAAATATAGATAACATCTATCTAAATAATGATCTATACAAGGACGTGTCTTAAATCTGTCATTTTGTTTTTTTGGCTATTAACATATTAGATCGTCATTCTTCACTCTCGACAAGTTAAGTACCCCTTTTTCTTATGCTAGACTATGCAAATGAAAAATAAATGTATTAGTAATACATGTTTCTTCTGCATGTTTGTTCTCCCACACATACCCTATCTTCGGTACAGTCTTGATTCTGCATAATGAATTTTTTTTTATTAGCTCCATTTTATGTGAGAGCATAACCTTTGATAAATTAATTAGTTTTGTGCAACTATTCTTCTACATAGTTATATCTGCAAAAGTTTTAAATAGAAGAGAGTTAAAAAATTATCCAAATAAATGCTCTCCCTAACATGTAAAGGAGTTGCGCATCTGTACATATATTAACAAATGCTTGTGTAGATAGATTTCACTTTGCAGAGAGAAAAAATTGTGGTCATTGGAGTGTTTCCTATTTTTCAAATTCATAATTTATTGCAAAATACATCCTCAATTTGCAATTGAGCTGTAAGGACATCTCCAATATGTATTATATTTTGTTTCTTTGTGTTAATCATTTCATGATTTTCATATGATATTCAAAGATTCCATTGAGACCCAACTGAAAGTTGAAGGTGTGTTCACCAATGCATCAACATCCTACACATATCCTCCATTTTGAGTAGATTTAGAGATCTATGCAATTGTTATTCCAGATAGTTGAAAATGTAAAAGTTTTAAAATGAAAAACAACTTAAAATGAAGTAATGAAAAAATAACACACTAAAACCCAAGGGATTTGAAGGGGGAATGACTCATTTGCATTGTATCATGTGGGATCTTGACAGAAAAGGGAGATCGTAATCGTTGAAGCATTGATTGTCTTTCATATCTATGATGTGCTACAAAATACATAGCCAATATCCAACTTGGCTTGAACAACATCTTAAAACTTAAGAAACATCATACTCCATTGCTTTATGTTCAATATTTCCTAGTTTTCATGTGATATTTAGAGATGTCGTGAAAGCCTAGTTAAAAGTCGAAGATGTGATTTTATGGAACATCATCTTTGCAGATAAAAGTTCATGTAAAGAAAAAAAATCTCGAACAATACTTGCATCTTATAAATGAATTATGCAAAGTTAAGTTTCTAGCCATTTATGTTCTGTACTTAAAATGACTTACTTAATTAATGATGTTCTTAGTGTCTTCGAACTCTATATTTCTCATTTCCATGTATAATGACCACGTGTAACTATTTTTCGTGTTACACATGTTAGACAACATAGATCATGTACACATATGTACATTGAATCACAAAAATGTAGCAAATTAAATAAATATGAAATCATTATACATTGTATGGAGTGATTAATATTAAGTGGCTTCAATTGTTTAAAAATCAGTATTGTGCCAAATGAAAGTGTGAGAAAATTGTGCGGGGGGAAGTGAATATGGAGGGGTGGAACTTGTCAATAGAAATATTTTGTTTCTTATTATGTATACTCATTCTCGAACGTAAATCATAATTCAAAGGGTCTAAGTTTTATGAAGCTTCTGTGACATAATTTGTACAAGTAATGTGTTGGTTGTTGCATTTCCCAAGCATTGATCTTGCATTATTTTTTGGCATGCATATTGGAATAGTTCATAGATCTCGAGGGCCTTGTTACCAATGGTTTTACTCATTGTTGTCAAAATTGATAATCTATTCTAAGTACTGTGTTTTTTCTCATTAGCGTAAGAATCATAAATCAAGAAGTCTAAGTTTTACAAATATATTGCGATGTAATTTTAGCAAATAACATATCGATAGTTTCATTGGCTAGGTGTTGATCACGTATTCCTTTTTGGTATTCATATTGGCAATGCATTTGGTTTAGTTTAGAGTTATTTGAGTGGGGACTTGTTACGAATGGTTTTACTCATAGCTTCCGTAATCAGTACTATGTTCTGAGAAATGTGCATTTTCTTGTTAGCATAAGAATTATGCCCAACATATAGTTTCAAAAATATATATGTTGGGTGATTTAATTGCGAGTTAAATCCCTATCGTTAATTGTCAACCTGGGGTGCATATAACTGACGAGGTATACCTGTACTATGTGTACTAGGTGTTATTTATTAGAATAGATTAATATAATGTAGTTTAAACTAAGTACAAAACAAATTCAATCAATCTAATCAAACCAAATTGAAATCACAATTGCAGAATTGAAATTCACACCACACATGCTGAAATGAAGTTCACACGAAACTTGAATAATTGAAATCACACTTGCTGGAAAGTAAATCACACCTCCTGAAATGAAATCACACTTGCTGAAAGTAAAATCAAACTTGCATGAAAAGAAATGAAATAAAATAACTACACTATGTTACCAATATGTACAAAGGTGTGCAAACTATGATTGATGGTAGTCCTCCATTCCTCAACAAGCACACTTAATCAACTATCCCATCTTGAATATCAAAGTGGTAGTATGTATTTCATAAAAATGAAGTTACAAGATATCACAAGAACTCTTTATCCTCACTTTACAAATTACATGTAGAACTTGAAACCTCCAACTAGAAACTAACAACTAGCTAGTTGTAACCTCTAACCAATAGCTTTCATCCAACCATTTAACAACCCTTTGTACGAATGGTGCACTCTTATTTATACAAAAATTAAATATAACTATACAGTAAATATAGATCCTTAGATATCTCCTAAATGCACATTTATCTCTTTGTGGTTACAACTAATCACCTAAAAATGTAAGATACAAATCCTCTTATGCATGGTTTTCTCCTTTGAATGTGCATAGTTAATTATCCACATCTTCTATAATTACTCCACAAATCTTCATGAGTTGGAATTTTAAATTCAAATTTTTGGTTAGATGACCAAGCATGATCTTTCTAGAATCTCCAAGTAGGCCTACAATATCACAACTCATAGCAACTTTAGATATATATGAAAATATGTTAATTTCCTAACATTTAATCACAAATTCACTTATATAAAAATCAATGACTTGGGAAAATAATAATGATAAAACCATGTAATGATGAAAATGGTTACTTAATATAAGGTTATGGGGCTATAAAGTTACGAAATAAGGGTAAAATGATGGAAATGAAGGTGAAAGTGGATGAAACTTTGGAGACCCAACAATATACATATTTTATGATATTTGTATGAGGTACGTTGTGGTTCACTTGTTTTTGATTCTATATCTTGTTTTGTGATTCTCATTACATGAAGCTTTCTGCACAGTGAAAACTCTCGCCACTTCTACAAATAGCTACTTTCGTAGTCAATAACGTCTTCCAGGTAGTCATTGATGTTGGAAGTTGTTATTTATTGATAAATATGTTCACATTAAATGATTTTATTACTAATATTTTAGTAAGTGGTTGTTGTATATGATATTATTGGTAATATTTTAATTGTAAATAATTCTCATGTTCGTATTGATGAATATCTCTTTTTTTATACTCTTGTGTTGATGTGTGTAGGAAGTCCATTATGTGGAAAAAGCTTTATTTGTATGGATCTATGCACTTCTGCATTTTATTGAGTATAATATTTGTTTATGGTTATGTTTATGAAATTGAGTAGATGTGCGAAAGTGCGGAGAAAGTTCATTATGGGGAGGAAGTTGATAATATTTTAAATGTAAATAATTCTTACTACCACTATTTAATTGATTCTATTCGCATGAAGGTATTTTCATAGTGAAAGCTTCGACCACTTCCATAGATAACAACTTATGTACTCAGTAACGCCTTTCGGTCAGCTATTGAGTACATACAAGACATCCCTCCAAAAGAGTTGAAAACACATTACAATTAAAAGATCCCTCCCCACTTGTCTTATTCTACACAAATTACACACAAATAATGGGTGCAATATGCAATATTAAATCTGATGAATGGAAATTGATATTGTATATTGGCTGTGAATTGTGTGTGCAACATTTTATATTAGCTTTGAACTTTTTTGAACTAAGACTCTGCACTCAAGCAAAGCCTTTGGTGTAGAGTGCAGACATCCATACGATGAAATCTTAAAAGCTTGACTTGCCTAATTTCATAAACATAAGCACAAACAATGATTTTATTCAATGATGCGAGAATTGGTATGCCTTCAGTTTATTTGCATAGGCTCCATAAGCGAGGGAGTGGGGACGAGGGGAGAATGTGGAAAAAATTCACTAAATTGACTACTGATATTAAGAAATATGGAGATATGCATTATTTATAATTAAAATATTAGCAATAATACTGTATGAGTAGACCAATTGGCTTAGTATTATTGCAAACAATAAATATGGATTGTTTAATACTAAAATATTAGTAATAAAAGCCTTTAGTGCAGAGTTCAAAGATCCACACAATGAACACTTGAAATCCTTCTCCGCACAATCGACTTTCTCTGCACTTTCACACGTGTCTAATTTAAAAAAGATAACCATAAACAAAGCTTCTACATAATGACGTGAAAATTGATGTGATTTTTTACAAAATTTTGATAGAACTCACCATAACCTTTACTTAATTGACAATTTATCACTAAAAGATTACGAATTATATCATGTGGGTCTGCAATTCCGAATGTGCCTAATCTCACAAAGATAACCATAAACAAAAATATATTAAAAAATATGAAGATATTCATTATTTACAATTAAAATATTATCAATAATATGAGCGTAAACAATCTTACTCCAAACAAAAAATATGGATTATGTTTTAATACTAAGATATTAGCAATAATATCCTTTAGTGCCACACAATGATTACTGATATCTATAAAAGATCGAGATCTCTAAAGAATAGAGAACATAAATATATATGTACTCTAAATATTTCATTGTGCGAACCTCTACATTTCGTAGAATCTATTAATAATAAAATATACATTGCTCTTGCGCCCAATATACTAATATCAAATTTCCCATGCACTAAATCCAAAAGAGTTGAAAATGTATTACAATTGAAATATCCCTCTGCACTTCACTCATTCCACTTAATTTTCACACCTCTCATTTTGAATATGCATTTATTCTTTGCATAAGCACCACACAGGCACAACCACCTCTGCACTGCTTTGTCTGTGCAACTACTTCCGAACTCCACAATGTCCTTAGATCATTCATTGCTTTTATTTATAATATTTTAGTATTAAATAATTCATTCTCCTTGTTCCCAATAACACCGAAGCAAGTGTTGGATTTATACGATATTATTGGTAATATTTTAGTCTTAGATAATGCTTGTCTCCATATTCAATTTTTCTAAAGGAGCACTCCAGATTGTGTCATAATATAGAGGTACTGCTTACTTATCAAGCACATCAATTTTGACATCTTTGAGAAGGTTCTTTATGGATTTTTATTTATTTATTTTTTTTTATTTTTTCTGAAATTAGGCATATGCATGGAAGTTTGGAGAAATTCCATTGTGGAGATGAATATTTCAAACTTTCATGATGTCGATCTCTGCACTAAATGCTTTTATTGCTAATGTTGCAGTAATATACACACTTACCCACAATCTTGTACAAAAATCTTTAAAAGCATCAATTATCGTATCATTGGCGAGAGATGTGTTAAGGTCAAATCACCCCATCTATGCAAAGGACCCTTGAATTTACAATAAGACCAAGACAAGTGGTGGACACATACGATATTATTAGTAATTTTTTAATTACAAATAATTATTTTATTGCTAATATTTTAGTATTAAATAGCCTATATTTGATCTTCGCAATATTTAAGTTATAAATAATGCAAATCTTTGTATTCCTAAATATCACTAGTTAATTGGATAAATGTTGAATTGTTCTAGAATACAAAGAACCTACAAATGCATCCATGTTTGGATCATTGAGTACAATCTTTGTTTATAGTTATCTTGCTGAAATTAGGCACATGTGTGGAAGTGTGGAGGAGGTCCATTATGCGGAGGAAGCTTTCAATATTTCATGGTGCTTATTTTTGCACTCTGCACTAAAGACTTTTGTACATTTTTCTCCAAACACATGCTTGAGTGCAGAGACTAATTTCAGAAAAATTCAAAGTAACATATAATGCCGCACAATCACTTCATAGTCAATATACAATATCGATTTTCATTTATCGAATTTAATAGCACATATTGTACTCATTATTTGTGTAGTACAAAATTATTGCTTATAACATATTTTATTGTGTAATTGTTGTAATGACAACAATTGACATAGAAGATGCTGAAAGAATTTAGTTTTTCTTCATGGTGTATGTTACTTTAATTATGCATTATTTGGTTGTGTTTTTGCAAATTTAACTAAAGTTTTGGGAGAAATACTCAATATTTTCATTTTTGCATGTATTCAAAAACAATTCTTGAATTTTCAACAAATGTTAGTTCTACTTTCTTGTTGGATGAGGAAGCTTTGTTTATGGTTATCTTTTTGAAATTATGCACATGTGCTAAAGCGCATAAAAAGTTCATATGCAAAATTGTTTTAGAGATGGTAATGTTTACAAAGACGTGAAAACATGGAAATCACACCTAGGATTAAATAATTAATTAATTCTTACTATTCATGTTAATATTTGTTCAAAAAATCAATATGCACTTACATTATCCCTGAAAACGATGTGCGAATTTAAAAATACTTAGTTATTTTGAAAGAGAGGTATTGAACAGAGATGTTGTTGGCGCTGGTGATGGTGATTTGTAGTTTGTATCTACATGTCATCAGCGAGTAATGTTAGACGTGAATGGAAGATGAGTGGAGGAAGTACAATTTACACATTAGATATTAGGTTGCAGGCAAAGTGATAGTAATGTGAATGGACCTAATTGTGTTTCTTCGATGCTAGATTCAATCTATTTCGAAGGTTATTTCTCGACTAAATAGTTGTAGACTTATTTCTATTATTTTGTACCTATATGAAAATGCAACATGGAAATGGATAGGTTTATGCAGTTATAGTTTTGATCAAAATGGCTTTTGGAAATGCAATGATCCTATTATTCAGTTATACTTATGGTGATGTTTTGAGAAAAATCGATTTTGGCAATGCAATGATCCTAAATTTTTTCCAAATGCTTAAAGTTTTGTTAGATTGTTGCATAGTTTACAGATGAAGCTTTTGTTGTGTAGGAAAAATTAGAATAATTTTGGAATGGTAATTTTTAGTTTAACGTAAAATGGAAGAAACCATACGAAATTATAAACTATTACCTAATTTAGTTAATTCAATTAAGAAAGTTCATTTTATATTTGGATAATGAGATAAAGGCAACTAGGCATCTAGTCATTCATCAACATCTACAATTTGAAATTACATACCCAAAGTTTAGTGAATAATTATCGAGAATACTTTTATTTACTGGCAAAAGATATTTATTTAATGAAAACATAATGTGATTCATGATATTAATAAAATAGTATCTCGATATCGATTTTTAAAGAATGTAAGACAAATCAATCATGAAATGTAATCATATCAATTGGACTATGTCAAGTTGGAATTTAAGTAAAATGCATATGATTTAAAGTAATAGATTTCATAACAGACTTTTTGGCTTAAAGAAGGGACAAATCAGTACTAGCCATATTGATTTAAATAGATACCATTAAAATCAATAGTAGTTAAATGTCGATTCAAAACTGTAATCTAGGTAACTTCTCAACCACATCAATTCTCATATCATTGAGCAGAGCACTAACATAACATTTTTTTGCAACCACATGTCACATAGATTGAAAACACGTTTTATTTAATATTCCATAATAAGAGTAGTTTTTATAGTCCAATGATTACGATAATTGCTACAAAAATGATACTAGCACCATCTGTAAACCTCGTTAGCGTCAGAGCACCCTCATATATGCAAAGGACCCGAGTTCTCCCCCACATACTCTGTTCTTTGTTTAATAAAATTTTAAGACAAAAATTTTTATCAATTACCACATCATTGATGAGTGTCACAACACTCATTATGCAAAGGAACCTAGTTATCCATCACATACTCTGTCCTCCACAAAAGGAAATATAATAATATTAATTCTACATTTGTTAAGCGCCGTCCATCTCGCCCCACCCCACCCAAGGGACTTATGCAACCAACTTGCACCCTGCATTAATTCTTGCATCAAGCATAGAACTAACATAATAGTGCCATGCAATTGAATCAATTCTTGCATCATTACACAGAGCACTAACATAACCGTGTGAATGTGAGAGCACTCATTACCAAGGCAATTGTCACTCTCAAAATTATTTCTATTTTAATCTTAAAACGAATTGTCAAGTACGAGAAGAAGAAATCGAAAATAAAATGCCCCCAACTAAGGGAATTATGTCCCATGGGGAATTATGTCCCATGAGATCTTCCTTAGCCAATGAAAAATTAGAAATAATATTAACTCAAAATTAAAAAATACACAGTCAATGCAACTTAACAGAGAGGTTCCGAGTGAAACAAAGACAAAAAGACTAATAACGAGACAAAAAAATATAAAAACTGGTAAAATATTTAGGTATTAAAAATGTAATGGTTCGGAAAAAATACAAAAATATTTTTAAAAAAACTGAAAAGTGGGTACTTTATTCTCTATTTAAAATTTAGTTAATAAAATTTTTAAAAAAATATGACTTTTAAATAATAATTACAACGACCACATAAATTTTGTAAAGATAAATGAATTTATAAAATTTTAAAAACCATATATTATAATTACATAAATTATTATAAATTTATAATTATCTTATATTATAAATACATAATTTAATGACTTTTTAAAAATAAAACAAAACATAAATCTCTGGTCAGTCCATTAAACCTCTCCCCATTTATTACTAAAAATTAACTAAGGCTTTGAAATCTAATCGATTCGAAAAAAAGAGGAAGGTGACACGCCAAACTGGAACTTTAATCAATCTGCAGATATCGTGAATTTTGAATTTAAATTAAGGACTTTGAAAGGAAAAAGAAAAATTATCCCTCTAAATATTATTTCTTAATTTTGAATTTATTAAATATAAATTGTGGTTTAAATTTTCAAAGAAATTTAGTTTTTTAAATATTTAATTTATATTTTTATAAGCATTTTTTATTTTAAATCAAACATTTTAAAAAATTTCTGTATTTTTTCTAACTATTTTTTATTTAATAAATCATATTTTTTTTAAATTACATATTTTCATTCTCACTCATTCACTCTCCCCGATACATATATATGTTACACATGTACTGGGACGAAAAATATACCATTCTCTAGCCTACTATTTTGATTATATACATCATTTATAAATTTATATTTTAAAATATTTTTATTTAATTTAATATTTAAACTATAAAATTTTCAAAATTGATTTAAAAATTAAAATATCTATTCCATTTTTTAATTCCTATTAAAAGAATTAATGCTCACGCTATTATGATCAAGATGAAATTCATAAAGACATTCAACTTACATCTTATACTTAAACCATCTGCACTATAGAAATGTGTTTATAAATTCTATGGACTGTAAGGGATATTGCACCATTGCAGATGATCTGCATGATGTAATCGTTGGGGCGGATGGCTTTTGCACTTTTCAGCCATGTTCAATTTTTGCGGAGGCGTATATTTGATGACCCCAGGCTATGGAGATGTTTGAACGATATTTGTAACTGCTATGCAGTAAAAAAATTCTACTGGCTTTGGCCATATTGATTGTAAAAAAAATCTGCCAGCTTCAATCTGAAAAAAAAATATTGCACCATAAAGTTTATTTATTCCAAATATTAAAAAAAAGGAAACACAGGGATATTACACATACGTTTATTTATTCAAAACACGTATTAAGAAGCTTTGATAGTGGGTAATGTTTCATGATAGTGAATACGTGTGTGTTGTTTTAAAATATATAAATTATTTCATTACTCTTCGCTCTTTAAATTTATATTTTATTTGCCAGACCGAAAACCACTTATGCGTAAACAATTTCTTGAGACTTATCCTATCGTCGATTTGTCGTTTCTTCCTTCAATCATCATTCAGATTAAGTGGCACGTTCAGATCAAAAGAAGCTGTGTCCTCTGTAACGCCCTTTCAGGAACTGTATAACAGGGTGAGGTTGGTGACAACAAGGTTGGCAGGAACAGTGGTAATTTCACCTTTAGATGGGCCGTCATTCCATAAAACCTTGGCATTCACGGTAATTGTAACAGTGCTACTTGTACATGTAGATGTTTTTTCCATGCTGGTCAAGTGCGTTTTCCAGGCTACCTGCAATCAGATGAAATGCCTTACTAGCTGATTGTAACAATAACCTCCACAACTGAGATTAATGAGAATAATCATGTAACAATACATTAATCAAAAAAGTCTTCTCAATATTTATATGAAATGCATGGTGATAATTCTGGTTGGTAAGTTTGTGTAGGGTTTAGAATGTGAAGAAATAGTTTCTGGAATTGTATCCATAGACAATATTTTTAATAAAATTTTCAATTATAAACAAAGATTTATTATTAATTTTGTTTAAAAAAATTAGGAGTATATTTTGAAATTTGACAAATAAAAAATGAAATGTTTTTTTGTTTTCATTTTTCTTGAATAGTAAAAAAAAATATATTTTTTCCTTTTACAATTTTTTTGTCTTTTCAAGAGTTCTATTTGATGAGGGTGTTGATGTGAATTAGTCCTTAACTGAGTTTGAATAAAAATTTTAGCTCTCAAAAAATATTGAACTCCATATACTTTGATTGATGACTATAAGTGACATTAAACACTTCAATATAGTACTTACTAATAAAATCTTAATCTTAGAAATATTGAACTCCATATACTTTGATTAATAACTATAAGTAACATTAAACACTTCCATATAGTACTTACTAATAAAATCTTAATCTTAAAATATATCGAAAGAAAAAAATAATAAGTCATATATATCTAAAGGAAAATGTAATAAAGAAAAAATGTAATAAGTCATATTACATTATGGAAAAAAATAATGAACAAAAAAGAATAAACTAGGGAACCTCTTTGATCATTGCATCAAAAAGTGAATATCGTTGTTTCGGTTTGAGCGGTATGCAGCACATATGGTTGGTTCGCCTTGCAACACCCAGTGCTGCTAATCTTGTAATTGTGTATATTTCCTTTAATTCTTTGATCATTGCATTAAAATAGTGAATATCGTTGTTTCGGTTTGAGCGGTATGCAGCACATATGGTTGGTTAGCCTTGCAACACCCACTGTTGCTAATCTTGTAATTGTGTATATTTCCTTCCATTCATAACAAGGTTTAGAAATTATATTAAAAATTCATGAATATATAAAATTGTAATATATATATTTCAAATTTCAAATTAGTTGATAACTTTTTTAATTCAAAAACATTGTAGGGTAAGAGAATACTTTATATTAGATCATTATCTAAGTGCTAAATATAAAATTAAATTAAAAAATAAAATTAATGTCTTTTCATATACTTAATAAAATAAATATCTAATTAAATATAATATATTTCAACTAAAAATAATAAAATAATAAAAATAACAAGTTTACTATATTCCATTATATATATATATATATATATAATGGTTTATATTTAAACTGATTTTAATAATCATAATCATAATTAATATTTATAATATTTATCTCAAAATTTTGTATTTCTTATAATTTGACTTTTAGTTGATTAGCAAGTATGGCTCATCATAGGAAATTGCAAAAATATGTGATATTCGCAGTAAATGTAAATATTTAAATTACTGCAAACAAAATAAATATGATCCTGAGTTATATAATTATTTAATTGGGTTAAATTATGTGGAAAATGGAATGTCATAATAATGACACTTATATATATTTCTCACATGTCACGTAGTTAGGTTAGTAGTTACCTATCCCTAACCAATTTCATGGAGATTTATTCTCAAGGAAAGATTATGTTATGAAACCAACTCAAGAAAAGATAGAAAAGATAGATCAACGCCTTAG
This sequence comes from Pinus tabuliformis, assembly GCA_031772625.1. Taxonomy (NCBI): domain Eukaryota; kingdom Viridiplantae; phylum Streptophyta; class Pinopsida; order Pinales; family Pinaceae; genus Pinus; species Pinus tabuliformis. The sequence goes on from CM062817.1 coordinate 1,491,436,534, forward strand.
AATTCAGCCTCTTCGAGGGGGCAACCTCCTTTACATTACATAAATGAACAATTCCTGGATGATACAAATGACAAAACCTCCTTTCTATATATAGGAGTCTAAGGAGTCACAATATAATCTAGCCGACCTAACAATAATAATATAAAGCCACAAAAATAATAATAGAGGGATTCTATGGGGCACAAAAAGAACAATATGTGGGTAATAGGGGCACAACAATATAAATAAGGGGTATAACTACAATAGTAATGGGGTAATCACTAGTATTATAGGGACGTAACATGCCCTTCTCCTTCAAAAAATTGTTGTTCTCAACGCTTGAGCAGTTCTGGATACTTCTGCATAAAATTCTCATCCTCCCATGTGGAATGTTCAGCGGATAAGTTCTTCCACTTGATAAGATACTCTGAAATTCGGACCCAAGGTTCAACGCGATTTCTTCTCAAATGGGTTTTTTTTTAGACTTCTGAAACATCACAGAAAAAAAGTTATAGCGAAAATTCCACGATGACCTGTTTGGAGCAGCGAAACCCTAGAATCCAAAGCTCTGATACCAAATGTTATGAAACCAGCTCAAGAAAAGATAGAAAAGATAGATCAACGCCTTAGAATTCAGCCTCTTCGAGGGGGCAACCTTCTTTACATTACATAAATGAACAATTCCTGGATGATACAAATGACAAAACCTCCTTTCTATATATAGGAGTCTAAGGAGTCACAATATAATCCAACCGACCTAAAAATAATAATATAAAGCCACAAAAATAATAATAGAGGGATTCTATGGGGCACAAAAATAACAATATGTGGGCAATAGGGGAACAACAATATAAATAAGGGGTATAACTACAATAGTAATGGGGTAATCACTAGTATTATAGGGACCCAACATGAAGAGGGTATGTGTATCTGAGATCAAGAGAGAGGATGAACATTGAAAATGGTGTTTGGAGCTAAGTCTGGTTAGGACCAGATAGCTGTATAAGAAAGATTGTTAGTCTTAAAAAGAAATTTTTGCATGTGACAAGGAGCTCAGGGGGAGACAAGCTCATTTAGGCAGTGTCACAGTTGGGAGGAAAAACAACAAGTAAGCTAAGGTTTGATAACATACTGTCTTTAGGAATTGACAAATATTCAGATATGTAAAATCTTGCGTTGTATAGATACAAGATTACTATATGGTTGGAGGATTTAGTGTTTCCAATTAGACATTAGCTTACTCTAGTTAATAAGAAGACAATTCTTACTATTTTGTTTAAGAAAAGAAAATACAAATTGTTATATCCAAATTACATAATAGCTATATAATTTTCTAAGTAGGAAATTGACAAAGATTACAACTTTCATTTCCAAAATAAACTATTTTGTCCCTAGTTTTCCTCATATAAAAAAATAAGATAATTTCACTTGAGTAAATACTGTTACAACAAAACAATAAATTACGGAACAGAAATCCCATATGAATGAGTAATGCCACAAACCGATTATTAAAATTAAATACCATCGAAAAACTCATCGAAAATTAAGTATTATCTACACATTTAACAACTAATAAACATGCACAACAGAAATGGATAAGAATGCAGTTTCAATCTAAAAGGGATCAAGAACCATTCAAACATCCTAATTGTAAATATACAGTCACCCAAAGGTTTATATACAATTTCAAGATCTGAGTACAACCGACTATTAAACAACTGAAAGAGAGATTAACCATGAATTTAACCAGCAAAAACTCTTGTCCATAACATTACTAAGAGTAAGGTAAATGTGGAAAAGATGTTGATAATAAGTAATGTATGAAACAATACAGCATCCAGTTTTGCGAGGGCTCACCTCATATGGATAGAAGCCTGCCCTCTCCTCCAAAAATAGTCAAATAGAGGGACAAAAACCAAGTATAGACCGAGGTTGAAGCAACCAACCTGAGGGACTTCCTTCCAAATTTAAATTAGCTAAACAAGCTTAGGATGAACCCAAGCCGACAAATTGTTCAAGTACAAACTAAGTTCATGTAAAGCCCATAACAAGCACAAAAATACCATACAAGACCAATATAATAGTCCCAAAGATGGTTTTTAGACTTATGAACCAAAACTATACGCTAATGTTAAAAACCACATGAAAACGCATCTTGGGCAAAGCATAATGCCTAGTGATTAGGTATGACAGTTTCCCTCTAGGATCCGCTAACTGAACCAGACACTCAAACTCTAGCATCAATTCCCTAATCGCGAAATGTGATGAAAACCCTCCAAGCCTCACTTGGGCAAGAAACACACTGAGTTATAAAAACTAACGACCATTTAAAAGAAATAGAAAACGAAGCCATAAACTCAAAAATTATGGTAAAGCCCTTTACCTAGAATTAATGGTTTATGGATGCCCTCCTCATAGCAGAGCACCAAACAGAGAAGATGGAAGCCTGCAATGGTGCCAACCCAATTGGAATTAGAGCAATAACCTTAAAATAAGACCAACAAAAGAAGATGAGAACAACCAGACTATGTCGAAGAAAGATTGACGGAGAAAAACACTGCTATTCTCACTTGTACAAGAGAGCGAGAACCTTGCCTGAAGCAAAATGACTAAATTGGGAACAATGAAATGCCAAGGAAATGAGGTAGCATCAAAGGCATAGGTTAACAAGTTCATTCTCCACCGTCCGATGCGATACAACACAAGGTAGTCGTTGACGGGGAGAATATTTCGAGGCTAGGAAGACGAGTTGGGTTGCAACAGAAGACCCCATATTTATAGCACCACTAGACCTAGGAGTCATGTTGCACAGTAAGAATTTAATGCAGTATGAAAACAAATTTCTGTGAAACTTAAACAATGGGTGAATAGTAAGTAAGGGTGGTAAATTCCCTAGGTTATAGTTTAAAGTGTATGTATGAATTATTTATAGTTGGGGTAAATTAGTAAGGACTTTAACCCTTTTAATTTATGATTGGGTTATAATGTAAATGAAATAGGAAAGACTATAATGTTTAATAATTTTTGCTATTTGGATTGACAAGTTTGTATATTTTTACACTAACCAAGTGCAACATTTTTTTTTATGTAAATTTACAATATCACTTTTTAGGTTTATGCTCCATGGCTGTGTGACATGTGGTATCAGAGCACTCAAGTTACAAAGCTGAGACCTCTTGAAAAGAAATGAATAACAACATGTGTGATGTGCACACAAAAAGAAAGAAAAGCAGCTAGTATCAGGAGAACTGGAATTACACCACACAGACCTGTGATAGGAATAGGACTAGCATCTTTTCAAGAAGTGAATACTGAGGTATGGGTACAGTTGGGGGAAGAAACGTGAAATACTAAAACTACAATCTTGGAAACTGTCTAAGAACTGAAGGATGAGATGTCTTGGTTATGGGTAGATAATGAAGGGCTGGTGTAGGAGCTGGAAAAGATCATGAAGAGTTTGTCTAATAGGCAGAATCAATGACAACCAATTCTCAGTCCTGAGCATGGGAACATGACTGGCAGACAAGAATTCCGAAATGAGAATTTGGAAACATAAGGTGACGAAGAAAATTAATAGGAAGAATTTGATAATGTATTAGGACAAAAAATGTAGAAAATACAGAAGATAGAGTTACAAGGAGAATTTTTGAAAATAAAACCTCCCCTCTTTGATGGTGAATGGGAAGAGGCAGTTGGCACCTGACTTACCAATATGAATAAGTATTTCCACCTGTACGAATACGATAATAATTTAAAAGCTCGCTTAGCCATCTTTTAGATTAAAGGAAAAGCCACCCTATGGTGGGAGGAAGTAAAAATGGTGCGTGGAGTAAATGAGCAAAGGATAACTTGGGAAAAGTTTCAAAGGCGTTTTTAGGAGAAATATTTAACTGAAATATTTTAGGATGAGAAGGCAAAAGAGTTGCGCAATCTTCGATTGGGTCAGTTTTCTATGGATGAATTCATAGAGAATTTACATCCTTGCTTCATTATGTTCCTTGCATACGGGAAGAAAAAGTGAAAGTGCAATGATTTATTAGTAGTCTATCATTGTTCATGAAGGAGCATCTAGAGTTTGATAACCCAAAGACCATGGACGAATTTATATGAAAGCTCGATTATGCTATCAACAAAATAGGATAAGGGGAGATGAGGGAAAGAGATGGGATGAAGAAAGCGGATTAATTTTACCTCTAACAACAAGGTAAATGAGGCCATAGTCAACAAGCGACACCATAAAGGGCAAGGAAACAGAAATATGAACATAAATCAGCCTAGATTCAAACTTCCAAATGAGTCTAACACAAATGAGTCTAACACAAATGAGTAGTCGAGCAAAACTGAAATTGAAGCAACATCTAGACCTCCAGTACAGTGTTGGGGATGTGGATGACCACATTACATCAAAAAAAGTCCATACCTTAAGGGAACTAATCAGGTTACACAGGTTCAAGGTGCATCAACTGTCGGAGAAGTGGCAATAAGTATTCCTAAAATAAATGCTTCCCTTGAAGACCAACATGCGGAATAACAACCAATCATGATAGAATTTGAAGGTAAAATATTCAACCGAACTATATCTATTTTAATTTATGAAGGAGCTACTTTGAGTTATATTAGTCACAAAGTAGTAGAACAATGTTGTTTGCAAGTTGTTAAGTTTAAGAATCCTTGGTTAGTACAACTAGCCACAGGAGCAAAGAGAAGGGTCTTGGCCAAGGTCAACAATTTCCCCCTAAAGTTAGCATGTCAGTCTATTATGGCAGACATGAATGTGTTGCCCCTAGGATCGTATGATATCCTAATAGGTATGGACTCATTGGAAAAATATTGGTCCCTCATTAATTGTAAAACCAAAACGATTAAATATATGGATGAAGAAGGAAAGAGGTAGGAAATTTAAGGAATACTAAGACCACTGAAATTAAGACTAGTAACAGCCTCTCAATTTGCAAAATGTATAAGAAAAATATGTCAAATTTATGTAATACAGGTACGATATACTAATTCAAAGGAAAAATTTATTTCTTTAGAAAATATACACATGGTGCAGAATTTTCCAAACATGTTTCCTGAATAAATTTTGGGATGTCCTCCAAAGAGGGATATAGATTTCACCATTGAGTTTATCATGGGAGCTACCCTAGTATCCAAAGCCCCTTATCACATGAGCATACCAGGTTAACATAATTAAAAATGTAGCAACAAGAACTACTTCATAAAAAATATATCCACCCAAGTGTATCACCTTGGGGAGCTCCGATGCTTTTCGCTAAGAAGAAAGATTGAACCTTGTGAATGTGCATGGATTATTGATAGTTAAATAAACTGACCATCTACAATAAATACCTTGTACCTCATATAAATGAGTTGTTTTATTCAAGTGAATGGTGCAGTTGTGTTTTCAAAGATAGACATACATTCAGGTTATCATCATATTAGAATAAAGGAATAATATATAGCACAAACATCATTTAGAACTAGTTATGGGAATTATGAGTTCATTGTGTTTCCCTTTGGGCTAACTAATGCTCATGTGACCTTCATGTGCCTCATGAACAATGTATTTCATCAGTAGCTGGATAAATTTGTGTTAATTTTTATCGATGATATAATAATTTACTCTCGGAATATAGAAGAACATAAAGAACATCTCCGTATTCTTCTGCAAGTTTTAAGAGAACATCAAATGTACGCCAAGTACATCAAATGTGATTTCTTTAAAGAACAAATCCAGTATCTAGGACATGTCATTACGAGGGATGGAATTTTTATGGATCCAGAGAAAATAAAAACTATAATAGAGTGGCCAGTATGAAAAGACGTGGCTGATATAAGATCATTTATGGGTCTAGCCAAATACTATAGGAGATTTGTTGAAGGATTTTCCAGGGTGGAATATCTCATTACCTGTATGAAAAACAAAGGAATAAATTTTAAATGGACAATCGATTTTCAAAGGAGTTTTGATCAAATTAAACATTTACTCACCACCACACCCATTTTGAGCATTGTAGATGCGAATAAAGATTATGTGGTTTGTACAAATATGAGCAAGGAACTTGTAGGTGGCGTACTAATGTAGGAGGGTAGGGTTATTTCCTATGAGTCTAGGAATCTTAAGGATCAAGAGAAAGAATGTTTAGCCTATGACTTAGAGCTAACATTAGTCATTCATGCATTAAATATGTGGTGACATTAATTGATGAGTAGTTTTACTAATGACTGATCCTCATAGTTTAACTAAATATTTTAAGCAACCCACTCTGAATGTTAGGCAAACTCGTTGGGCCAACTTCCTAAGTGAAGTTGATTTTGAAATCAAGCACTTGAAAGGAAAGGAGAAACGAGTTGTGGATGCATTAAGTTAGAAGGTAAAATATATATATGAGGTATCTTTAAGTGAAGTGAGAACTACATTTAATGAGCAGATTAAGGAAGAAACAATGCAGTATCGAAAGTATAAATTCTTATGGAAGCAAGTAAAATTTTTAAGCAAAAATGAACAACAACTGGGATATGAGGTAAATCAAGAAGGTATACAGACTTATAGGGGGTGAATGTAAGTACCTAACCAGAAAAATATTAAAGACATAATTTTAGATGAATATTATAAAATTTTGTATGAAGGTCACCCCGGATACCAGAAGTTAATTATTGCACTTAGAAAGGAATATTTCTGGCCCATTATCAAGAAATAAGTAGCTGACTATTTGGATCGCAGTCTGGAATCCTAGCAAGTGAAAGTGGAACACTGTCACCTAAATGGATTACTCCACCCATTGCCTATTTTGGAATGGAAGTGGGAAACTATTTCCATCGATTTTATTATAGGACTACCTAATTCTAAAAATAAGAATGACTTAATAATGGTGGTAGTAGATAAGTTGACTGAATCTACTCACTTCATACTAGTACCATCGACTTAAAAGGTTTAACAAATTGCTAACATATTCATGCAAACAATTTTTAGATTACATGGAATACCAAAGAATATAATTTCTGACCGCGATGTAGATTTTACTTTGGCTTTCTGGAAAGCCTTGTTTGGAGGTTTAGGCACACAACTACATTTCAAAACTGCTTACCATCCTAAACCGGATCGGAAGACTGAGCGAGTAAATTAAATAGTAGAAGATATGCTGTGAACTTATGTAATGCAACAACCATCTAAATGGGAAGATTTCATACATTTGGTAGAGTTTTTTTACAACAACAAATATCAAACATCTTTGCAAATGAGTCCATTTGAAGTGTTATATGGACACAAGTGCAGGACACCCTTGAACTGGGGCATCCCAGAGGATAAATTAATGCTAGGGTCAGACATGTTCGAGGAAATGGAAGATATGGTTGAGAAAGTATGTTCCAATTTAAAATTTTCTCATGACCGACAAAAGAATTTTGTTGATGAGAAGAGAAGTTTTGGGGAATTTCAAGTTGGATATCATGTTTATGTTTGGGTACGAAGTAAGAAGAGTACATTGCAATGGAGTGGATGAGCTAAATTAGCACCCTTATTTTATGGCCCTTTACAAATTCTGGCTTGAATTGGGCCTGTGGCTTATCAACTTGCCTTACCCACCCATATTCATGTGTATAATGCCTCTCATGTTTCTGTATTAAAAAAATACATATATGATCTTAATCATATAATTAATTGGTAGGACATATAGGTAATTTAGAAGAACTACTTAAGAACATGACATACTATAAATAGGTTGTAAGACTGATTACCAAAGGATAGGACTGATTAATTTTTTTCTCTCTTTGTGTATAGGTCGAACAACAAGGTGAGTTCTTGCTCAAACCTCTGGGTATAATTGATCTGAGAGAAGTAATGCTATGAAAACGAGTTATCACCCAAGTTAAAGTGTAACGGTAGCACTTTGGACATGAGGAGGCCACTTGGAAAAATGAACAGGTTATGGGGAAGAATTTTCCAAATCTCTTTCCAGAAGAGAAACATCGAAATGATGTTTAATCTTAGGGGGAGCGAGATGTGATATCCGTAGAAAATGTAAATATTTAAATTACTGTAGATTAAACAAATTGAATACTATTATGAGTTATATAATTATTTATTTGGGTTAAGTTATGCAAAAATGGAATGTCATAATAATGACAATTATATATATTTCTCACATGTCAGGTAGTTAGGTTAGTAGTTACTATCCCTAACCAATTCCTTAGAGATTTATTCTCAAGGAAATATCAAGAGGGTATGTGTATCTGACATGAAGAGAGAGGATGAGGATTGAAAATGAGAATACTGCATTGAGATGTCAGTCAGTTTTCTGGAGCTAAGTATGGTTAGGACTAGATAGTTGTAATAAGAAAGACCGTTAGTCTTAAGAAGAAATTTTTGCATGTGAGAAGTAGCTCGGGGGGAGTCAAGTTGGTTTTGTCGGTCTCACTTTTGGAAGGAAAATAAAAAGGTAAGCTAAGGTTTGATAAGAGACTATCGTCACGGAATTGGAAAATATTCAGATAAGTAAAATCTTGCGCTGTATAGACACAAGGTTACTATATGGTTGAAGGATTTAATGTTTCCAATTACATGAATAACTTACTCCATTTAATAATAAGATAATTCTTACTATTATGTTTAAGAAATGAAAGAACAAATTGTTATATGAAAATTACAGAATAGCTATATAATTTTTTAAGTAGGAAATTGACAAATATGAGAACTTTCATTCTAGAAAGAAACTATTATGTCTCTAGTTTTCCCCAAAGAAAAAGAAAAGAGAATTTCCCTTGAATAAATACTGCTACAACAGAATAATACATTACAAAAAAATAATACCATATGAATGAGTAATGCCACAAACAGATTATTAAAACTACAGAGCATCGAAAATGAAGTATTATATACAAATTTAGCAACTAATAAACAAGCACAAGAGGATGGGATAATAATGTAGTTCCAATCTAAGAGGGTTGAAGAACCATTTTGACATCCTAATTGTAAATATACAGTTAATCAAAGATTTATATACAATTTCAAGATCCAAGTACAACTGATTATTAAACAACTGCAAGAGAGATTAAGCATGAATTTAACCATGAAAAACTCTTGTCCATAACATTAGGCAGATTAAGGTAAATCTAGAAAAGATGTTGATAATAAGTAAAGTATAAAACAATACACCATCCACTTACGAGGGCCTGCCTCATATGGATAGAAGCATCGCCTCTCCTATAAAAAAGGTCTAACAGAGAGACACAATGCAAGTACAAACCCGGGTTCAAGTAACCAACCCAAGGGCCTTCCTTCCAAATTTAAAGTAACTAAACAAGCTTAGGCCAAGCCCAAGCAAAACAATTGTTCAAGTACAAACTAAGTTCATGTAAAACGCAGAACAAGAACAATAATATCATAAGAGATCAAGATAATAGTCTCAACGAGGGTTTTTAGACTTTCGAACCAAAACCCTACTCTAATGTTAAAACCTAGGGGAAAACACAACTTGGGCAAAGCACAATACTAGATGATTAGGCATGACAATTTCTCTCCAGCATCTGCGAGCCAAATATGGGACTGAAACTCTAGCATCTGTTCCCAAATCATGGAAGGTGATGAAAACCCTCCAAGCCTCAACTGGGAAGGAAATGCACAGAGTTATAAAAACTCACAACCATTTAAATAAAATAAAAAACAAAGCCATAAACTCAGAAATTATGGTAAAACCTTTTAAGTGGAATTAATAGTTTATGGATGCCCTCCTCATAACAGAGCACCAAACAGAGAATCTAGAACCCTGCAATGTTTCAAACGAACTGGAATTAAAGAAATAACCTAAAACGAATACCAACAAAAGAGGCTCAGAACAACCAAACTATGCTAAAGAAAGATTGACAGAGAAAAACCCTACTATTCTCACCTATGAAAGAGAGCCAGAACCTCCCCAGAAGTAGAATGACTAAATCAGGAACAATGAAATGCCAAGGAAATGAGGTAGCGACGAAGGCATAGGTTAACGAGGTCACTCTCCACCGTTTGATGCGATACCACACAAGGAAACCATTGAAGGGGAGCATCTTTCAATGCCAGGAAGGTCAGATGGGTTGCAACAAAAGACTCCATATTCATAGCACCTCTAGGCCTAGGAGTCATGTCTCCAAGTAAGAATTTAATGCAGCGTTAAAACAAATTTCCGTGAAACATAAACATTGGGTGAATAGTAAGTAAGGGCAATAAATTGCCCTAGGCTATAGCTTAAAGCTTAAGTATGACTTCTTTATAGTTAGGGTAAATTCCTAAAAAATCTAACCCTTTTAATTTATGATTTGGTTATAATTTAAAAGAAATAGGAAAGACTACCATTTTGATTTATGATTGGGTTATAATTTATAAGAAATAGGAAACACTATACTATTTAGTAATATCAGCTATTTGGATTGACAAGTTCTTGTTTTTACACTTACCAAGAGTAACATTTGCTTTTATATAAATTTTCAGTATCACCTTTTAGGCTTATGTTACATAGGTGCATGACAAAATCTGATAAATCTTAAAAAATAAATAATCTAGCTATGGATGGTCAAAAATCAACACATTCTTGTCTTTATGCATAGTCACCTATAATTTATTTTTGAAGCTTTATCAGATTTAGTATCAATATCATGATAATGAGTCACACTTGCCCACTAAAAATCAAACTATGAAGTTTAAAATAAATATTAATAATTTTTTAATTTTTACATGCTTAATTTTGTGTATATTTTATAGTAACTTTTGTTCACAAATTTCTGTAATGTTAAAGTTAAAAGGTGTAATTTGAAAATTTTAATTAAATTGAAATAATTACTTTTTAAAAACCAATACGTCATTAAAAAAAAATGATAATTTGATTAAAAATAGTTTAAATTTTATTATTGTAATATGTAACCATTGTACTTTAAACATAATTTCATTAAAATATAATTATAATCCTATAATCTAAAGTTAATTAAATTTAACTCACGTGATAATGTTAATTAGTTAAAATTTATTTGAGGAGATTTTTAACCTTTTTCAGAATTTAAGATTTATAAATGAATGCATTCATTGGCGTTTTCTTTAGTTTTCTTTTAATTTTTCCAAGTATAATTGTCTCCTCTTCATCAAAATCATTTGATATTGCTTTGATTTTTAACGTTATTTGTTGCGAATTTATTATTTTTACTTTGATGTGGGAAGTTGAACATTTGACATGACAAGTTGAGCAGTGGGAAATATTAAAATTTCGGGAGGAGTTAAGCAGTAGGCAACATTAAAATTTCGTGTAAAGTCGATATAGATTTAAGTTTTAGCAGTTTAAAGAATTGATTAATAGCAAAATATTTTAATATTTTTTGTTTTCCATATAAAAGAATTATGGTATATATATATATATATATATATATATATATATTTTATTTTATTCCGAAAAATATATATATATATATATTCTCCACAAAATTTAGGTTGAAATACTTACTTGTTAGATTTATATTTAAAGATTTTAATTAAGTGAATATAAAAATGAATTCATTTTTATTTTATTTTATCTTATAAGTAAAAAAAATTATAAACTTGTTAGTATGAGAAAAAATGATATTGTTGCAGTACAATCTCTTAGAAGAGAATATGAAACTCTTTCCATGCATACTAAATATTTTTTTATTAATGTTATGGAAATGGAAAGTTAAATTATTATTTATAGAAAATATTATATAAAAAATTGTTGATATTTTTTAAAGAAATTTTCATATAAAATCCAATTTCAATGATGTATTCATTAAAGAGATTAAATATTTATACGTGATCTTTTCAATCTCATGACTGGGTGATAAATAGAGAACAAACTTTTCAAGAAAAAGGCCAATATATCTAAACAGAAAAGTCATCAAGTTGAGTATTTTTACAATAAGGATATTTTGATCATAATTAGGAGGAAGAAAAGAAACTAGAAGATGCTCATATTGACAAAAATATTTTTATGCCAATAACAATGGAACAAATAATGGTAATAACGATGGGAAAAAATGGAAATCCCATGTTAAATGATTTCATTAGCTTTACTGATAAAAGAATATAGAAAATACCAAGTTAAATATTTTTGTTGTAAAATATTATCCATTAGTAATATGATTATTCCTGAGGAAAAATCTTACAACCTTTATTTGTGTCAAGAAAAATGAAATGTGGTCACTATAATTTTGGCCTAATTTAATTAATAAAATTTCTAAAGAAAAATGAATTTTAAATATTACTTATAACAATAACATAACTTCTATCATTTTAAATATTATGTACAACAATCACATAAATTTTATCATAAATGAATTTATTATATATATATATATATATATTAGGATTGGAGAAATTAACTACGTTTTGAAATCTGGACCATTAAAAAAAACAAGTAGAACCCAACCATTCAACGTAGAACTTTAACGAGGATTTGAAATCTCATCAAATTTAAAAAAAAATGGAATCCAACAATTCAAAGATGGAGCTCTTAATCCTAATAATTGGATATCCACATGAATTTTGAATTTAAATGGTAATTTGATGTTTGAATTTTCTATTTAAATTGTAACTAGGGGAGGGATGTTAGTTGTTGGATGTGCTTTCAATAGGCCACATAGTTGCCACATCAGTTGTACAAAAAGCGGTTGACTAGGCCTCCGAGCTGTTGTGGTAAGTGGGTAATCAAGATTTACCTTGAAACGGTCATTCTCCTTCATGATTTATGGTTTCTCTCATGCAATGTTTAGGGTTCAATCTTCTTTTGTTCAGGGCCGATTATGTTTTTTTACCATGACTATAGTTCAATCGACTTCCATTTCTTGTTCATGTGCTACTCCATATTTTTGTTGCCATGTATTTGTTCTTGTGAGCACTACTTTATGGGTTGTTTAGGGTTTAGTTTGTTGTTGCACATGGCACTACTTTATGGGTTGTTTAGGGTTTAGTTTGTTGTTGCACATGGTTTAGCCTTGTATGGATCATTTCTGCATGCCCATGACATAGCAGTGCTTGGTTAACTTTTCTGTTGTCAACCCTTTACAAGGTTTCAGTCAGTTTAACCGTGGATACGGATGTTTCCTACTCCAGTGGGTGAATATGAAGGTAATCTTTCTACCCCTGCAAGTTTACATAAGAATTTTATTTGTTTATATGTTATTTTAAGTTTTTTTTTCCACCCATTGTGTTTTGTGTTGCATATATACTTGGTTATGGTTGCAAGTCATGTATGGCGAGTTGTTGGGCTGTTCAACAGTGATGCAAAGGTGCAACTTGGTGGCTTTGTCAATGGTTGTCCTGTAGGATTTTTAATCGTACGAACCCACTATCTATGTTTTTTTCAACAAATTCTAGCCATATTCTAGGAATATTACTCCATTCGTTGGTTTCTCTGAAAATTCATGGGGTTTTTATAAAAATTCATAGGGTTTTGTAAATTTTCATAAATTTGTTTGCTATATGCTTGTAAATAAAGCTTTTTTATGATACCAAATTGTGGGTTCTCTGTAAATTTGGTTGTTTTTGTAAAATTCATACTTTTTTGTAGATTTGTTTGCTATTTTCTTGTAAATTATGGCTTTTGATGTTGCTAAATTGCATGTTCTCTATAAACATGGTTATGGTTCTCGTTTTTTTCTAAATTCAAAGGGTTTGTCAAATTAGTTTGGTGTCTCTTGTAAATTGAGGTTTTCCTTTCTTCTAAATTGTGGGTTCTCTATAAATTTGGTTTAGGGTTATATTCATAGAGTTATCTCTTCTGTAACAAATTCCCCATGATCTGCTTTTATGGTTTGATGAGGTAACAATATTCGTAGTGCAATAATTTAAAGATGTCATTCATATTAGCGAGGTTGTTGATTTTATAGTCGCTTCTTCCTTAGTGTGCCACAAATTTTAATTACAGGTTGGATTTTCATTTTGTTTACACCCTTTTATAACCCTGTGCTTGGCCAAATTTCCTTGTTCTTCCTTCAGAGTAGCATCATAAAATTTCTGCGGGTAAATGGATCATTGTTTTTATTTTATGTTTTCCATATCAATTTTCCTTATATGATTTTTCTGATGCCTTTCTTTGCATTCCAGCATGTCAAACTTTGTTAACTAATATATTGTTGATGTTTCTAGAGTCCACATGTTCTTGTTTCATCACACAATTGACTAGGATGTTGTTGAAATAAGGAATTACTGATCGGGGGGGGGGGGTGTGAATTAGTAACAGTGAGGTTGTTAAAACTTTTTATGAATATGTCTTTAGTTATTTCCTCTATTATCTGTTACTTATGAGAGAATGCATATATAATACAAATGAACATCGAGATAAGACATTCACATGTACATACAATCCATCACATGAGAAACATACACATATTGACACCAGTGTTTTTACTTGGAAACCTGATGGGGTAAAACCACCAATTTTATTGTTGTTATGAGGTAAATCAAGCACCTAATTAATTACATGAGTTTGTTTGTGAGCACCAACTCACAGGAGGCGGTGATCCCCATAAGATAGAAAATACCTACTTTCCAAGGGGCACCAACCTCTTATGAATGTAGGCCACTACCTTCTCTATCCGATGTTCTAACTTTCATATAATTTGCAAAATGAAAACAGAGGAAAATACATATACGGAGAATAGGCTCTCTCAAACTCACACGGTATCACCTTATCCTCTACTCACTACTACATACACTTTTCTCTTGGCTTTTTGTTCCATTGTCTCTTTGGAGCACTCTACTTCAATCCAACAACTTGATCCAGTTGCACATCTCTTATGCACTCTGCTCTAATCTCTTAATCATATACAACATTGTTGTCTTTCCTCCCATTGCATAATGTAAATCAGAGATTTTGTTCCTTAGTTTCACTCTACTCAACGTTGTATCTGATGTCTGTTTCCACACTACTTGGGTATACTGCTGTATGATACCTCCATACTAATGCTACATCTACTAATTGATGTTTTTCACTGTATGAAACATGAGGATGGGTTCCTGAGCGCTTCACCAACTCTAAGTGTGATCCTCCATGCCAATAATTTAATCTTAGATCACCTTTGCACTCTAGAAAGACTCCCCATGCTTATTAAAATTATAATAGAGCTTGGAATGTATTCTTGCATGGCTTTGTTCTTCCCTTAATTCGTTGAATCATGAAAATAAGATCATAGGTCCCTTTTTTATTCTTGAGACAGAATTCATTATCTAATCTTACATGTTGTTGTCCTTGTTTCCTTGGCCCAACGATATTTGATAATGGTCATTCACTCCATCAACCAACTCCTTTGGTTTGCATTTACTCTCTAGTTTCTCACCCATTCATCCTTGAACACTCTTTATTGTTGTATCAGAGCCATAACTCATCGTAACTTATATTAAAATAACATTACAAAATCAAACACTTCCAATTCCCTTAGCCACTTAGTGCTTAGCCCCCTTCTCATTTTATTTCTCGTATGACCACTACTTGATACCACTAACTTAGTGCTTAGGTGATAGAGCCTTTATGCTCCTGCCAGGTGCCTATCTCCCTATGTATAGCTCTCACCCTTGGTTCTTTTTGGTTTTCTAAGTCCAGATTCCATAATACATCGAAGCTCCATACACCGTAACTTTCTTCAAAGTTTATTTAAGGTGAAGTTCTAAAATCCTAGGTGCTAGCCTCGCTCTATGACCTTGGCTCTATTAGTCCCCTAAATTACCGTGCACCAATGCATCAAAGTCCCTTTCATAGTAAATTTTCTCTAAAATAATTTATGGAGGGGTTTTGAAGTTTCAACCTCAGAAATACTTCCCACATGGCATCGCACAATTCTTGGGTGCTCAGTCTTCTCTATGCCCTTAGTTCTTTGGGTCCTCATGACTGAGTGCCATTCCAAATTTGGTCCTCTTTATTAGATCAAAACTTTTCTGTAAAACAATTAGACAGAAGTTATGAGAACTCCAACCTCTATTATTTCGACCTTCGAGATGATGTCACGTTGCCTTCATCACTGCACATGGCACGTCCTTAGTGGTGAAACATGTCACCCAAATTTAACCCATTAGGCCACCAAAAATACCGAATCAAACTACCATGTGTCCACCTTGAAACCAGATCATGCTAATGTCATCTACTATTTTATCTCCTCAAGGCTAATCACCTATTTCCATCTGTCCAATTGGAGGAAAGAAAAATGGTTCATTGCTTCCTGGTTTTCCAATGGTTTCCTTTGTATTCCCTCTCATTGTCAAACCTCGACACTTCAAAAAATTAAAATTTATAAGGAATTATAAGGTTTTGAGGTTCTGATGGACTCGATCTTCTGAGGTTTTGATATCAGGTCTCGATGTGCTCTGACCTTCGATGTTCCAGTGGCCTCCAACTTTCGATATTTTGATATGCCCTCTGCTCTAAGGTTATAATATTGGGTCTCAATGTTCTCTGACCTCTGATATCAGATTGAAACTTTTTCTCAAAAGAATTATAATGGAATCTAACCTTCTATATTCTATCCTCTTGAGGTGCCGATTTTTTAGATTGCTCTGATATTATGACCTTCTTAGGTCTAACTTCGACAGTCGATAACTTTTGATCCACGAGGCCATTTGTAGATTTCAACATGCCTTTGGAAATCTATTTTATTGCACTTTCTAGGGGAAAGTGTTTGATATAGGCTGTGAGCCCATATTCTACCTGAGAAATGGTTGTAAACTCTCTGCCTCAACAATAATCTGATTGACATTAATGCCAACATACCAAATGCCACAATCCATCCATAAAATGCTAATTGTCCAACAATATCCCCCTTTTTCATTGATGGAAACAACATAAGCTCCCCATAAAACTAGGCATGGTCTTCGTCATTGTTGTTATTCTCCATGGTAATCCTCTTCCCCTTTGGCATCAATGGCAAAGGATGCCCTTAAATACTCCCCCTAAACCACTGTAGCCTACTCTTCAATTGATCTCGTATGTTGAGTAGCTTCCAACACACACTATAGTTGAGTCATTTGAGACAAGAAGTCATAACCCCTCTCTATTTCCTAAAATATTTGAAGGGTTCTATTGCTAGTGGCTTATTAAAGATATATATGCAAGTTGTTATTTAGTGGCCAAATATTCAAGTCTAACAACATTGGCTGCTATTAACACCCAGGTTGTTCCCTATGACTCCCAAGGGAATACGGCCGGGGTAACCACTAACCAATCTTTTGATCACTGTTTCTAGCCAAACTGTGATCAGAGAGGGCTCTCTCTTTATGATTTGTATCTGTTTATGATAGGGTTTTAGGCTAGGTATTATGCACAGGTTTTGTTTATGTTTTGGTTGAAGAGTTTCTTTCAGGTCTTGTGATGTAGTATTCAAAGAGTCAAAGATCATTGGGCAATGGAGTCTATAGCTACAGGTGTCTAGAAACCTTGAGGTGAATTGGTGAAACTTACAGGGCCATTTGGATACTTCATAGAACAAATTTTTGATTTATAACAGGAACAGGTAAAACAAGCAGTGAAAGCATTTCAGAATTTTCACCAGAGTGTTTAAGTATTTCCACCAAACTAGTTATGAGAAATGGATAGATGTCTCAGGGGCAAACTTGAATCCCTGGGAATATCTATCACTGTAAAAGATATAGTTTTAAAGTGCAGCAACTAAGAATTACACTTCATTTACTGTATCTGAAGAAAACATGGATAATAGCTTAGATTGAGTTCAGGGTAATCAGTGATTAAATCCTGGAACTATTCTTCTACTTTGCTATTAAGTGTAAAACAATTAAACAACAAAAGAGAACAAAAGACTCGAAAACATGTAATACAGAGATTTAAGAAAGACTTATTGTTTTATGAAATACTCTGGAATCCTGCAACATTCACCATTCATCACAACGCATCAAGGTACACCAAGCTTTGGAAATTCCATTCTCCCTTTGTATTATTGCTCTCCGAATTTTACAGTAAGTGAAGTCCCCAAAATGAAAATAACAACAACCCCTTAAGCTTCAGTGAGGGGCGAATATATACATACGATTTTACAAAAATATCTGAGTTCTAAGTTATCTCAGACTTAATGTTCTCACCAACTTTTGAGATATTATTATCAGAAATTTATTACAGCATTGAATACAAAATAAAGGCGTCTTGATGTTCTGTCAGAAGATATTCTGGCCTTTGGGAGTTGCTGAGTCGGTTGGGGACGTGCTGTTCAAAATGTGGCTAGCTGTCATCGTTAGTGATGAATCACTTTTGGGATGTTTTTCAAACATTAACTCTTTTACACTTGTCTTCTGTTGACCTGAGCTGGCAGTGGCCGAATGTCTTGAAACTACCGTGGCAGAATTTGGAGCATGGCCTGCCACCAGTCCTCCTTAGGCATTTGGTGCCTCCGAATTTTGATTAGAGTCTCATCAAGCTCTGTATATCTGAAAAAACTAGGAGGAGTTTCAAATAAATGATTTATCTCATTTTCAACAAAAAATGAGCCTTCGAGCTTAGTGTACAAGCTCTGTCCTGTTGGAGGAACTGTTTCCTCAGAAGTACTGCTGGATGCAGTGATTTGATTTTCAATGTAAGCGGCTGTCCTGTTTGCAAATTGATCTCTGCTGATCAATTTTCCTGTGCTGCTCAACAGGCTAGGCAGTCCTCTTGCTTGTAGCATTCCCATTCTGAGTTTATAATCCTCAACTTCAGTCTGTATCTCATAACTTCTTCTTTCTGCCGTCTGTACATAACCTCTGAGAGTTAGCACCTTTTTAGCCATGAGGATGGCCTCTGTTCTGTTGGTGATTCCAACGGCTGCCAGCTCCTCTTTGTCTTGCCTGTTCAAAAATTCTATTAATTGGCTGGCTTGCTCAGGTCTGTTTCCTAACACTGTCTTGGCCCTCTGGACATCTGTCTGGGCTTGTACAATTAAATCCATATGCTCATGCATTGTTTTAATGGATTTCCACTGTTTGATAACGGCTTGGGTAATTTTATTCCACAAGATTCTTTTGATTTCTGCCATAGTATTTTCCAGATTGAGCTCCTTCTCCAGGGCCTTTATTTTATCTTTCTGAGCCTTAATCTGTCTGCCCTGTTCTGCTACCGTTATCTTTGATTGATCATATTTGGCATCTATCTCTGCCAGTTTTTCTTTTGCTTTCCTTATTTCATCCGCCTGTAGCTCCATTGCCTTGACAGCTTTGGTTAATTCTTCTACACTGGGGTGGGCATCTGTAGCTGCTGTTGTACCTGCTGCTTCTGTTGTGGGGGCCACTGCTGCCCCAGAAGTTGTTGCTGGTGTGGAATCTGTTGGAGGAACTTGGAGTGTAGATCCTCCCTGTTTGTCTTGCAATGCTCCTTCCAGCTCTTTCTCTAGCTCTTGGATCCTTTGATCTTGCTGTAATAAGAGGTCAAGTTGTTCATTAACTTGCTTTTCCTTTTGCAATTCAGCTGTCTGAGGGTGTTCTGTAGGTAACAGCTTCAACCTCTTCTTCATGGCATTTAGATCATCATCCTTTTTCTTCATGAGGGCTTTTACCCCGGTTGGATCACTAGGGTCATGCCCTAGATCAACAATAATCTCCTCAAGAGATTTTATCCTATTGTCCTTGGCCTTAGAGGACAACCTCTCAAAATCTAGTTGAGTGTTTGTGTTCTTCAAAGATTCCTTCAGCTCATGAGCTAATGTGGCCTTCTCTACCAAGGTGGCATAGACCATCTCCCCAGTCTGCTTGTGGAGCTCAATTTGGTCCATAGGATGTATGTCTTTGGCCAGGACCTCCACCCTTGTTTTGATGAAATCTGCAGTTGTCATTGGGTGCGGCCCCTTGGGTTTGAAATGGCTGAATATCATTTTTTCCTCTTTGAAGTCGTAGACTGACATCAACCTTTCCTGCTGGGCTGGAGTGGCATCTATAAACTGTTTGTAAACCTCAGCCCTCAACAACTCATTGGCTGCCTTGATTTGTTTGAAGGTAGCCTTAGCACCTTTAAGCTTCTGGCTTTGCTGAGAAGAGGATGACACCTCCAAACCAAGCTGTAAATTCTGCTCCTGCTGAAAGGAGCTTGTCCCTGTGTGTTGGCTGCCCTCCCTATCCTTTGCTGTATCGTTTAAGACATCTTCAGTAATGTCTTCCACCTCTGGGGAATCTGCCCTTTGCCTTTTGGCTTCTGGCTGGTGGGAGGATCCACTGAGGGGAGTGGACTCTTCTCTTTGCCTTTTAGTACCCCTCTCTTCATGCGCTGGGGTCTGCAAAACTGAGGTAGTTAATGGCTCAATTTGAGGTGGCGGTGTTTGCATTAGGGGGGTTTCTGGCAGCCCAGTTTGTGGCAGAACGGTTTGCCCTTGTTGCTGCTCTGTTTGTTGTTCCGTTTGCTGATCTTTTTGCTGTGACTGTTGCTGTGACTGTTCCTTTTTTGCTTCATCCTCTGCATCCATTTTTCCTTTTCCTTTATCTAAGCCTGGTGCTGCTGTAGAGAGTGTCTGCGGCGCTGTCCTGGTAACTGAGGTCCCTCCTCCCACTGATTGAGGCAGTCTGAAAGGTACCTGGAGCACATAGTCCAGGTCAATAGTCTTCTCAAGTTCTTTCATGTTTTTAAGCATTCTTTCTTCTTCAGTTAAGCTCTCAACTAGGGTGTCCAGCTGCCATTCTTGTAAGTTGGCATACTTTTCTATGTGTGGGTAGTGGCAGTGTTTAATCCCTAGGAGTCTGTACTTAGTTCTCCTAGCAGTGATGAAACCTTGAGGGTCATAAGGGACCCATCGAAAACTGTATGACAATTTATATTTGTCCTTGAGGATCAGGTCTGCAGATTCCCATCCTTCCTTCTTGTTCATGATGAAAGGGCCCAACTCATTTTTGAAGTTAAGGTGTGCCTTTTTCTTGGAGCTGTGGAAATGGGTAAGGTCTGACTGAATCAATTGCCTGTAATACTCCAAGGCAAATAATCTCATAGGAACATACTTGGGTAGCCTGTATGGACAGAGCTCACAGCCATATACTCTGAACACAGTATGGTGTTCATATAGGTACCAGTCACCTATTTTGTATTTCTTAGACAGCTGCAAAGCTTTCTTGATCTCATTAGATACTCTGGGTGGAGGGGACTTCATAAGCATGCAGGAGACTGGGTACACAAACTGGTCAACAAATTCACAGTAGGTATAGGGTGAATTTGTGATTTCATGATAGACTGAGGTCCAGAAAATGACAGATCTCCTCTCTCCTTTGTTATCCAGCCTTCTGATGTAGCATGGAAAAGCTTCAGAATGATAAAACATGAACAGGTGGTAGATGTAAGCTGAGTATCTGAAGACCCCTTGTCTGTCCATTTTGCTCAATTGATCATGAATCCTATTGGCTATGAACTTAGCAAAGTTATACTTTCGGGCAGGGGGTTGACGTGGGCTGTAAGCAGACAACAATACGAGCATGGCTTGATCCACATGCTTACTGTTTTGGTAACCTAACACATAGGCTATCATGTCTAGTAGCAGCCTGCCTGAGTCATTGAAATGTTTATGCAGATAAGGGGGTGGCCCTGTAGGCTGGCACTCAGCTCTCATATAGTTCCTGGTGACCTTTTGCAGCTCCTCACTGGTCATCTTGTCACCAGCTTCCAGCAAGTACCTCATGGAGAAAGGGACTAGCAACTCCGTTTGATCAAACTGTAACATCTTGTTGATGGACTCAGCATTTATATAAAAGAGGATCCTCCCTGATGGAGTATTGACAGCTCTGTGCTCCAGATCATAGTTTTGAGCACATAAGTGAATGATCTCAGGGAAAACATTCACAGCTGGGAGACAGTAATAGGGCAGGTTTGACTCCCACATTCCATCTGTACCAAGTCCCTCCTTATGGTCTTCCCTTAGTGTAGTGAAGGTCTTCAAAAAATCCCTGTCTCCCTCAAAGTCATTGATGAGACAATCCTTGTCAATAAATGGCAAGGCCTCCAGTTCCTTATTGGTTTGATTCAGTGGAGTAACACTGAGGGAAGAGGATGCAGAGGCTGCCATGATATAGTCTGTATGTGCAGGGAGAGGTAATAGCTTGATAAGTCTTTAAAGACTTAAGCAGCAGGAAAACTGTACACAGTGTGATGTCCTCTTCTAGTGTAAAATTGTAAGCAGGTTGGTAAAATGCTGTAAAATCTCAGGGATGTGGATTGCCTAAGGGGACGTTGCAGAGCCAATGATAATTTATTAGGAAGAGTGCAGGTGGCCCGTACTTGGCAAAAGGGAACAATGCCAAGTACCTCGGGGGCAAATTTTGCAGTTTTAACCCGCGAACTGATTTCTCCAATGTCAAATTGTGGCTTAGGGATGGGACAAGTTGCTTGGGTTTGGTTTAGGTGCTAAGGTGGAGCTGAATTAAGTGAATTTATCAGTCTTTAATGGTGAATTCTACAAAGAATTGGAATTCATGGGCAAAGTGGAAGGAAATGGCAAAATACCTGGAAAATCGACTTGGAAGCTCGCGGGCCGGGTTGTGGCGACTTGGTGCCGTCGAATTCTGAACTTTGAATGGTCGGATTGTCGAATTTGATGGCTGAGTGAGAGGTTTCGCAGCAGCTGTTGGCAACGGCTAGTTTCTTTTTCGCATGAAAAATGAGCGAAAACGACTCATTTAGTCGTTTAAATCGTTAAATTTGGCAAAAGTGTGCATTTGGCGCTTTTCCGCCGATGACGTCAGCATGACGTCATGGCGGGGCCCAGGTACGGAGGTGACGTGGCAGCTGAGGTGTTTGCCAGGGTGGCAGGCCACGGTGGCGGGCGGGTACAGTGGCGGGTCCGCGTGGAGGGCCACGGGACGCTGGGGCAGGCACTAGCGAGGTGACGTCAGGATGACGTGCAAATGACGTGGGAGGAGAGTGGTATTAGGGGTGGCGGTAAGTGGGTTCCCGCACCACCTTTGGGCAAAGGCGGTAACGGGGAGGGGGGCTCCGAACAACCCCGCCGCCTGCCACGCGTCCCCTGTACGGGATGGCCGAAACCACTTTCCCCGGACGCTAAAGGTCGGTAGGTCGGGGAGTGAAAATGACCGCCCACCTTTAGATCTGGGCGACGGAGATCTGACGGCTGGCGGGCCTTCCGACTGGTCGAGCATGTTGGGGGGGGGTCCCGCCATTGCAATAAAATATTCAATTTAATGATTGGGCGGAGGACTATAGAAAAGTGGGTTCTTTTCGCAATTTTTGGGTTTTTTGGGTTTTTTCAAGGGTTTATATAGGAAAAGGTTTTTTTGTGCATTTTCAGCAGAGAGACGGTGAGGGTTGAGGGAGAAGATTTCTGCTCATAACCAGAGGTCAGAGCACATCCAAGACAAGGTTGACCACAGTCCCAGGTGGACCGAAGTCCCCTTAGACCATTTACTTGGCTATAATGCCAAAAGGAGAATATGTAGATAATGCTGGGATTTATACACCATGGTGTTTAATACTAGTAGGGGAAAAGGTAATATAGGGGATTTACATAGTAGAATTAGAGTTAATATGGATGAGAGGGTGAGTGGAGGGGGAAACCATTTTAGTTTATGTGAAACAAGCTTGGTTTCAAGAGTAGATCAAAATGAAAAGATTTTTAGACAAGAAATGTGGTTTTTAAAGATTAAGAACCACCATGAAAACTTAGTCTTTTCCATGAATCTCAGGCTAGTGAGGGAATGTTAGAAATGAAATTGGAGGGGCGTGAGGGAAATTAGTCATGCTTCCAGCTGTAATCTTTTGCCTTGCTGCCCACCATCACCAATCTTGCAATGATAGGGATAACCTTTCTGCAACCCCAGCTACCTACCCAGCTACTTGCCTAGCATTTTATTTCTTCTTGGAGGGTGCATTTGGACTTGCAAACCCTTACTTGCCTTTTCTTTTCCTTGGCTTTTTCTTTTGCTCTTTCTATCTACTTCTACCCTTATCTCTTCCAAGGTCCCAGATTACGCTGTTGGGATCCTTTTCTTCTCTACCTAAACTAGTTGTCTGCCAAGATTAAGCAGTTTGGACAGACTCCTTTCTCTATTCTATAACTCAAAATTGAAACATGGCATGATCCAGGTTAAACTGTTGAATCATCCACCAAAATTGAAATAAGGTCATCAACATTCGAAACACTTTAAACACCTCTTTTTCTCTAGGAAATATGGGATCTTTATAATACCAAAGCAGAGCATATTTGGACTTTCTTTGGCCAATCATGAAATATGAAACCTATTGGTATAGGTATCCAACAGATGCAACTTGTTCTCTTAAGAAATGGAAGTTGATAGGGATGTGATTGGTGTTGGAATGCATGATAGGATTCTTAGAGATACTAATGGCACTTGTATTATCACGTATGATTGGAACAGGATCAGTTAGCTCTACCTTAATATCCTTTAAGGTCTACTTCATCCATATAATTTGGGAGCAATAAGTGTCAGTTGCAATATACTCCGCTTTAGTAGTTGATAAAGAAATGGACTTTTTCTTGCTAACTGATGAGACTAAGAACTTTCCCGAAAAGAATGTTGCACCTGAGGTGTTCTTCGTGTCATCAATATTTCCTTCCCAATCAGCATAAGTGTAGACCTTAAACTTAAACTCTCTTCTTTTACCATACCACATTCCATAATTTTCTATCCCTTTAAGATATTTGAAAAACCTTTTGACAGCGACAACGTGACTTTCATGAGAGAAAGCTTGAAATTTGGCTACAAGACCCACAACTTGCATGAATTCTAGTCATGAAGCATTGAGATACATCAAGCTTCTTATCATGGATATCTATCCATTCTGATTTATCGGCGATGTCTCATATTCTTTTCATAATTTGAAGCCTATAACCATAGGTGTTCTAACTGGCTTTCAATATTCCAACCCAAACTTCTTCATAGTTTGTCATAGATAGTTGGATAGGGAGATAAACACTCCATTTCAAGACAAAGAAATTTGAAATCCGAAGAAGAAAGACAACTCTTGGATCACAGACTTCTCGAAATTTGTCTACATAAAGTTTTTGAATTAATGTCACAATTGTTACAAGTTGCCGCCAAAGATTATGTGGTCTGCATATACTACTACAACTAGTAGATGATTACCTTTATTATTTATGTATATTTTTTTGTCTACAGTACCTTTCTAAAAAATGTGTTACTCAAGGTATCGATCCAGTCTTAAGTATCAAGCTCTTGGAGCCTGTTTGAGCCCATATAAGTCCTTTTTTATTTTTCAAACAAACTCTTTATCTTCAGTGAGCGTGAATCCTTCTGGCTACTCAATATAAACCTCTTCTTCCAGATATCCACTGAGAAAGGAAGACTTCAAATCCATTTGATAAACCTTGATATCTTTATGACTCGAAAACGAAAGAAACATTATAATATCTTCGATTCTTTCTACTAGTGCAAAGGTTTTCTCGAAATCTATCCCCTCTATTTGGACATACCCTTTGTAGACCAAACAAGCCTTTCTCCTAATTACTTAACCCTTCTTAGTTAGCTTATTTTTTAAAACCCATTTTGTTCCAATGATTGTTTTCTCTTTGGGCCTTGGAACAAGTTCCCAACTGTCATCCTTCTTAATTTCATCAATTTCTTCATTCATAGCTCTCACCGAGAACTTTTCCTCACTCGCCTAGCTAGTAGTTTTAGGCTCAATCTAAGACAACAAGGCAAGATTTGGATAGCTTAAACTACTAATAGGTTTCCTCTTGGTCTGAACACCACGTCTCTAATCTCCAATAATTTGACTATCAGGATGTTGTTTTTGTACATACCTAGAGTTTGTTTTTGGCCTTGGATTTGTGCTCATTTCCACGTCTTCATTATATGGATTTGTTTCATCTTTAACTAAGGGCCTAATGTCTTAACTATCCTCTCCATCTGAGTTCATGTTTCCTTTGGAGGACTTACATTGTCATGTTATTTCATCTATTACTACATCAATGAAATCCTCAACCCTCTTTTTATGTTTGTTGTAACACTTGTGTCCTTTACTTAAAGAAGAGTACCCAAGTAATATACCCTCATCAATGCGTGAATCATATTTTCCAAGATTTTTATAATTCCTTTTGATGAATAATTTTCTCCCAAAAACCTTAAAGTGTTTAACTAATGTAGGTCTTCCCTTCCATAACTCATAGGGGGTTTTATCACTATTAGGCCTTAGTTGTGTTCTATTTTATAGATCCACTTTTGTATACATTTGCCTCATTCGTCATAGCTTGGGCCATTTCCTAGATTGTTCTATTCTTTCTCTCAACTAATCCATTTTGTTTCTGAATTTTAGTCACAAAATATATCCTACTATTGCCATGCTATTCACATAATTCTTCAAACTCCCTTGAAGTGTAATTTCGTCCTTTGTCTCATCTTAACCATTTGATCTTTAAATATTTCTCATTTTCTATTTCACCTTTAATTTTTTTCAAATGCTTAAATGCTTCTGATTTTTCTTTTAAGAGCATGATCCAAGTGGCCCTAGTAAAATCATAAATGAGAAACATAATATAACTTTATCCTCTTGTTATTTTTTCTCTAGTTGGGCCACAAATATCTATACGAATTATCTCTACTCGTCTAGATGAAGAGAACTCTTTTGGCTTAAATGAGCCCTAGTTTTCTTACCAAATTGACATGACTTACAGATTGAATTATGAGGCTGTGATAGTCTTGGAAAACCTCTCACAACTCCCATATTGCTGACTCTAATCAAACTATCAAAATTTATATGACCAAGTCTCTTGTGCCACAACCATGCTTCATTCATTTTTCTTAAATATAATTTTAATGTGGAGTCATCAAAAACATATACATTGTTGTGAGTTGTGATTGTTTTTCCCACTAGATTTCCATCTTTATAATTTCGGATCTCACATTCCTTGGATCAAAAGATCACTTCATAGCCATTATCACACATCTGGCTTACACTAAACAAGTTTTTCTTGAGACCTTAAACGTACACCACATTTTAAGCTTTCATCTTTTAATCCAAATTGACTATTCCTTTACCCTTAATTCTTGTTTAGGCATTGTTTGCGAAAGTGACATTTTTCCCTCTGTCTTTTTCTTTTAGCGACAAAAATTAGCTCTTATCCCCAGTCATATTCTTGCAACATGCACTATCCACATGTCATCTATTCTGTTTATTATGTGCAGATAGAGCAAGTCCACATCGCATGCTCTTTTTCGTTTTCTGTTTCTAATTATCCTTATCCTTTTGAGAAGTTGGATGCCAAATATTCTGGGACTTAGATAAGTAATACTAGAACTTTCTTCTTCACTCACTTTCCTTGTGCCCGAGATTATTATATTTAAAAAACTCAACATCACTTAACAAGGTAGAGAAGGCATTTTGATCTCTAAGAAGAGAGTTTTCAGATCTAAAATTCTTATACTTATTATATCTAGGATTTTCATCTCTTTCAATTTTGATCCTTCTACAATAAACAACCTTATGTCCAATATGTGGCACATATAACAATAACCATAAAATAATTAAGTGTACATATTGTTGGAAGGTTTATGAGTTTGTGCGTGTAGGCACTATTGGGTGTGGAGCTTGATTATCTTCTATATTCAAAGGTATCGCCGCATTGGACCCCAGTTCATAATGGGGTAGCAATGACACCCACAAAATATTCACTGCAGGGGGCATTCAAGGGGGTGGCTGCAAACTTTGGGAGTCCCCCCCCCCTGGTGGGGGGATCAAGGGAAACATCCTCAAAGCTAAGAATAGATGTAAAATTGCCTTGTAAAATGTTGTAATTTCGTAGTCAATCTGGGCCGTTCATTAGGCAGAGATATGGTGATAGAAGTTATGTTTAATTTAGGGTTTTTTTCCCTTGAAGATAACCCCTTGTTATATATGAGGGAATCATATTACGCTTATGTAGATCTATATTCTGAGCGAAGAAGAGAGAGGAGATTGAGAGTAAAGAGGGAATTGCAATGGATCTTCTATAAGTTGTATCTCTTCAGTTTACTGGATAATATAAAAGGAAGGACTGGCTATTTCTCTGTGGACATTGCCTAAATAGGGTGAACCGCATATATCTGTGTATCTCTTGTTTTATGTGTTTATATTTCTGCAATATTTTATGTGTTCCATCACTTTGTAATATATATATTTCTAACAACTAGTATTAGAGCCAAAAGTATTTTTGGCTGATAAACTCGCAGGATAGAAGGGTTCTTGGTTCGAGTGGGAGCAATGGTGGAAAATGGTAGGTTTAGGGTCAAAAAATTTAACGGCCAAAACTACCAGCTGTGGAAGATGCAGATGGAATATTATTTGTACAAGAGATATCTATACCAACCATTCAATGGAAAGACAAAGAAGCCGACGAGTATGACAAACATATAATGGGATATTCTCGACAAAAAAGCACTTGGAACAATACAGTTGTGCCTAGCACTGTCGGTAGTGTTTAATATTTCAAAGGAAACAACAAAAGAGGGTTTAATGTCAACATTGGCCAAACTATATGGAAAAACCTCGGCCTCAAATAAGATATTTCTTATGAAGCATTTATTTAATATGAAGATGTCAGAAGATGGATCTGTTACCGATCATTTAAATGAGTTTAATATAGTTACCAGTTAGTTAAGTTCTGTAATGGTAAATTTTGACGATGAAGTTAGGGCTCTGTTATTTCTATTCTCATTGCAAGAAAGTTGGAAAGTTATGGCCATTAGTAATTCTATCTCTGGATCTAGTACTTTAAAGTTTGATGATGTTGGCAGTGCAATCCTTAGCGAGGAAATGCGACAGAAAAGCTCCGATGAGACATCAGGTAATGCTTTGACTACAGAGACTAGGGGAAGAAAAATGGAAAGAGGAAAGAGCCCTGGATATCGAAGTAAGTCAAGAAAAGGTAGATCCAAGTCCAGATCGAGGATAGTGTGTTGGAAATGTGGGAAGAAAGGACACCTAGGGAATGACTGCAAGCCTTGAAAGGGAAAGGAAGGAGATGCACAACAAGAAAATAATCATGAAGCGAATGTAATAGGTAATGTGTTACAATATGCTTTGATTCTTTCATTAGAAAATATTATTGATGCTTGGGTGGCAGATTCAGGGGCCTCATTCCATGCCACACCTGATAGGAAACATTTTTATGATTATGTTCAAGGTGATTTTGGATAGGTTCGATTAGGTGATGATAAACCTTGTAAAATCATTGGAATGGGTAGATTTTTCATAAAATAAAAAATTGGAAACCAGTGGCTATTGAAGGAGGTAAGGCATGTTCCAGATCTGAAGATAAATCTGATTTCAACAGAGCAATTGGGAGGTGAAGTTTGCGTAACTACTTTCACAGATAAAACTTGGAAGGTCACTAAAGGATCATTGGTAATAGCGAAAGGACGAAAGGTTGGTACATTATATTTATTCAATGGTATTTCTAATTTTTTTAATGCTTTAACCTCTATAGGAGAAGATATGACATTGTGACATCATAGGCTTGGGCACATGAGTGAGAAGGGGATGCTGCTTCTTCACTCAAGAAATTTGTTGCCAGGTTTGAAGCATGTTGATTGAAAATTTTGTGAGAATTGTGTTTATGGAAAACAGAAGAGAGTCAAATTCTTTAGAGTTGGGAAAGAAAAGAAGAGAAAAAAATTAGAGCTTGTGCATAGAGATGTATGGGGACCTACTCAGGAATCATCTCTTGGTGGCTCTCATTATTATGTTACTTTTATTCATGATGCAACCATAAAAACTTGGATTTATTGTATTTGAAATAAATCTGATGTATTTGATACTTTCAAGAAATGGAAAGCTTTGGTTGAAAATGTGATAGGTTCAAGTGTCTCAGATCAGACAATGGAGGTGAATATTACAATGAAGAGTTTGATAGGTATTGTTCAGAGAATGGAATTCGTAGAGAGAAGACAATTCCAGGAACACCACAAGAAAATGGTGTATCAAAAATGATGAACAAGACAATCATAGAGCATGAAAGGTGCATGATATTGCATGCAGGATTTCCTTTACAATTTTGGGTAGATGCTGTAGATACCGTTGTTTCTATAATAAATAGAGGGTCTTCAAGTTCCTTGGATGGTGGTATTCTAGAGGAGGCATGGATAGGTAAAAAGGTAAACTACTCTTTTTTAAAGATTTTTCGTTGTGAAGCCTTTGTCCACATTAATAAAAAAAATAGAACAAAGCTTGAGGCAAAATCAAAGAAATGTACCTTTATTGGATATGGTGTTAATGATTTTGATTATCACTTTTATGATTATGAAAAACACAAAATCATTAGGAGCAGAGATGTCATATTCAATCAGAATGTTTTGTATAAGGATCAGTTGCCAGAAAAGAAACAAGAAAGAGAAAACAGAGAATACACAGTGCTTGACGAGATCACGTGAAAAGTGATGGTGCCTGAAAATCATAATGATCAACAGCCAGAACAACAACCACAACAGAAACAAGCACCTCAAAAACCTGAAAGTGGTGTTAGAAGATCTACCAAGATAAGTAGACCCCCTGAACGATACTCTCCTTCATTATATTATGTATTGTTGACTGATTATGGTGAATCAGAATGTTATGAAGAAGCAGTGCAGGTAGAAACCAGGAAGAAAAGGGAGAAAGACATGAAAGAAGAGATGGACTCCTTAGCACATAACCAAACTTGGGACTTAGTCAGGTTACCTACAGGTAAAAAAACATTGTAGAATAAATGGGTTTACAAGTTGGAGGAATAAGATGGAGGTAGAAAAAGGTATAAAGTTAGACTTGTGGTGAAAGGGTTTGCATAGGAAAATGGTATAAAATTTGATGAGATATTTTCTCCTATTGTTAAAATGACTCCAATCAAACTATTTTAAGTCTAGTAGGAGCTGAAGATTTTCATCTTGAGTAGTTATATGTAAAGACAACCTTTCTCCAAGGGGATTTGGAGGAAGAGATATATATGTAGCAGCCACAAGGATATGAGGTAAAAGGGAAGGAGAAACAAGTGTGCAAGTTGAAAAAGAGCTTGTATGGCTTAAAATAGGCTCTAAGGTAGTGGTATCTAAAATTTGACAGGTTTATGTTAGAACAAGGTTATACTAGATGTCACTCTGATCATTATGTTTATCTCAAAAGGAAAAATGATGGAAGCCATATTATATTGTTATTGTATGTAGATGGCATGCTTGTTGCAGGTTCTAACACGTAGGAAATAAATGTGCTCAAAAGAAAATTGGCAAACTCATTTTCAATGAAGGATTTGGGTGCTCCAAAACAAATCCTTGGTATGAGAATAACTAGAGACATGAAGAATTGCAAATTAACATTGTCTCAATGTGAGTACATAGAAAAGGTGTTGAAAAGGTTTAATGTGAAAAATGCAAAACCAGTTAGTATACCTTTGGCTAACCATTTAAAATCAAGAAGGAGGAGTGTCCCAGGGCTCAGGAAGAAATGGCTCATATTTCTAAAGTTCCATATGCATCAATAGTTGGAAGCTTAATGTATGCAATGGTTTGCACAAGGCCTAATATTGCACATGCAGTGGGAGTTATAAGTAGATACATGAACA
This sequence comes from Pinus tabuliformis, assembly GCA_031772625.1. Classification (NCBI taxonomy): domain Eukaryota; kingdom Viridiplantae; phylum Streptophyta; class Pinopsida; order Pinales; family Pinaceae; genus Pinus; species Pinus tabuliformis. The sequence goes on from CM062817.1 coordinate 1,491,467,989, forward strand.
ATACAGGAAAATAATGTTGGATAGCAGTGAAGTGGATTCTTAGGTATTTGAGAGGTACCACAAATCAAGCATTATGATTTGATGGTTCAAACATTGTTATACATGGATATGTTGATGCAGATATGGTGGGTGATAGAGATAACAGGAGGAGCACAACAGGGTATGTGTTTACTCTAGGTGGAATAGCTATCAGTTGGGTCTCAAAATTGCAAAGTTTTGTTGCACTCTCAACAACAGAAGCAAAGTATGTTGCTACTACAGAGGGTAGTAAAGAAATGATTTGGTTACAAAGGTTTCTAGATGAATTGGGTAAGAAGCAGGAGTTGGGAAAGTTATATAGTGATAGCCATAGTGCCATACATCTTGCAAATAACTCTTCATTTCATTCCAAGACTAAACATATACAACTCAAGTAGTGTTTCATACGATCAACATTGGAAGATGGACATTTGAAGCTGGAAAAGATACAAACTAGCCAGAATCCTGCAGATATGTTACCAAAATTTGTAACCAGGGAGAAACTGAGAATCTACTCAGTTTCAATTGGTCTTAAGTATGATGAAGAATATGAGAAACAACTAGGTCCAAAGTGGAGTCATTGTCTAGAAAATGAAGCAGTGGTGGAGTTGCTATAATCAATCTCCAAGTGGGAGATTGTTGGGTGTGGAGCTTGATTATCTTATGTATTCAAAGGTATCGCTACATTGGACATCATTTCGTAATGGGACAACAACACCATCTATAAAATATTTGCTCCAGGGGGGTTTTAGGGGGGCGGCTGCGACCTTTGGGAACCCCCTTGGTGGGGGGATCAGGGGCATCGCCCCGAAGTTAAGAATACATGTAAAATTGCCTTGTAAACTGTTGTAATTTCGTAGTCAATTTGGGCCCTTCATTAGGCGGAGATCTGATGGTAGAAGTTATGTTTAATTTAGGGGTTTTTGCACTAGAAGGAAACCACTCGCTATATATGAGGGAATTGTATTGCATCTATGTAGATCTGTATTATGAGTGAAGAAGAGAGAGGAGATTGAGAGTGAAGAGGGAATCACAGTGGATCTGCTGTAGGTTGTATATCTTCAGTTTGCTGGATAATATAAAAAGAAGGGCTCGTTGTTTATTTGTGGACGTATCCTAAACTGGGTGAACCACGTATATCTATGTCTCTTTTGTTTTATGTGTTTTCTGTGTTTATATTTCTGCAATATTTTATGTGTTCCATTTCTATGTAATATGTAATTTTCTAACAACCATATAATGTGACACATATAAAAGTAACCATAAAATAAATAAGTGTACCTATTGTTCGAAGTTTTATGAGTTTGTGCATGTAGGTACCTCTGTAGTAGGGCTGACTAAGTCATTCTTTGTTGGTGTTGTTGTTGGGTGCAGGAATTGAACTTAATCAAACTCCTCAACACTTAATTGCCAACCCAGGGGTTTTGTAAACATAGAGACGAAGCACAAGAAATGCCAAAAGTGATATGAACTTTTCCCATTCCTAATCCTACTTCTTAAATGAAATGTTGCAGAATCAGACATAAAATAATATTAAAGGCAATTGACACCAAAGAAATTCTAGTGCTGGAATGTAAAAGAATAATTTGCGAGGAAATCAAGTAAAGGAACTTTCACACAACTGGAAGCAATCTTAAATGCTTAAATGAAATACTATGTTTATATTCTCTATAGATGGCTAACAGCTTAACAAGTGGGCCCTTGTAAAGATCTATTTCCCAATTGATTTTCCTTCTACACCAAGCAACCTATTCTTGTACTATTGAAATATGCTTTCACTAGTGCAGGCACCGTACTTATGGGAAAAAGTATATTTTACCTTCTTTATTGGAACATAGAAGAACATAAAGAACATCTTTGTATTGTTCTACAAGTTTTAAGAGAACATCAACTGTATGCCAAGTACATCAAATGTGAGTTCTTTAAAGAACAAATCCAGTATCTAGGACATGTCATTACCAGGGATGGAATTTTTATGTATCCAGAGAAAATAAAAACTATAATGGAGTGGTCAGTACCAAAAGACATGGCTAATATAAGATCATTTATGGGTCTAGCCAGATACTATAGGCGATTTGTTGAAGGATTTTCCAGGGTGGCATATCCCATTACCTCTATGCAAAACAAAGGAACAAATTTTAAATGGACCATGGATTTTCAAAGGATTTTTGATCAACTTAAACATTTACTCACCACTGCACCCATTTTGAGCATTATAGATCCGAATAAAGATTATGTGGTTTGTACAAATGCGAGCAAGGAACTTTTAGGTGGCATACTAATGCAGGAGGGCAAGGTTATTTCTTATGAGTCTCGGAATCTTAAGGAGCATGAGAAAAAATGTTTAGCCTGACTTAGAGCTAACATCAATCATTCATGCATTAAATATGTGGTGACATTACTTGACGAGTATTTTTACTAATTATTGGTCATAATAGTTTAACTAACTATTTTAAGCAGCCCACTTTGAATGTTAGGCAAACTCATTCGGTCAACTTCGTAAGTGAATTTTATTTTGAAATCAATCACTTGAAAGGAAAGGAGAAATGAGTTGCGGATGCCTTAAGTTAGAAGGTAAACTATATATATGAGGTCTCTTTCAGTGAAGTGACAACTACATTTAATGAGCATATTAAGGAAGCAACAATGCAGGATCCAAAGTATAAATTCTTATGGAAGCAAGTAAAATTTTTAAATAGCAATGAAAAATAGCTGGGATATGAGGTAAATCAAGAAGGTATATTGACTTATAGGGGGTGAATGTATGTACCTAACCCGAAAACCATTAAAAACATAATTTTAGATGAATATTATTAAATTCTATATGCAGGTCACCCCAGATACCAAAGTTTATTACTGCAATTAGAAAGGAATATTTATGGCCCAGTATGAATAAAGAAGTAGCTGAGTATTTGGATCACAGTCTGGAATGCCAACAAGTGAATGGGGAACATTGTCACCTAGATGGATTACTCCACCCGTTGCCTATTCCAGAATGGAAGTGGGAAACTATTTCCATTGATTTTATTATAGGACTACTTAATTCTAAAAATAAGAATGACTCAATAATGGTGGTAGTAGATAAGTTGAGCAAATATACTCACTTCATACCAGTACAATCAACTTAAAAGGTTTTACAAATTGCTAACATATTCATGCAAACCATTTTTAGATTACATGGAATAACAAAGAATATAATTTCTCACCGCGATGTAAAATTTACTTCAGCTTTCTGGAAAGCCTTGTTTGGAGGTTTAGGCACACAACTACATTTCAACACTACTTGCCACCCTAAAATGGATGGGAAGACTAAGCGAGTAAATCAAATAGTAGAAGATATGCTACGAACTTATGTAATGAAACAACCATCTAAATGGGAAGATTACATACATTTGGTAGAGTTTGCTTACAACAACAATTATCATACATCTCTACAAATGAGTCCATTTGAAGTGTTATATGAACGCAAGTGCAGTACACCCTCGAACTAGGGCATCCCACAGGATAAATTAATGCTAGGGCCAGACATGTTCAAGGAAATGGAAGATATGGTTAGAAAAGTATGTTCCAATCTAAAATCCGCTCATGACCGACAAAAGAATTTTGTTGATCAGAAGAGATGTTTTTGGGCATTTCAAGTTGGAGATCATGTTTATGTTCAGGTACGATCCAAGAAGAGTGTATTGCAATGGAGTGGATGTGCTAAATTAGCACCCCGATTTTGTGTCCCTTTCCAAATTCTTTTTGAATTGGGCCAGTGGCTTATCAGCTTTCCTTACCCAGCCATATTCATGTGCATAATGTCTTTAATGTTTCTATATTAAAAAAAAACATATATGATCCTAACCATATAACCAATTGGCAGGACATACAAGTAATTTAGAAGAACTACTTAAGAACATGACATACTATAAATAAGTTGTAAGACTAATTACCAAAGGACAGGACTCATTATTTTTTTTTTGTCTCTCTTTTTGTATAGGTCAAACCGCAAGGTGAGTTCTTGGTCAAACCCCTGGGTATACTCGATTAGAGAGAATTTATTCTATAAAAACTAGTTATCACCCAAGTTAAAGTGTAATGGTAGCACTTTGGATAGGAGGAGGCCACTTGGAAAGACACACATGTTATGAGGAAGAATTATCCATATATCTTTCCAGAAGAGAAACATCGAGACAATGTTTAATCTTGGGGGGGGGGAGATGTGATATCCCGAGAAAATGTAAATATTTAAATTACTACAGATTAAACAAATTGAATACTATTATGAGTTATATAATTATTTATTTGGGTTATGTAGAAAATGGAATGTCATAATAATGAAAGTTATATATATTTCTCACATGTCAGGTAGTTAGGTTGGTAGTTACCTATCCCTAACAAATTCCTTGGAGATTTATTCTCAAGGAAATATCAAGAGGGTATGTGTATCTGACATCAAGAGACAGGATGAGGATTGAAAATGAGAATACTGCATTGAGATGTCAATCGGTTTTCTGGAGCTAAGTCTAGTTAGGACCAGATAGTTGTAATGAAAGACACCGTTAGTCTGAAGAAGAAATTTTTGCATGTGAGAAGTAGCTCGAGGGGAGTCAAGCTAGTTTAGTCGGTCTCATTTTTGGGAGGAAAAGAAAAAAGTAAGATAAGGTCTGATAAGATACTATCATCAGGGAATTGGAAAATATTCTGATAAGTAAAATCTTGCACTGTATAGACACAAGGTTAATATATGGTTGAAGGATTTAATGTTTCCAATCACATGAATATCTTATTCTAGTTAATAACAAGATAATTCTTACTATTATGTTTAAGAAAAGAAAGTACAAATTGTTATATGCAAATTACAGAATAATTATATAATTTTCTAAGTAGGAAATTGACAAATATGAGAAGTTTCATTCTAGAAAGAAATTATTATGTCTCTACTTTTCCTCAAAGAAGAAAGAAGAGAATTTCCCTCAAATAAATACTGCTACAATAGAATAATACATTACAAAATAGAAATACCATATGAATGAGTAATGCCACAAACATATTATTAAAATTACAAGGCAAAGAAAATTAGGTATTATATACAAATTTAGCAACTAATAAAAAAGCACAACAGGATGGGATAAGAATGTAGTTCCAATCTAAAAGGGGTCAAGAACCATTTTAACATCCTATTGTAAATATACAGTCACTTGAAGATTTATATATAATTTCAAGATCCAAGTACAACACATTATTAAACAACTGCAAGAGATATTAACCATGAAAAACTCTTGTCCATAATGTTACTCAGAGTAAAGTAAAACTGGAAAAGACGTTGATAATAAGTAAAGTATGAAACAATACACCATCCAGTTCCGAGATGGCCCGCCTGATATGGATAGAAGCCTGGCCTCTCATAAAAAAAAATAGTCTAATAGAAAGACACAAAGCAAGTACAAACCCGGGTTCAAGTAACCAACCCGAGGGCCTTCCCTCCAAATTTCAAGTAACTAAACAAGCTTAGGCTGAGACAAAGCAGACAAATTGTTCAAGTACAAACCAAGGTCATGTAAAATGCTGAACAAGAACAATAATAACACATGAGACGAAGATAAAAGTCTCATTGAGGGTTTTTAGTCTTTTGAACCAAAACCCTACTCTAATGTTAAAACCCAGGTGAAAACGCAACTTGGGCAAAGCACAATACCAGACGATTAGGCATGATAATTTCCCTCCAAGATTTGCCAGCCGAACCTGGGACTCAAACTCTAGCATCTGTTCCCAAATCGTGGGAGGCAATGAAAACCGTCCAAGCCTCACATGGGTAGGAAATGCACAAAGTTATAAAAACTCACAACCATTTAAAGAAAATAAAAATGAAGCCACAAACTCAGAAATTATGGTAAAGCCCTTTAAGTGGAATTAATAGTTTATGGATGTCCTCGTGGTAGCAGAGCACCGAAGAGAGAATCTGGAAGCCTGTAATGGTCCCAACCCAACTGGAATTAGCGAAATAACCTAAAAGGGAGACCAACAAAAGAAACTCAGAACAACCAAACTATGCCAAAGAAAGATTGACGAAGAAAAACCATGCTATTCTCACCTATGCAAGACATCTAGAACCTCGCTGGAAGCAGAACGGCTAAACCGGGAACAATGAGATGCCAAGGAAATGAGGTAGCGATGAAGGCATAGGTTAACGAGGTCACTCTCCATTGTCCAATGCGATACAACACAAGGAAACCGTTGAAGGGGAGCATCTTTCGATGCGAGGAAGGTCAAATGGGTTGCAGCAAAAGACTCCATATTCATAGCACCTCTAGGCCTAGGAGCCATGTTGCCGAGTAACAATTTAATGCAGCATTAAAACAAATTTCAATGAAACTTAAATGTTGGGTGAATAGTAAGTAAGGGCAGTAAATTGCCCTAGGTTACAGCGTAATGCTTAAGTATGACTTCTTTATAGTTAGGGTAAATTCCTAAAGAATCTAACCCTTTTAATTTTTGATTTGGTTATAATCTAAAAGAAATAGGAAAGACTACCTTTTAATTTATGATTGGGTTATAATTTTTGATTTGGTTATAATCTAAAAGAAATAGGAAAGACTACCTTTTAATTTATGATTGGGTTATAATTTAAAAGAAATAGGAAACATTATACTATTTAGTAATATTGACAAGTTTGTATATATTTACACTTAACAAGAGTAACATTTGCTTTTATATAAATTTACAATATCACTTTTTAGGATTATGTTACATGGGTGCATGACAAAATCTGATTAATCTTAAAAAATAAATAATTGAGCTATGGATGGTCAAAAATCAACACATTCTTGTCTTTATTCATAGTCACTTGTAATTTATTTTAGAAGATTTATCATATTTAGTATCAATGTCATGCTAATGAGCCACACGACTAAAAATCAAATTATGAAGTTTAAAATAAATATCAATAATTTTCTAATACTTATTTTTGTATATATTTTATGGTAACCTTTGTTCAGAAATCTGGAATGTTAAAGTTAAAAAGTGTGATTTTCAAATTTTAAATAAATTGCAATAATTATTTGACAACCAATACATAATAAAAAAAATGATAATTTGATTAAAAATAGTGTTTAAATTTTATTATAGTAATATGTAACCATTTTACTTTAAACATAGTTTCATTAAAATATAATTATAATTATATAAACTAAAGTTAATTAAATTTAACTCACATGATAATGTTAATGAGTCAAAATTAATTTGAGGAGATTTTTAACCTTTTTCGAAATTCAATATTTATAAATGAATGTATTCATTGGCATTTTCTTTAGTTTACTTTTAATTTTTCCAAGTATACTTGGCTCCTCTTCATGAGAATCATTTGATATTGCTTTAATTTTTAACATTACGAATTTATTATTTTTACTTTGATGGGAGAAGTTGAACATTTGATATGAGAAGTTGAGCAGTGGGAAATATTAAAATTTCGGGACAAGAGTTAAGCAGTAGAAAACATTAAAATTTCGTGTAAAGTTGATATAGATTCAAGTTTTAGAAGTTTAAAGAAACGATTAATAGCAAAATATTTTTAATATTTTTTTTTCTACATAAAAGAATTATGCTTTTTTGATATATATATATATATATATATATATATTCCAACGAACTTAAGGTTGAAATACTTACGGGTTAGATTTATATCCAAAAATATCAAAGATATCAATTAAGTGAATATAAAAATGAATTCAAAATCTTTTTATTTTATCTTATAAGTAATTTTTTTTTATAGATTTGTAAACACGAAAAAAATGATATTCATGGGATTTGCTACCAATAACATAAAAATGAATAGATAAATTAAAAATTCTTACAGTACAATCTTTTAGAAGAGAATATGAAACTCCTTGCATACATATGTAATATTTTTTAATAATGTTGTGGAAATGGTAAGTCAAGTTATCATTTATACAAAATATTATATAAAAATTTGTTGATTTATTTAAAGAAATTTTCATATAAAATCCAAATGTTTTCATTAAAAAGATTAAATATTTAATTTTTTATTTTTTTTAAACAAGTTTATGTGATTTTTTAATCTCATGACTAAGGCATAAATAGAGTTGATAAAAAATCTTGAACAATTTGAAGAAAAATACCAATATATTTAGAGAGAAAAGTCATAAAGTTGAATATCTTTTCCATAAGGAAATTTTGATCATAAGTTAGGAGGAATAAAAAAAAACTAGAAAAGCTCATATTGATGAAAATATTTTTATGTCAATAACAATGGAACATATAATGCTAGTAACAAGCTTAGAAAAAAATATGGAAAATCCCAAGTTAAATGATTTTATTAGTTTTATTGATAAAAAAAATATAGAAAATACCGAGTTAAATACTTTTGTTGTAAACTATTTAGCCATTACGAGTATGGTTATTCCCCAGGAAAAATATTACAACCTTTATTTGTGTGAAGAAAAATGAATTTTAAATATTACATACAACAATAACATAACTTCTATTATTTCATATATTATATACAACAATCACATAAATTTTATCATAAATGAGTTTATAAAATTATCTATATATATATATATATACACATATCAATTAGGATAGGATATATATATATATATATATATATATATATATATATATATATATATATATATATATATATATATATATATATATATATATATATATCAATTAGGATTGGAGAAATTAACTAGGTTTTGAAATCTTGTTCATTAAAAAAAACAAGTAGAACCCAACCATTCAATGCAGAACTTTAACAAGGCTTTGAAATCTCATCAATTCTAAAAACAAGTGGAATCCAACCATTCAAATATGGAGCTCTTAGTCATAATAATTAGATATTCACATGAATTTTGAATTTAAATTGTAATTTGATGTTTGAATTTTCAATCTAAATTGTAACTAGGGGAGGGATGTTAGTTGTTGGATGCACTCTCAATAGGCCACGTAGTTGCCAAATCATTTGTAAAACACATGGTTGACTGGGCCTTCTAGCTGTTGTGGTAGGTGGGTAATACAGATTTACCTCAAAAGGGTCGTTCTCCTATGCGATTTAGGGTTTCTATCATCTAATGTTTAGGGGGTTTTCTATCATCTAATGTTTAGGGTTCAGTCTTATTTTGTTTAGTGCCTGTATGTGGATGTTCTTATGCCCTGACTATTGTTCAACTCACCTCCATTTCTTGTTCACGTGCAACTCCATATTTTCATTTCCATGCAGTTGTTCTTGCAAGTACTACTTTGTGGGTTGTTTAGGGTTTAGTTTGTTGTTGCACATGGTTTAGCCTAGTATGGATCATTTCTGCATGCCCATGGCATAGCAGTGCTTGGTTAACTTTTCTGTTGTCGACCCTTTACAGGGTTTCAGTCAGTTCAATGGTGGATATGGAGTTTTCGTGCTCTAGTGGGTTAATATGAAGGTAATAATTCTACCCGTGCAAGTTTACATAAGAATTCTATCTGTACATGTTATTTTTACGTTTTTTGCACCATTTTTGTTTTTTGTTGAACATATATTGGGTTTTGGTTGCAAGTCATGTATGGCGAGTTGTTGGGATGTTCAACAGTGATACAAAGGTGCAACTTGGTGGCTTTGTCAATGGTTGTCTAGTAGGATTTTTAATCCTACCAACCCACTATCTATTTGTTTTTCAACACATTCTAGCGATATACTGGGAATGTTAGTCCATTCGATGGTTTCTTTGAAAAATCATGGGGTTTTTATAAAAATTCATATGTTTTTTCTAAATTTTCATAAATTTGTTTGTTATATGTTTGTAGATAAAGCTTTTTTATGATACCAAATTGTGGGTTCTCTGTAAATTTGGTTACGGTGCTAGCTTTTGTAAAATTCATACAGTTTTTGTAGATTTGTTTGCTATTTGATTGTAAATTATGGATTTTGATGTTGCTAAATTGTGGGTTCTCTATAAACTTGGTTATGGCGCTGGTTTTTTTCTAAATTCAAAGGGCTTTTCAAATTAGTTTGGTGTTGCTTGTAAATTGAGGTTTTCCTTTCTTCTAAATTGTGGGTTCTCTATAAATTTGGTTTAGGGTTAAATTCATAGAGTTACCTCTCTTGTAACAAATTCCCCATGCTCTAATTTTATGGTTTGATGAGGTAACAATATTCGTAGTGCATTAATTTAAAGATGTCATTCATATTACCGAGGTTCTTGATTTAATAGTTGATTCTTACTTAGTGTGCCACGAGTTTTAATTATAGGTTGGATTTTCATTATGTTTACACCATTTTATAAACTTGTGCTTGGCCAAATTTCCTTGCTCTTCCTTCAGAGTAGCATCATAATTTTTCCGCGCATAAATGGATCATTGGTTCTATTTTATGTTTTCCATATCAATTCCCCTTATATGAATTTTCGGATGCCTTTCAGTGCATTCCAATATGTCAACCTTTGTTAACTACCATATTTTGATGTTTCTAGAGTCCACATGTTCTTGTTTCATCACACAATTGACTAGGATGTTGTTGAAATAAGGAATTAGGGGGGGGGGGTAAATTAGTAATAGTGAGATTCTTATTTTTTTTTTATGAATATGTCTTTAGTTATTTCCTCTATTGTCTGTTACTTATGAGATAATTCATACACAATACAAATGAACATCAAGATAAGGCATTGACATGTACATACAATCCATGACATGAGCAACATACACATACTGACACCAATGTTTTTACTTGGAAACACAAAGGGAGAAAACCACAAATTTTATTGTTATGATGTAAATAAAGCACCTAATTAATTACATTAGTTTGCTTGTGAGCACCAACTCATAGGAGGCAGTGACCCCCTTAAGATAGAAAGCACCTACTTTCCAAGAGGCACCAACCCCTTATGAATGTAGCTCACTACCTTCTCTATCCGATGTTCTAAATTTCATAAAATTTTCAAAATGAAAATAGAGGAAAATACATATACAGAGAATAGGCTCTCTCAGCCTCACACGGTATCACCCTATCCTCTACTCACTACTGCATATACTTTTCTCTTGGCTTTTTGTTCCATAGTCTCCCTGGAGCACTCTACTTCAATCCAACAACTTGATCCAGTTGCACATCTCTCATGCACTTTGCTCTACTCCCTTAGTCATATACAACATTTTTGTCTTCCCCCCCATTACTCAATGTAAATTAGAGGTTTTGCTCCTTAGTTTCACTCTACTCAATGTTGTATCTGATTAACCTGTTTCCACACTACCCAGGTATACTTATGTATGATACCTCCATACTAATGTTGCATCTACTGCTTGATTTTTGTCACTGTATGAAACATGAGGATGGGTTCCTAAGTGCTTCACCAACTCTAAGTGTGATCCTCCATGCTAAGAATTTAATCTCAGTCCACCTTTGCACTCTAGAAAGACTCCTCATGCTTATTAAATTGATAATAGAGCTCAGAATGTACTCTTGCATGGCTTTGATCTTCCCTTAATTTGTTGAATCATGAAAAAAATATCATAGATCCCTTACTTATTCTTGAGACACACTCCATTATCTAATCAAACATGTTGTTGTCATTGTTTACTTGACCCAATGATATTTGATAATGGTCATTCACTTAATAAAAAATGTCCTTTGGTTTTCATTTACTCTTTAGTTGCTCATCCATCCATCCTTTAACACTCTTTACTGTTGTATCAGAGCCATAACTCATCGTAACTTATATTAAAAGAACATTACAAAATCAGACAATTCCAATTCCCTTAGCCACTTAGTGCTTAGCCCCCTTCTCATTTTCTTTCTCATATGACCACTACTTGAGACCACTGACTTAGTGCTTAGGTGATAGAGCCTTTATGCTCCTATTAGGGGACTATCTACCTATGTATAGCTCTCACCCTTGGTTCTTTTTGGGTTTCTAAGTCCAAATGTCAAAATACATCGAAGCTCCATACATCATAACTTTCTTCAAAGTTTATTTAAAGTGGAGTTATAAAATCCTAGTTGCTAGCCTCCCTTTATGCCCTTGGCTCTATTTGTCCCTTTTACCATGCTTCAATGCATCGAAGCCCCTTTCATCATAAATTTTCTCCAAAATAATTTATGGAGGAGTTCTAAAGTTCCAACCTCATAAATACTTGCCACATGGCATTGCACAATGCTTGGGTGCTCAGTCTTCTCTATGCCCTTAGTTCTTTGGGTCCTCATGGCTGAGTGCCATTCCAAATTTGTTCCCCTTTATCAGATCAAAACTTTTTCTATAAAGCAATTAGACAGAAGTTATCAAAACTCCAACCTCTGCTATGTCGACCTTCGAGATGACGTCATGTTGTCTTCATCACTCCATGTGGCACGTCCTTAGTGGTGAAACATGTCACCCATATTTAACCCATTAGGCCACCAAAAATACCGAATCAAACTACAATGTGTCCAGCTTGAAACCACATCATTCTAATGTCATCTGCTATGTTAGCTCCTAAGGGCCATTCACCTATTTCCATGCTTCCAATGGGAGGAAAGAAAAAGGGTCCATTAGTTCTTGGTTTTTCGACGATTTCCTCTGTATTCCTTCTCCTTGTCAAACCTTGACACTTTCAAAAAATTGAAATTTATAAGGAATTATGAGGTTCTGAGGTTCTGATGGACTTGACCTTCTGAGGTTTTTTTATCAGGTCCCGATGTGCTCTGGCCTTCTATGTTGTAGTGACCTCCAACTTCCAATATTCTGATATGCCCTCTGCTATGAGGTTCTAATATTGGGTCTCAATGTTCTCTAACCTCTGAAATTAGATCAAAACTTTTTCTCAAAAGAATTATAATGTAATATAACCTCCTATATTCTATCCTCTCGAGGTCCCGATTTGTTAGATTTCTCTTATATTACAACCTTCTTAGGTCTAACTTTGACAGTTGATAACGTTTGATCCACAAGGCTATTTGTAGCCTTCAACATGTCGATAACTTTTGATCCACGGGGCCATTTGTAGCCTTCAACATGCCTTTTGAAAGATCTTTTAGTGCACTTTCTAGTGGAGAGTGTCTAATATAGGCTTTGAGCCCATATTCTACCTGAGAAATGGTTGCAAACTCTCTACCTCAATGCTAGTCCATTAACATCAACGCCAACATACCAAATGCCACAATCCATCCATAAAATGCTAATTATCCAACAATATCCCCATTTTGCATTGATGGAAACAACATGATCTCCCCCTAAAACTAGGCATGGTCTTCCTCATTATTTTTATTCTCCATGGTAATATTCTCCCCCTTTGGCATCAATGGTAAAGGATTCCCTTGAATACTCGCCCTAAACCACTGCAGGATACTCTTCAATTGATCTCGTATGTTGAGTAGCTTCCAACACACACTATAGTTGAGTCATTTGAGAAGAGAAGTCATAACCACTATCTTTTGCCTGAAATATTCAAAGGGTTCTATTTCCATTGGCTTAGTAAAGATATATGCAAGTTGTTGTTTAGTGGCTAGACATTCAAGTCTAACAACATTGGTTGTAGCTTGTTATCTTAAGAAATGGAACTTGATAGGGATGTGATTGTTCTTGGAATGCATGACAAGATTCTGAGAGATACTGATTGCACTTATATTATCATGCATGATTGGAATGGGATCAGCCATCTCTACCTTAATATCCCTTAAGGTTTGCTTCATTCTTATAATTTGGAAGAAACAAGTGCCAGCTGCAATATACTCTACTTTAGTAGTCGATAAAGAAATGGAGGCCTTTTTCTTGCTAACCAGTGATACTAAGAAATTTCCTGAAAATAATGTTGCACTTGAGGTGTTCTTCATGTCATCAATATTTCCTTCCCAGTCAGCATCAATGTAGACCTTAAACTTAAACTTTCTTCTTTTACCATACCACATTCCATAATTTCTATCCCTTGAAGGTATTTGAAAAACCTTTTGATAGTGACGAGATGACTTTCATGAGAGAAAGCTTGAAATTTGGCCACAAGACCCACCACTTGCTTGATGTCTAGTCACGAAGCAATGAGATACAACAAGCATCTTATCATGGATATCTATCTAGTCTGATTTATCAGTAATGTCTCATCTTCTTGGCATAAGTTGAAGCCTATAACCATAGGTGTTCTAACTGGCTTGCCATATTCCAACCCAAACTTCTTCATAGTTTGTCATAGGTACTTGGATAGGGAGATAAACACTCAATTTGGACAAAGAAATTTGAAATCCCAAGAAGAAAGAAAACTCTTCGATCATGGACTTCTCAAAATTTGTCTACATATAGTTTGTGAATTGGTTTCCCAATTGTTACAAGTCGCAGCCAAAGATTATGTGGTCGACATATACTACTACAACTAGTAGATGATTGCCTTTATTATCTATGTATAACTTTTTATATACATAACCTTTCTTAAAGATGTGTTGCTGAAGGTATTGATCCAGTCTTAAATACCAAGCTCTTCGAGCCTGTTTGAGTCCATATAAGTCCTTTTTTCATTTTCAAACAAACTCTTTATCTTCAATGAGCGTGAATCCTTATGGATACTCAATATAAAGCTTTTCTTGTAGATATCCATTAGGAAAGGCAGACTTCATATCCATTTTATATACCTTGATATTTTTATGACTGGAAAATGAAAGAAACATTATAATATCTTCGATTCTTGCTACTGGTGCAAAGGTTTCCTCGAAATTTGCCCCCTCTATTTGGGCATACCCTTTGCAGATCAAATGAGCCTTTCTCATAATTACTTAACCCTTCTCATTTAGCTTGTTTTTTAAAAGCCATTTTATTCCAATGATTTTTTTCTCTTTGCGCCTTAGAACAAGTTCCCGACTGTCATTCTTCTTAATTTGATGAAGTTCTTCATTCATAGCTCTCACCGAGAACTTGTCCTCACTTGCATGGCTAGTAGTTTTAGGCTCAGTCTAAGACAACAAGGCAAGATTTGCATAGCTTAAACTACTAACATGTTTCCTCTTGGTCTGAACACTAGGTCTCTGATCTCCAATAATTTGACTATCAGGATGTTGTTTTTGTACATACCCGGAGGGTGTTTTTGGCCTTGGATTTGTGCTCATTCCCGTGTCTTCATTATATGGATTTGAGTCATCTTGATTTGAGGGCCTAATGTCTTAACTTTCCTCTCCATCTGAGTTCATGTTTCCTTTGGAGGACTTACATTGTGATGTTATTTTCGTCTACTACTACATCAATGAAATCCTCAACCCTCTTTTTATGTTTGTTGTAACACTTGTAACCTTTTCTTCGAGCAGAGTACCCAAGTAATATACCCTCATCAATGTGTGAGTCGAAATTTCCAAGATTTTTATCATTCCTTTTGATAAATAATTTTCTTCCAAACACCTTGAAGTGTTTAACTAATGTAGGTATTCCCTTCCATAACTCATAGGGGGTTTTATCACTGTTAGGCCTCAATTGTGTTCTATTTAATAGGTACACTTTTGGATACATTTGCCTCATCCGTCGTAGCTTAGGCCATTTCCTAGCTTGCTCTATTCTTTATCTAAACTACTCCATTTTGTTTTGGAATTTTAGTCACAAAATATTTCCTCCTAATGCCATGCTATTCACATAATTCTTCAAACTCTCTTGAAGTGTAATCTCCTCCTTCGCCTCATCTTAAGCATTTGATCTTTAAATATTTCTCATTTTCTACTTCAACTTTAAATTTTTTTAAATGCTTAAATGCTTCTGAATTTTATTTTAAGAGCACGATCCAAGAAGCCCTAGTAAAATCATTAATGAGAAACATAGTATAACTTTATCCTCTTCATATTTTTTCTCTAGTTCGGCCGCAAATATATATATGAATTATCTCCAATGGTCTAGATGAAGAGAACTATTTTGGCTTAAATGAGCCCTATTTTTCTTACCAAATTGACATGACTTACATATTGAATTGTCATGTTGTGACAGTCTTGGAAAACCTCTCACAACTACCACCTTGCTGACTTTAATCAAACTGTCAAAATTTATATGAGAAAGTCTCTTGTGCCACAACCATGCTTCATTCGTTTTTCTTAAATATAATTATAATGCCGAGTCATCAAAGACATATACATTGTTGTGAGTTTTGATTGTTTTTCCCACCATATTTCCATCTTTATAATTTCGAATCTCACAGCCCTTGGATCAAAAGATCACATCATAGCCATTATCACACATCTGGCTTATAGTAAACAAGTTTTACTTGAGACCTTCTACGTACAACACATTTTGAGCTTTCATCTTTTAATCCAAATTGACTATGCCTTTACCCTTAATTCTTGTTAGGGCATTGTTTTTAAAAGTGATATTGTTCACTATGTCTTTTTCTTTTAGCGATATAAATTTTCTCTTATCCCTAGTCATATTCTTAGAACATCCACTATCCACATGTCATCTATTCTATTTATTATGTGCAGATAGAGCAAGTCCACATCGCATGCTCTTTTTAGTTTTTTGTTTCTAATTATCCTTATCCTTTTGAGAAGTCGGCTGCCAAATATTCTGGGACTTAGATAAGTACTAGAACCTGCTTCTTCACTCACTTTCCTTGTGCTCGAAGTTATTATATTTAGAAAAATCAACATCATTTAACAAGGTTGAGAAGGCATTTCAATCTGTGGGAGGAGAGTTTTTAGATCTAAAATTCTTATACTTATTATATCTAGGATTTTCATCTCTTTCAACTTTGATCCTTCTACAATAAACAACCTTATGTCCAATATGTGACACATATAACAATAACCATAAAATAAATAATTGTACCTACTGTTGGAAGGTTTATGAGTTTGTGCATGTAGGTATTTCTGTTGTAGGGTTGATTGATTCATTTTTTGTTGGTGTTGTTGTTGGGTGTAGGAATTGCACTTAAGAAAACTCCTCAACGCTTAATTGTCAATCCAAGGGTTTTGTAAACTTAGAGACGAAGAAAAAGCAATTGCAGAAGTTGTGTGAACTTTTCCAATTCCTAATCCTACTTCTTAAATGAAATGTTGAAGAATCAGACAAAAAACAATATTGAAGGCAATCGACACTAAATAAATTCTAGTGCTGGAGTGTAAAAGAATAATTTGTGAGGATATCAAGTAAAGGAACTTTCACACAAATGGAAGCAATCTTAAATGCTTAAATGAAATACTATGTTTATCTTTAGTATAGATGGCTCATAGCTTAACAAGTGGGCCCTTGCAAAGATCTGTTTCCCAATTGATTTTCCTTCTACACCAAGCAACCTATTCTTGTACTATTGCAATATGCTTTCACTAGTGCAGGTACAATACTTATAAGAAAAAGTATATTTTACCTTCTTTACTGGAGATTTATGTCTTTCTGGAGGTGCTCTAAGCCTCAAGGCTTAGAGAACTCTATTCCTGTGACAAGAGACTAGCTCTTACACTGAGACAAAGCTTCCGTCACCAAATTTTCCAATTTACTTTTGAAAAAATTAAAAGACATGTTGAAAAGAAATGTAATTGCAAGCTAAATTCTGAGATAAATTACGCCTGAAAAATAATGCTTTAATTAATTGAACTTTTCAATGAAAGTAAGCTTCATAAAGCAAAAACAATTTGGAATAATCAAAGTAGTAGCCAAAGCAATTTGCATGCATCAAACTAACTTTGACAATTCACTTATAACATTTATATTCATTTCTCTTAAGTAATGAGACGCAAGCGTAAAGTGTTTGTTATAATGTCCTTCCTTAATTCACGTAAACATTCTTAGATCCTTCATAAATATAACTCTTAACATTAAGGATGATTACTTCAATTAACAATACTTTTTCTTGTAGGAATAAATGAAATTATAAGGAAGAAAATGAACATAACACTTGCTATGAATTAAATGAATAAACCAGAGTGTAGGAAACTACATGGACTCATACAGGAGGAATCTTCCTGCACGACCCAAGTGGAAGCAAAGTAAAACAAGAATTGTAGGAAAAGAATTACAGGAGGGAAATTGCAAGATAGGAATTGCAGGAAAGGAATTTCAAGAAAGAAATAAACCTAATTAAAATTCCAAACTACAGATCCATTCACGCTTGACTATTAAAAGAATTTAACTCAAAAATTCTTAAATAAATCTAAGAATAGTCCAAGCCACACAACTGCAAATGAATAAATGTTCACACAAACCTTTAAAATGGTGAAAGCACACGGGTAAATGAGCTGGGTTGGTTGGGCCCCAACCAACGATCTCATTTCTCATTTAAGAAATGCAACGATTCAGCACTTAATCATGCATAAAATGAAAATTAAACACAACGTGAAGATAACATGGCACGTTCCTTTTATTAAACTTGATTGGTAAATGTACATGATGATGCGAGTCCAGGACAAAACGAAGGGCGATGAAAAATTACAAAGTAATTGAAATTACAAACTCAGAGATCACTAGCTTGGATCTACCTACAGTCTACATTGTATAGAGTCTCTTGGTCTTATACATATTCTGGTAATTACAGTCATTTCCTATTCAAACCTTTCGGTCGAGCGCACTAACAAATAATATTGCAAAATCAGATAATGGTTGTAATAAAGCATGAAATTCGCTGGCCATAGACCATATCCTTGGAAAGTATCCATGACTATATGTCGCCAATATCCAACCTCAAATAATCTACAACCGAACTAGGAGTCTTGGATTAAAAATTCCCACGTGGAAGGATTTGAACTATCACAGAGATCACGGAGCAACATCATTGGTAGTGCAGGAATTTTCCTGCATTGATTACGCTAAATAGTGAATAACACTTAGTTCTTCGATTAATTTTAGGAAAGTTAAACATAAGTTACAAGAGATACTAAAAGGCATGAAATCTATGTAAAGTAATTAATAAAGCACTTAATAAATCTTAATTATGAAATACGAAGCATATGTAGGAATAGATGATTATCTTGGACTAGTGCAAGAATGAGAGGGTTAAATAGAGATAAAAAATAGGATAAGGTTTATGGGAATAGGGTAAAAATAGAGAAATTTGGGACACCAACATCCTCCCATCCCTATGTTGTTGTGTATTATCACACAAAATTTTATCTTCTATGAAAAATCTTAAAAAATGGGTGGTCATCTCTCAATCTTGTACTTCAATACTTTCTCCCTGCTTTCACTACCTTTGGCTTTTTACCTTGGGCTCCTTTCAGTTGATTAGTCACCTTATTGAGGCATTTGTATCACTTGGAAGTTGGATACTTTCATAGTTTCACTGGTTGTTTCTGCTTCTTGACCTCTGTGATTAGCTATACCATGCCTTGTTTTTGCAAATTTTGCTCCTTCATGACCTGGTTCAAAGCCTAGAGGTCATGAAATTTCTGCTCTAATTCCACAATTCGGTTGCTGAAGTTGAGGGTAGAGGGCTCGATGCTTAGATCCTATGGTGTGAATACCTTCTCTAGAATGGACTCAAATCAAGTCCCGTCATCCTCAATATTAAGGTCATCCAACATTTGCATTATGACATTGCCAAAAGTTTCTGTGCCCAACGTTTCCTTATCACCGAGGGTTTTGGTGCCCTCCACAACGTTCGTGTAAAGGGTTTCAGTACCTTGCACACTTAACTCCACAGGATTTTTAATGCCACATTCTTCCAATTCTTTAAGGGATTCAGTACCTTGTTCATTTAAACCAACAGGGGCTTCTGTACCTTGTTCATAAAAAATATTGGGGGTTTCGATGTCCTATTCATCGAAATTATCAAGGGTCTCCATGTGCTATGCCTCATAATCCTCGTCACCGTCTACCTAAACTTCACCTGCACTAAGTGTCATCTTCTTCTTTCCTAATATGTGAATGAAGGTACACACCAATATGTCGTCTTCCATATTTCTTCATTTACCATGATGTGGGACGGTGCATCTGCAAGCATTGAAAGGTTATGGTCTTTAGGTGAAACCTCAGGTGATTCATCAATCATAATTGGAGAGCTTGACTGATTCATCCCTGGAGAGATAGTCTTCTTCTTTGTCATGGTTTTTTTTTTCTTTTCTCTGCTGAGGGAAAAGTTTCTTCAATAGATTTCTTTTTTTCTTGCACCGATGTGTCTCTGTCTTTCTTTTCTTGCTTGTACTCGTGCAAGAAGACTTCCCTGCACTCATCACCTCGAACTCCTTCAGGAATTATTTCCATGTCACACTGTTTTCTTCTAGCACTTTCTTGATGAGGATTGTGATAAGCCCATGATGATACAACTTAATTGTAACTCGGCTTGTATTCCCACTTTGCACACCCTTCGCCATTTTATCGAGACTCCAGAGTAGGTAGTAAGGAAAATTAATAAGTTTCCTTGACTCAAAGTGTAGCAACAGTTGAATGTGATACATGAATACTAATGTATAACATGCCTCGCAGGTCAAAAAATTATGTAGTATGTGTAGGAGGTCTCGCTATTTTCTGAGCATGGCACTCTGTGGAAGTCCCTTATTCCAATCAATTTTAAGCTTTCTATCAATCACAAACCAACGCCATCATTTCTTCCCAAGCCGATCCTTCTTGAACCATTACTCCCGTGTAGTTGGAAAGCCTATAGCTTGTGTAATGGACTCCTCTGTGACTTTGAATTCTAATGAGTTGAACCTAACTTGACCTTCTTAAAACATCTTCACAAACTCTAGCACTACGGCCATGTCGAAGTCATCGAACTTTTGTAAAAATGGAAGGAACCCAGATTCTTGCAATAGTGCAAGACTGTTATGGTATTCTGCAGTCTGCTTAATCTTCTTCAAGGAAGACTGCTCATTCCTTCCAGGTGACATGTTCGGATGGTTCATCCATCTTTCCTTTTAGTCCCACCCAACCGATTATGATAAAAAAAGCTCCTCGAATCAGATGTAGATACATATCATCCTGCTACAGGTTAGCGATAATGATTGGATGTGGTGGAGGCTTATGCGATGATAGTGTAATGGTCATAATGATTGGGTTACGAGGTAAGATGATGAACAAGTGATGGGAGATAATTTGAAAGGAGCTCATATGAGATTTCAGACTATCTGTACTATCCCATGGTCTACCTCATAATTCAATTAAGACATATTTCAGTACTCATTAAAAAAATTAGATCTCAGAACCCAATATATATTGCACCTTAAAAAAATTCCTAACTCAGTAAATGATAAAACAGATTATTAATTAAAGTATATAATGTTATGATATATCAATACTCATGTGCATAGTAATAAAATTCCATAAACATCCTTCGTAAGATTCTCCTGGACTATGTGAAATTTGTTTTGCACTTGCTTCCACAGTTAGTCGCATTATTGCACTAATCCTGCTTGCACTGCACCATTCTTGCATTGACTGCTTTCACTACGCATCTTGCACCAGGGATTCTACCAAAATAAAAATACTGATAAAACACAATTTTGTCGCTGGACTTTAAAAAAATTGCCTCAATATACAAGAAAATTTTTATTCACCATCCTTTGGTGTTTCACGAGCATGCCTTCTGGATTGACTGCATCAAATTCTGCAATCAATTTATGAGGGAATAAAGAACTAGAAAAGGGGTGATTTTTATAATCAGAAGGAACATTATAGTGGGTAGTCCAAGAATAATATCACCAAGGGGGATCAACGAGAATGGGATGTGGAAAAAAATTCAGGGGAAAAAGAGGGATTTTACGAAATTAGGTGAGGGTAGTTTTCTTAGATGAAAGAGGAAGGTAATTCATTGGAGATTTAGAAAAACAAAAATAGTGGGAATTTACGAAATGGAAAATAGAAGAAAGGCATAATTTTTACCTTGAAAATTTTCCTACATTGGTGCCAGAAAAAGTAATTGCAGCAGGAATTAAGTGTTTACTTGGATAAAAATTTCCATGCTAGTTACCCCGAACTTAGGTAAGGGATGAGTTCCTTGAACTTTCTTCTTCTTGGTGGCAGCCAACATATCTAAAAATCAAGTAACATTCACTTTTTATTGAAATTTCGATCTTCTTGCCAACATGCTAGTTTTCAAGTTAATCCTTCTCCAATCATGTCAGTCAACTAATTTTCATAATTACAATAATTTTTTTGTATACTCTTTATTTTTGGTCATTTTTTTTCTTTTATTAATTTTTGAATGATAAAAAGAAATAATCAAATCTTCAATAGATTGGTGAAACCACCTACCAACTAATTTTCAGATTGTTATTGGACTTGCTGCATAAAATATCCTTTAGTAAGGGGTTGAAAATATACGTTCAACCTATGGCAATTTACTAGGAACATAAAATTCCATCCATCAATAGTTTTAATCTCTACAACACCATTTTGAAACACTTTTACGACCTCATAGGGTCCCATCCAGCATGTATGGAGTTTCCCTTTAAAATATTTGAATCTAGAATCGTAATGAAGTACCTAATCAACTAGTTGGAATTTCTTCTTTTGAATAGACTTGTCATGCCACTTCTTACGCTACTGTTGAACCAAGATGTTCTGTTGAACAAATTCCCTTCGGAATTAATCTAACTCATTCAACTGTAGAAGACATGATTGTTGTGCTTCAATGAGATGTAGACCCAATTGGATTGCAATCATGAAAGTCTTGATCTGGAATTCTATCGGTAAGAAGACTTGTTTCCTATACACCATCTCATATGATGTGTGTCCTGTGATGTTCCTCCAAGTGGTTCGATATGCCCACAATGCTTCTAGTAATCTGTTAACCCAATCCTTTCTGTGAATATTTACCATCTTTGTGAGGATGGACTCAATCACCTTGTTTATGGACTCCACCTGACCATTTTCTTATGACTGATATGGTGTAGATTTCCTGTGCCATATTTTGTACTGTTCCATCACACCCTGTACTAGAAAAGAAATAAACTGCGGTCCATTGTCAGAAAAAATTTCTCAAGGCACACCAAATCAAGTAAAGGTTTCAGTAAAAATAAAATTAACAACAACTCTTTCAGTAGAGAAAGAATCAACTTTAGCCTCTACCCATTTTGTAATGAAATCTGTAGAAACCAAAATATGCTTTTTATTTAATGATGTTGGATTTATTGCTCCTACAAAATCAATGGCCCATTTTTCAAAAGGCTCAATCATAACTTGAGGACATAAAGGAATTTCATTGGTTGGATTAGGTTGGCCAGCTCGATGACAACTATCACGTCGATTGACATATTGTTTGGCATCGTTAAACAAGGAAGACCAAAAATAGCCAGCTCGTAACACTTTGTATGCTATCTACTTATCAGATAAGTGACCCCCACAAGGTTCATCATGGGCAGATTTTAAAATATCAAACACTTCTTCCTATCTTACACATATACGAATAATTAGATTTTCTATGATCTAAAAGAGGTCTCCTTGAATCCATAAATATGCAACGCTTTTCTTTATCATATTACACTTTTCACGAGTAGATAAGTGAGGTGGTAATTTTCCAGTGACTGAATAGTTAGATATGTCAGCAAACCATGGGGATTTTGTTGACACAACAAAAATATGTTCATCAGGAAAATCATCATCAACAGGAATTGCTTCACCACGATTATTTAATCTTGAAATATAATCTGCTACTACATTTGATTTTCCTAGTCTATCAATAATAGTAATATTAAATTCTTGTAACAATAATAACCACCTAGTCACGCTACCACTAGTTAATGTTTTATTCATTAAATATATTATTGCGGAATGGTCAGTATGTACAAATAATTCATATCCTATAATATAATGTCTAAATTTATTAATGGAAAAAATTACAGCTAAAGACTCTTTCTCAGTAATAGTATAATTTAATTCAGAGGGTGACAAGTTTTCACTAATAAAATAAATAACATAAGGTTGTTTGTCTTCTTCTTGTCTTGAAGCTGCACCAATAGTAGTATCTGAGGCATCAGAGGAAATATTAAATGGCAGGGACCAGTTTCGTCCTCTCAAAACTGGTGCCTAGACAAGTTTTTCCTTCAATGTCTCAAAGGACTGTTGGCAAGCTGTGGACCAAGAAGACTAGCTATATTTAGCCAAAATTTGGAAAAGTCGGGTAGCTATCCATGAGAAATTCTCAATGAATCTCCTATATTATCCCAAATTTCCTAGAAAACCTCTCACTTCCCTTTGAGTTTTGGGTAGAGGAAGACTCAAAATAATTTCTATTTTTGCAGGATCAACTAGGATACCTTTCTCAGAAATAATATGGCCAAGAACCATCCCCGCCTTGCACATTAAATTTCATTTTTTGTGACTCAAGGTGATATGAGCTTCTTGGTAGTGAAGAAGCACTTTTTCTAGATTTTTGAGGGATTCTTGAAATGAATCACAAAACACAGAAAAGTCATCCATATATATTTCCACACACTCAAAGTCAACAAAAATAGCCAAGGCTACCCTTTGAAAGGTAGTCAAGGCATTACATAGCCCAAAGTGAAGCACACAATAAGAAAATGTACCCCATGGACATGTAAATGTGGTTTTTTCATGATCCTCGGGTGTAATTTGTATCTATTTATACCCGGTAAAGCCATCTATAAAAGAAAAGTACTTCTTGCTAGCAAGGGTATCGAGTACCTTATCGATGAAAGGAAGAGGGAAGTAATATTTCAGAGTGGATTTGTTCAATTCTCTGTAGTCGATATAAATGCACCATCTCCCATATTTTTTTGGGACTAATACCAAGGGAGAGACCTGCTAGCTGTCATAAATCGAATAGATAAAATCAACATCTAAGAGTTTTCTCAATTCTTCCTTTACAACATCTCTTAGAGTTGGGTTCATTCGCCTTTGGGGTTGTCGGAAAGGTTTGGCTCTATCCTAAATATAGATATGGTGGGTACAAGTTTCAAGAGGGATTCCTTTTATATCTTCATAGCCCCATGCAAAGGCATCAATATGGTTTCACAAAAAATTCACAAGTTGATCTTGTTCGGAAGAATCTGAGTTTGAACTGATATGCAAGGATTTACCTAGAATAATCTCAACAAGAGTGGTATCAGGCTCAAGAGTACATAGAGGTGTCTATAGAGATGGTGGCGAGGGAGGTAGGGAGTCATATAGTTCCTGGAAATCTAGACTAAATATCTTACTCAATGACTCAAAATTTGGCATGATGTCTAGATTTTTCAGGAAGTCTCGAATCTCACCCTCCTGCGAAAACTCAACATTCTGATGTATCCAGGACATAGGTTGAGTCTCCTCATCACTACTATAATCTAACCATAAAGTGTCTGAGAGCTGTTGAATGGATATAATGAGTGGATACAAGGTGACCTTCTTCCTGGAATATCCATGCGAGATATACATGTCACTAAAACGACATCTGATGTAAGCATCGACCGTAGAAAGCCATGGTCATCCTAAGATCAAGGTATTTCCTCCCACAGGATTCTTTGGCTAAAGAACAATGAAGTCTGGGAGATGTTCCCAAGAGTCTAATGAAATGACCACATCATCCAACACCCCTTCTGTCTTGATTTTAGATTTGTCTGCTAGTTCAAGCACAATGGGAGGAGGATGCATATGGACCACTCCAAGTTCATCCATGGTTTTCTTGGTAATAACATTAATTTAGGCCCCCAGGTATATAAGTACATTGGAGATAAGTACATCAGCTATCTGAATAGAGACAACAAGGTTTCCGGGGTTGGTATATTTCTCCATGTGCATACACCCCATCATTAACTCTGCTACTCTACTAACAAATTAAATAGTTTGGGGTTCTAATCTTTTCCTTCCTGGCTTCTTGAGATAGAGTTACCTAATGATTTTTGTGGATATGGGGATCTCTTTAATAGCTTGAAGCAAAGGTACCCTTATTAAAATATTCCTAAGATTAGAAGTCGGGCTAGACTCAGGAATGGGGTCTTTCGTCTCCACAACTAACCTCTCTAGACAGGGAGGTCGGTTCAAACAAGATGGAAAAGGCTTAGAAGGCATGAGGATAGGATGGATGGTCTCATATTTTTCAGAATGGTCAGGAGTTTCCTCCTCTCCTTTCTCATTGATAATCACCATAAGCTGCTTTTGATTTTTTAAGGTTTCTATCTTCCCCGATCTCAGTTGGAGTTCATTGACTCCAACTGGAATGTACGGATATCTTGATGAAGAAAGTGGGTTCATAGAATGGATAATTTGTACTTATTTGTTACTGGGGTTAGGTAAAGGTTGTGCAAGCAGTTGAGAAGGTCGAAACAGTGGAGGTAAAGGAAATGGTGGCATTGGTTGACTTAGCTGATGTAATGATGGTTGTGGCATTAGGTAAGGTGCATATGTAGGAGTGTATGATTGCATAGGTGTAGGAGAGGAATGGTGTGAATGGCTTGGCCCTCTTCATCCTTGTTGTCGATATTGGGAGGGTTTTCCATAATGATATTGGTTCCCATGCTGCCAATGTTGAGAGTGACTAGTGTTAGGATAGGAATATGAATGTGCATTATAACCAAAGAATGCGATGGAGTTTCATGAGCCATACTTGTACCAACTCGAGGCCAATTTCTTTCTGCTCCCACAACATGCAGTGATTCAGCTTCAGGTTGTCCTCCTTCAATTACAAATTTCAGCCCAGGTATGGTGTTAGAAAATTATATATTACGGAGCAATGGAACACATAAAAAATTGCAGAAATATAAACACAGAAAAATGCACAAAACAAGAGAGACACAGATATATGTGGTTCACCTAGTTTGGGCTACGTCCACCCCGAACAGCCAGTCCTTCCTTTATATTATCCAGCAAAATGAAGAGACATAACCTACAATAAATCCACTGTAATATCCTCTGTTTTCTCTCACAGTCTCACCTCTCTATTTCTCGCTCACAAAATACACATCTATCACACAGCCTCAAATACAATACCCTCATACAAAGAGAGGGGTTGCCTTCTAGGGCAAAAAACCCTAAACTAAACATAAGTTCTACCGTCAGTTCATCCGCCTAATGAACGGCCCAGATTAACTAGAAATTACTATACTTTTACAAGGCAATTTTACAGCTGTTTTTAGCTTCGGGGGCACTGCCCCCGAAACCCCCCGCCAGGGGGGGGGGGGCTCCCAAAGGTCGTAGCCCCCCCCCTGGACCTCCCCTGCAGCGAACATTTTACGGGCGGCGTTTCCGCCCCCATTTCGAACTGGGGTCCTATGTGGCGATACCTTTGAATATAGAAGATAATCAGGCTCCACACCCAACATATGGAGGGATATTTTTCCATGGCATGGTTCTCTATCCAAATTGCACATTTATTACTTTCTTTAATATCGAGAGGAAATTCTCTTAAAAGATGCTTTCTTCTACATTTTGGACAAAAGATAAACAATGACTCTTGTTCCTTTACAAGTTTTTACTGAAACTTCAAAGAGTCTATTTGTTTACTAACAATATTCATTATTTCAGTTTTCATATTGTCCATTTCGTTTTCTAATCCAATAATCATAGCATCAGTAGATTCAATTTTCTTATTTCTATTATGAATTCGTTTACCGGATCGATATTGGTTCTTGGGAATTTCCTGCATAAGTCACATATATGATCAAAAGATTTTTGAGAAATATCCCCTTGTCCTAAAAGATTTAGATTATTCCTAGCATCATCAATAGGCCCATGTAAGAACAAGGTTCTAATGGTACTTAGATCAACTTTGTGCTTTGACCTTTGGAGGATGTACAAGAATCTCTCCTAGTAGTCCTCTAGAGTCTTATCATCATTTTGCACAATAGAAAAGATTTCATCTTGAATATCTCTAGTTTTACAATATTCCTGATATTTTGACAAGAACACTCTCTTCATTTTCTCCCAAGAAGATATAGTGTTTCCTCCTAGTCCCATGAACCAGCAGAGTGCTGCATCCTTGAGAGTTGTAGGAAGCAACTTTAAATTTTGGGCATTAGATGAATAATCATAACTTCTATGAAAAATATAAAACTCAAATAAGAAAGAGTCTGGGTATTCATGTACCTTACCATAGAAATGAGGAAGAGTTGGTGGTGAAATATTTTTCATTTCTACTTGTGCATCAGGATCCACAATTGGGAATCCAAAAGTGGATTTTTCCTCATTTACCTGATTTTCACCATTTCCTTCTGCATGGTCTTCCTGATATGCCATTATTCTTCTTCCACATGAACCACTCTAAATAGGCTGAGAAGGCTGACTATAGGTTCTAATAGTCCCCTTCTTCCCCTTTGTCCCCTTCTTCCCCTTTGTGGGTTGTGTCACACCTGGATCACTGCTACTAGAGCCCAAGTAGATTGTTCTTGTGTGATGATTCAGAGTTTGTTTGGACTTTTTGCCTGCAAAAGAAGGCCCAATATGAGATTTGGTTCCAAATTTACCAATATTTCTTTGGCCCCTAGTGGGCTTCGGACCCCTACCTCTTTTAGGCATTCATCTCAAAAAATGGAAAAACGAAATTAAAATAAAAGATGAAAATTCAAAAATAACTCAACACCTATAAATTCCTTCAAACAATAGAAGAAAAATGCAGGAAAAAATAATAGCAGACTTACTCCTATTGCAAAAAATGGAAAATTATTAACAATTCAAATGACCTCCCCAACAACGACGCTAAAATGTTGGGTGCAGGAATTGCACTTAAGCAAACTCATCAACACTTAATTGTCAACCAGGGGTTTCGTAAACTTAGAGATGAACCAAAAGCAATGCCAAAAGTAGTATGAACTTTTCCTATTCATAATCCTACTTCTTAAACGAAATTTTTTAGAATAAAAAAGAAAGCAATCTTAAAGACAATTGACACCAAAGAAATTCTAGTGCTGGAATGTAAAAAAAAAATTTGCGCGAAAATCAAGTAAAGGATCTTTCACACAACTAGAAGCAATCCTAAATGCTAAAATGAAATACTATGTTTATCTTCATTATAGATGGCTAACAACTTAACAAGTGGGCACTTGCAAAGAAATGTTTCCCAATTGATTTTCCTTCTACACCAAGAAACCTGTTCTTGTACTATTGCAATATGTTTGTACTAGTGTAGGTAGAATACTTCTGTGAAAAAGTATATTTTACCTTATTTACTCAAGATTTATGTCTTTGTGGAGGTGATCTAAGAATCAAGGTTTAGAGAACTATGTTCCTGTGGCAAGAGAACATCTCTTGCACTAAGACAAAGCTTCCTTCACCAAAGTTTCCAATTTACTTTCGAAAGAATTAAAAGATGTGTTGAAAAGAATCGCAATTTAAAGCTAAATTCTAAGATAAATTACATGTGAAAAATAATTCTTTAATTAACTAAACTTTGCAATGGAAGTAAACACAAAGCAAAAAAATTCAGAATAATCAAAGTATTAGTCAAAGTAATTTGCATGCATCAAACTAACTTCGGAAATTCACTTATAACATTTATGTTCCTTTTTCTTAAGTAATAAAATGCAAGTGTAAAGTGTTTGTAATATCATCCTTCCTTAATTCATGTAAACATTCTTAGATCCTTCAGAAATATAACTCTTAACATTAGGGACGATTACTTGAATTAACAATACTTTTTCTTGCACGAATAAATGAAATTATAAGCACGAAAAGGAACGTAACACTTGCTGTGAAGTAAATGAATAAATCAGAGAGTAGGAAACTACACGCACTGGTACAGGAAGAATATTCCTACACGACCTGAGCAAAAGAAAACTAAGACAAGAATTGCAGGAAGGAAATTGCAAGAAAGTAATTGAAGGAAAGGAATTTCATAAAATAAATATACTTAATTAAACTTCCAAACTATGGATCTGTTCACACTTGACTACGAAATGATTTTAACTCATAAATTATTAAATAAACATAAGAATAGTCCAAACCACACAACTGCAAATGAATAAATGTTCACACAGACCTTTTAAATGGCGAAAGAACAAGGGTAAATGAGTTGGGTTGGCTGGGCCCTAGCTAACCATATCGTTTCCCATTTAGGAAATGAAACGATTCAACACTTAATCACACATAAAATGAAAATTAGACACAATTTGAAGTTAACATGGTGCCTTCTTTGTACTAAATATGATCAACAAATGTACATGATGATGTGAGTTCAACCTAGAAACGAGGACAATATGAAATTACAAAATAATTGAAATTAAAATCTCAGAGATCGCTAGCTTGGCTCTACCTATAGTATACATTATATACAGTCTCTTGGCCTTGGCCATATTCTCCTAATTACAGTCATTTCCTATTCAAGACTTTCAACTGAATGAACTAACAAACTATATTGCAAAATTGTCTAATCGTTATATAATAAAGCATGAACTTTATTGCTCGTAGACCATATCCTTGGGAAGTATCCCTGACTATACACTGGAAATATCCTACCTCATGTAGTCCACAACTTATCTAGGAGTCATCGATCAAAAACACCCGCATGGAAGGATTCGAAGTATCACAGAGATCATGGAGCAACATCATTGGTTGTGCAGGAATCTGCCTATACTGATCACGCTAAATAATGATTAACACTTATTTCTTCAATTAATTTTAGGAAAGTGAAACATAAGTTACAAGGGATACTAAAAGGCATGAAATATATGTAAAGTAATTAATAAATAACATAATAAATTGTACTTATGAAATACAAAGCATATGTAGGAATAAATGATTATCTTGGACTAGTACAAGAATGACATGGTTAAATAGAGATAAAACAAAGGTTAATATTTATGGGAATAGGGTAAAAGTAGAGCAATTTCATACACCAACAATCACTCCTTGGGGTGGATGGAGTTATTATTGCAATGATGATATCCAATTTTCCTTGCTTCCCTTTTGTCTCCATTGATTCTTTCTTGAAGCTTATTTTCATAGCTCTGTGGTTCCTCAAATCCTCTCGACCTGAAGTATATCTTTCCCATAGAAGATTCTTGTGTTCTTTAGTATCCTAGAACTATTTTGTTTTGTGAATACCTTTTCCTGTTTAGAATATAATCTAGCTTTATAGTGCCTCCTACAAATTTTTCATTTAAACCTTTCTCGGTCTCCACTCTCTCAAGATTCTTTCTCAAGGAGATGACCTCTTCCTGGAGACTCCAAAAATTTTCTTCCCATTCATGGATCAATTCATGAATAACTTTTTCCTCTCACTTTGCTTCTTCTAATTTGACTTTCAACGACATAGTTTCATTTTTACATGCTTTTGTGATTATTTCCTTCTGCACCTTGAACAACTCTTATTTTAGATGCTTGTTCTCTTCTTCTAGTCTCTCACATGTTCCATGTTTTTATTTTAGTAGAATGGAAAAATTGTCCTTTCTTTTAATGGCTTCTTCATTTTTTTATTGTTTATAAATAAACTCTTCATTGTATGATTTTTATATACCTTCTTCAACAGGCTGCAATTGTTCTTTTAGTTTTCTATTATTTTTCCTTACCTTATTTAACTCATCAAGCGAACTGATGAGTTCCCCTTCAAAGTCCATTATTCCTACTTCTTCTTCTTCCTCTTCAAAATGAGTAATATTTTATTTCTTCAAGTCTCCTCCAAATGCCATAAGTAAGTACTTATCTGAATAATCTTCTAAAGAGTTTTTGTTTTCTGATTCTAGTGTTGAACTATCGTCTTTTTAGTGGAGCCTATTTTTCTTATAAAGCTTCTTCCTCTTATGTTTTTGAGATTTTTTCTAGAATTTCTAATCATATTACTTTTCAGCCCTTTCTTTGTAAGGGCACTTGAATGATAAATGTCCAAACATCCCATAGTCAAATTATTTAAATGGAAAATTTATATTTTCCTAAGTTTCGCTTCAGTTTCCTAGAAAACTGAGCCAACTACTGATGGATTCATGGTTGGAGCAATCTTGATGATCTTTTTTCTCCTTGGCCTTCTTGGACACTTTGAAGGTTGCCTCATTGGGTTCAAAATTCTCTCTTTCTACTCTCATCTCATAGGATATGAGAGTACCAAGGAACTGCTCCATACTTTGATCCTTTAAGTTAGTCATTTCTTCAGTAGCTGACACTTTCACATTAAATCTCATGGGTAGGGATCTAAGACTTTTCTAACAATCATATATTCCTTAACTTCACCAGTTCCTCTTATCATACTGTTTACTTCATAAAATCTAAGGAAGTGTTCTACTATTATTTCTTCTTCGCCCATTTTTAAACTTTCAAACCTGATTCTAAATGTTTTAGGTTTTTCCTTCTTCAATTTGTCATCTCCTTCATGACTCTCATTGAGCTTCACCCACACTTCCTTAGCAGACTTACATTGCATAATATTTACGAGTTAGAATTGACTAAGGACAAAGAGAATGGAATTCTTGGATTTAGAATTATTTCCATAAAAATAATTTACCATCTCCATCAATGGGAGGGACATCAGGGACAACATAATCTATTAGTATAGAGCTCCAAACCTCTACTCCTAGGGACATAAGATAGGCTTCCATCCTAATGTTCCAAAAGGCATGGTTTGTCCCATCAAAGACGAGTATCTTTCTTGATAAGCATCTTGACTCTCTTGACTAGATATAATTCCCTATGGATCTACCTTACAGTGGTTAAATTGTTCCTGAAGGAACTTGCCTCTGATACCAATTGTTGAAATAATGAATTACTCGGGGCTGGGGGGGGGTGTTGAATTAGTAATAATGAGATTCTTAAAAATATTTGTGAATATGTATTTACTTATTTCATCTATTATTTGTTACTTATGAGACCATTCATACATAATATAAATGAACAACAAGGTAATACATTCACAAGTACATGCAATCCATCACATGAGTAGCATACACATATTGACACTCGTATTTTTACGTGGAAACCCAAAGGAAGAAACCACCAATCTATTTGTTGTTATGATGTAAATTAAGCACCTACTTAATTACATTAGTTTGTTTGTGAGCACCCACTGACAGGAGGCACTGACCCCCTTAAGATAGCAAGCACCTACTTCCGAAGAGGCTCCAACCACTTATGAATGTCGGCCACCAGCTGCTTTAGCCATTTTTCTACCTTTCATACAATTTTCAAACTGAAAATAAATGAAAATACATATATAGAGAAATACCAATATGGTTCACTATCGAAACATACTTTTGTTCTTGGTCCTCTAATATTCCATTGGCACTCATGACCTCACACAACGACACCCTATCCTCTGCTAACTACTACATATACTCCACGCTCATCCTTTTGTTCCATAGTCTCTCTATGAAGCTTTACTTCCTTCCAACAACTTGGTCCAATTTCACAAGTCTCATGCAATTTTCTCTACTCTCTTAAGCACATACAACATTTTTGTCTTCGACCCCTTTTTTCAATGGAAATAACAGGATTTTTCCGCTGCTGTACTCTACTCAATGTTGTCTATGCTGCTTATTTCCACACTACCCGAGTGTACCTTTGTATGACACCTCCATACTGTTGTTGTGTCTATTGCTTGAGTTTTGTGGTTGTATTAAACATGACGATGGACTCTTGAGATCTTCACCAACTCTCTGTGTGATCCTCCATGCTGAGATATTAATGTTAGTCCACCTGCACACTCTAGCAAGACTCTCCATGCTTATTAAATTGATCATAGAGCTTAGAATGTACTCCATCATGGTTATTTTCTTCACTTAATTCATTGAAGCATGTGAAGCAAGATCGTAGATCCCTTACTTCTACTTGATACCATTATCTACTCCTGCATGTCATGGTCCTCGTTTCCTTGACCCAACGATATTTGATAGTGGCCATTCACTCCATTAACCAACTCCTTTTGTTTGAATTTTCTCTCTAATTGTCAACCCATTCATTTGAATTTTCTCTCTAATTGTCAACCCATTCATCCTTTAACACTTTGTACTATTTTATCAAATCCATAAATAATTGTAACTTATATTAAAAGAATGTTACGAAATCACATAATTCTAATTCCTTTAGCCCCTTAGTGCTTAGCCTCCTTATCATTTCCTTTCTCATATGAACTCTTCGTGATACCACCAGCTTAATGCTTAGGTGATAGGGAATTTATGCTCCTCCTGGGGGATTATCTCCCTATGCATAACTCTCTCCCTTCTTTATTTTTTGGTTTCTACATCTAGATGCAAACATAAATTAGATCTCCCTACACCATTACTTTATTCAATGTTCATTTAAAGTGAATTTATGTAATCCTAGACCACTGATATTCTCCATAATTCTTGGGTTGTAGCCTCACTCTAAACCCTTGTTTATATTAGTCCCCTTGACCATGTGCCAATGCATCAGAGCCCCGTTCATCATAACTTTTCTCCAAAAAAAATTACGAAGGAGTTTCAAAGAAACCTCTGAAATACTCCCCACATGGCATCACACAACACATGGGTGCTCAATCTTCTCTATTCCCTTGATTCTTTGGGTCCTCACGACCGAGTTTCATTCCACAATGGAGCTCCATTATCGAATCAGAACATTTCTATAAAAAAATTAGATAGGAGTTACGAAAACTCCAACCTCTAATATGTCGACCTCTGAGATGACATCACACTATTCTTATCACTCCATGTGGTGCCTCTTTAGTGGTGACATGTGTCACCCAGATTTTCCCTATTACGCCACTGAAAATGATAAATACAACTTCCACGTGTTCAACATACATCCATGTCATGTTGACGTCATCTGCTATATTAGATCCTCAGGGCCAATCACCTATTGCCATGTGCCCAGTTGGAGGAGAGAGAAAGGGTCAACGAGTTCTTGGTTTTTCAATGATTTCCTTTGTACTTCTTCTCCTTTGAAATCCTCAATACTTTCAAATAATTTCAATCTATAAGGAATTACAAGGTTTTGAGGTTTTTATGGCCTCAATCTTCCGTGTTTCTGATATCATGTCTCGATGTTCTCTGAACTTTGATCTTCTGATGGCCTCCAGCTTTCTATATTCTAATATGTCCTCTGCTACGAGGTTCTGATATCAAATCTTGATATTATTCTACCTCTGATATCATATCATAACTTTTTTTCAAAAGGATTATAAGGGACTCGAACCTTCAATATTCTATCCTCCCGAGGTTTCCATCTACCAACTTGCTATGATATTAGAACCTACTTAGGAATAACTTCGGCAGACAATAACTTTTGATCCACGAGGCCATATTTAGACTTAAACACCCCATTGGAAAGCTATTTCAGAGCACTTTCGAGTGGAGAAGGTCTAATTTAGGCTTTTATTCCATGTGCTACCTGAGAGATGGTTGCAAATTATTTTCCTCAACGCTAGTCTGGTTGACATCAATGCCAACATACCAAATGAGACAAGCCATCGAGACAATTTCAAATGTCCAACAAATGTTTGCATTGTGTAGGCACTCATGTACTAGCTAAGTGGTCCATTTCCATTAGTTTTATATTTGTGTATTCATCTTCTTTATATATCCTTTGTATCTTTATCCAGACTTTGCATGGGGCATGCTACTTGGAGATGTAACTATGTTTGTTCTTTGACTGAAAACATTTGGTGGAACAATCAAAGCAAAATCAATGAGAGTAGAGCAAACTATGGAATATTTGTGTCAATTATTATGTGAGTCCTAGTTAAAAATATAAACACCAAACTACAATGTTATTAGTTAATGGCATGATTTTCTTCTGAAATTGAGTTTTTTTGTTAGGAAACCTAATAATATTTAGTGCAGTGTATTTACTCGATTAAAAAACCTCAAAATGTTTTATAAGATGTATTTTTGAAAAATAAATTTTATATTAACACAAATTCCAATCATTTTTTTTGTCTAAAATAGAATGCGATTCAAAATATTTTTACCCTACATTTTCCAATTGCTTACTCGATATACATTTTCTTTCCTGTCCCATCATTTTTAGAATTGTACGGTATTTCAGAGATTGCTAAAACTCTTGAAATTGTTTCCTTCAACTTGATATTTTGTCTTTAGTCTTCTAGATGGTAGTTATTTTTCCTATAAGAATATCCATGATTGAAGTGAGGCTTCATACATGATGGTTGTATCTCATTTGCAGGGTATTCATTTTAATCTATAGTTGACTGATTTCTTCAAGAATTTACATATGTTTTCTCTTCAGAATTCCTTAGGCATCCTTACAATTTCTCTGCTTTGAGTAATTATATTAAGAGTTCAACATGTGCCACTGTTGGCATAGAAAATTTTTATACTTTTTCTTTTACTTTCCTATCACAGTTGTCAGGCCACGAGGTAACTCCACAAAATGAATTATGTCTTTGCATTAAAATTGATCATGGACATATACAAGAAGGGAGAGACTCTTGGGCTTCACCTCCTATTGTCTCTTCATATTCTTATTCTCCATTATTTACTATTTACATTATTTACATATATTCACCAAATTCCAATGATTAGGTTTCAACATTCTCCCCCTTGATCTGAAGGGATGTTGGTGAGTGCAAGAATTGTTATGAACCTTTCAAACTTTTCTCTTTATGGATGAAAAGTAGCTATCATTGTTTCCTGACATCTAAAGATCATCTAACTACACCACAAGATATATAATTTTTTTTCTAACATTCTTGACTATCAAAGTTTCATCATCAAGATCATAATGTTTGAACTTGAGTTTCTGAAGATGCTCAGTTGACTTTTCATACTAGGTTCGAAGTGCTTTCTTGAGTCCATACAAGGATTTCACAAGCTTGCATACTTTTTGTTCTTGGTCCTTCACAAAAAATCCTTCTCGATGTGACATAAAAACATTCTCTTTCAGATCTCCATTCAAGAAAGTAGTGTTTACATCCGTTTAATGAAGTTTCCAACTGTTCAGAGCTACTAAGGTAAAGAGTGTCCGACTAGTAGCCCATTTTGTTATTGGGGGGGGATGGGTATTCTCCTCATAATTGATCCCTTCCTTGTGTGGAAAACCTTTTGCCACAACTCTGGATTTGTGCTTGTCAAGTGAACCATCAACGTTATACTTGTTCTTGTTGACCCACTTGCAGCCAATTGGTTTGGTTCCCAATGGAGGATCAAGCATCTTCCACGTGCCATTCTTTATCAAGGCATACTACTCCTTTTTCATTGCTTATTTCAATTAATCATCAGAAGTGGTTTCCTTAAAGGGAGTTGGTTCAAAATTTGTAGACAAATTCAATTCACAATAATAGGAGACATCCATATCAACAAGTGAATATTACTTCTCTAGATTCAAGAAATATTACTTCTCTAGATACAACAAACTTCTTATTAACTTCATCATAGAGACGATGTGCTTTGAAGGTATTTTACCCCAACAAGATACACTTATGACTCCTTGCACCAAGTTTTTTTCTATGTTCCTTTGGGATCAAGGCATATCAAGTGGAACCAAAACACCCTGAGATGGTATACTGAAGGAATGTGGCCATACCAAATTTCATATGGAGTCTTGTTTATAATAGCATTAGATGGACTATATTATTTACATACACAACATATAGAATTACATCAACAAAAAACATAAATTTTACATCCTTGAAAAGCATCAAGGAATATACCATATTTAAGATTGTCTTGTTCATTCTTTCAACAACTCCATTCTGTTAGTGACTATAAGGAACAACTATTTGATGTTTGATCCCATGCTAGGGAGGATAGTTTTCAAATTCATTTGAAGTGTATTATTTTCCATTACGGGTGAGAATCTAGCCAATATGATAATTCGCATCATTTGAATACATCTGTGAAAGTTCTTGAATGTTTGAAAAACATCCGACTTTTTATTTAATAAATAAACCCAACACATTCTATTGTAGTCATCAATAAATGTCATCATATATTTATTTCAACTTGCAGAAGGAACAAGGATTGGACCAAACAAATTTGAATGAATGAGTTCAATTTTTTTATCTGCTT
This sequence comes from Pinus tabuliformis, assembly GCA_031772625.1. Lineage (NCBI taxonomy): Eukaryota > Viridiplantae > Streptophyta > Pinopsida > Pinales > Pinaceae > Pinus > Pinus tabuliformis. The sequence goes on from CM062817.1 coordinate 1,491,505,700, forward strand.
TGGAATGTGAATCATGAAAATATTGTTTTCTATGCTTTCTTAGAATACAAGCATCACATTGCTTACATTTCCTAGGAATTGTAGGAAAACCAGTAACACCAATTCTCTTCAACATACAAAGGTTTTCATAATTAAAGTTTCCAAATCTAGCATTCCATAAAACACTTGATGGGAATGTACCTTCACCATAATGAGAACTATATGAGAAGTTTTGTGTACAAACATAGGTACCTTGCAACTTCAGAAGTCTTTCATTTTCTATCCCTGTCATGACAAGTGAGTGATATGATGATTTTATCAACTCAACCTTGCCATCAAACATATGAATGGAGTTTCATTGCTGGACAATGTGGAACAAGAACAATGAATTTCTCCTTAGGTCCATGACATATAAAACATCGTGTAGAATAAATTATAGAAGACCAAACAATTTGAGCGTTATTGTGCGAAGCCCTGATGGCTCAAGTTTTGATTTGTCTGTAAAGTATACTGCTCCGTCAACATTGTGAGTAAATTATTCAAAAAAATTTCTTCTAAAATTCATGTGGTAAGTTTCCCCTGAATCAAGCAAACAATGACTTTTGGAAGAGGCAAGTGAAGTATTAAATGGGTCTTTAGTTGCTCCAATATTAAAATGTGCCATGACATAGTGAGAAGATTTGGGTGCTTTACCTTTGTCTTTGTGATTCGTTTTACCTTGGGCTTGATTTATTTCCTGCTCAATTATGTCCCAAGGAAACTTACATGTATATGCACCATGTTCATCTCCATTGTAATGTATACAATGAATATCAGGATTTTCTTCGTGAGAGTGTCTGCCACCCCTGCCTGTAAAATTTCTTCTTGCTCTTCCTCTATGGTCACCACTTTTGTCTAGAAGAACCTTGAGCATTATTCCTCTCTCTATGTGCACAACACATAGATTCTTCAACAGACTGAGGATTTTTCTTCTTCTCGAAAGTTTTCTCTCTCTGAGTAAACTTCTTCACAAGGGATTTAAAGGTAATCTCCTTCAGGTTTCCACTCACTTGCAATGACTCAAGATAATTTGAATAAGTTGGATATAGTGCTAGGAAAAAATATATGAGAGGAATATATAGGTGAACATCAATGGTCTTGATATCATGCATAATAGATCTTACTTCTAATGCTAAAGAAAGAGGATCATCATTTTCCAATTCAAGACTGAACAATTTAATCATCAATTGGACAACTTCAAGTTCAAAGTGTGAGTCATAGAATTCCTTCAACTTTTGTAATTCTTCAAAAGCATTTGAAAATGGTTAAATATGGTCACTCACCTCTTCATTGACAGGTGCTCCAATCAAGGCATGGGCCTTGATGTTCTTGTTTTCCAAAATGATGATCTCCTTATCTGAGGTCTGATTTGTAGGTTCATTATATCCTTCTCTGACACAAACTCCTTGCCACAACTCATTGAAAATGAGAGTTTGTTTTATCTTCCTTGACAATTCAAGATAGTTATCTTTCCCTGAGAGAACTACTCTAAAAATAGATATTAATGAATTCATTTTAAATGTGTGTACTGTAAAAAATGTAATTATGTTGCAAATATACTGTAAGAAATTGCACTTCTGGTGATAATATGTGTAGAAAACTAAACTTCGATATATTAAAATAGAGATATTATTTGGGGGAAGTGGTATATTTGGGAGAGTATATATCAGCGAGGGAGTATTTTTGGGAGGGTGTATATGCGAGAGGGATTATATAGATGGATGGCCATAGATATATAATTGGAGGCGCAATATAACTGTGTACAGGTATTAACTATGATGCCAATTTTTTTGAGGTATTTCAGAGTAGGGTCAATGTATGACCAGGAATCGGGAGAAGGCCTAGAGGAATGATATTAATTGTGCAGTATTGGAGGAGGTAGTTTGGACCTACATGGAGGAAGTAGCGTTCAACGTTCAAAGTAATCGTGTCGTAAGAGGAGGAGGTGGGTGTGTGGTATGAGGAGTCGATCCATTCAACAGTGGTCAATGTGTATACAATGATGGCAGTTTTCACTCTATACAGGCTCGGGATTATGAGTTTGAATTGGGAGAAATGGGAGTGAAAACTAGGAGAGGGCCAAGGGTATTTGGTGACAAAATGGTTCGTGGGATTAAAACACATAGATAGCATTATAAGGAAGAAGTGATACTCCGTAGCGTAGCATATGTATTGGGTTCACATTAGAATTCCCTTCGCATATTTGAAGTAATAACTAATAGATTTATCAGAGGAATACCTACATGGAGGCACCAATTCTAAGACCCATAAGGTAGCAAAGGTGAATATAGTTAGTGGAAACCACATTGAAACACTTCACCCACAATCCCACCACTATGTTGCGCCATTCACACCTCATTATAGCTTTAGCTTCAATGCACTAGCCACATCACCTCTGAGCCACACACCATTTGATGCAACGACATGCTCCATTTTTCATAGGAGGCAAAGAAATGACCCAATACAACAAATCGACCCTTCAAGAAGTCTTCACCACTGCATTCAATAATGCACATAATCCTGCAAGAATAAGATAGAGAAATATTTAATGTATACCATAACACTGGCAAAGGGAGTAGAACAAAATATTAAAAAACACGATGGGTGTGCATTGAATGTATGGAAAGGTAGATTATGAGAAACCACCAAGGAAACACGGGTGTGTAGGATGTAGAGAAGGTGATAGTTCTACAAAATATGCAAAACAGGAGGGAGTTACAAAGGAATGAAAGCTAAAAAAATGAAGTTGGCTCTAATAGCATGTCAGGCCAAGAGGTAACTCCTCAAAATGAATTGTTTTTTTGCATTAATATTTCTCATGGATATATACAATCAGGGAGAGACTCTTGGGCTTCATCTCCCATTGTCTCTTCATATACCTATTCTCCATTATTTACTATTTACATTATTCACATATATCCACCCAATATCAATGCTTAGGTGTCAACAATAGTAAATGGGGATAAAAAGGTTTTGATACTTTTACTTTTATTTTTACGCATATATCATAATAAATCAGGTTTTAAATTTCTCTACTTTGAGTAATTCTATTCAGATTTCAGCATGTGTCATTGTTGGGATATAATGGTTTGATACTTTTGCATTTAATTTCATATCACATTAAATGGGGATAGAGAATTTTTGATACTTTTAATTTTATTTTTATGAAAATATCACAGTAAATGAGGTTTGATATGCGGCTTGGTACTTTTATTGTTTACTATGTTATGGAATTTTCATATTATAAGAAGTGACTTGTTCAATATTTCATTATTCAATAACTTTTCATTTAATTGACAACTTAGATATAATGTGATGCAAATCATTTGGTTTGTAGAGGCATAACATAAAATCCCATTTGCATTCTTAAGTAATATTTTTCCATTATAATTGACTATTAATGTTCCTTCTGGAATGGATTTTTGTTACAATGTCGTAAACAATATGGAATAAAATGACCCAGGTTATAAGTCAAAATATTCATGTGACAAGAAAAAGAGCCAATCCATCCAAAATCCAAATAATAATGTGGTTACAACAAAAAATATATAACATGCTTATTCTTGATGACCTCGAGAATCTTCAGTACCCATACTTGTTGAGTTTCCTTCTTGACAAGTAGGTTTTCCTACCTAATAATTGTTAATTAGGATATGTTGGGTTTCTCCCATATGATTGAGTCCAATACCTCACATACCTCACACTTGTGCTACTAACCCCTCCATTAAGTGGAGGTGTCTGACGAGCATACATAGAATTGACACCTACACTAGTAGGAATAAAGCAAGTGGGTAAAACACCATTTTGATAGTGAGGAAATTGAATTTTTATGAGGTCTTGGAATCATGGTGTATTATATGCAATATAGCCCAATGTGTTTGACATCATCCTTGTTTTATTAATTATTCTTGCATCATTATCAACCATATTGTTCATCCCTTGTTCCTTTTCAAGCATTTGTTGAGCCTTTCTTGCTTCATTTTCCTATATTACCAATTATTTTATGGTCCTTCTCTTGCCTTACTTTCTCTCTTTCAATCCTTTACTCTGCTCGACATTGTGTTGCAACAATACTTGATTCCTTCTTCTCCTTGGCTAAATCCTTAATTTTCTATTTTAATTCCTGAATTTTAGCTTTGTTTTTTTCAGACTCAACTAATAGGATTATGTAGTCTTTTGAGGTGATTAATTGTGAACTTTGACCCAAACAAAGACTATCTGGTGTTCCTTTTTTTTTTTTTCATTAACACTCTCTCTACTAGTAGCTTTAGGAACTAACCAAGTAACTTATCCTTCCCTGCAACATGCATGTCATTTCTTGGCACTTGACTTTAAATATCTCAGACAACCGATTGAATTATATATTTCTCTTCATCTGATGCCTCATTATGTGCATTATCTTTTTCATTGATCTATTTTCCACAAAAAAATGAACAATTTAATTGCTCAATCATGTTGGTTGTTAAGGATTCTTCATGTTTTGTTCATTGGTTCTTGAGAGACCATGTTTATTCAAATAAGTCATGGCTTCTGCCAGCCATGATGGTGGGGTTGCTTGGCTTGGAAATGTCAACTGGTCATTGATGTTTCCTAGTGCAATATTAGTAATGTCATTTTCAACTATATTGTCTTTTTTTTCATTGACACTCTCTCTACTAGTAGCTTTAGGAACCAACCAAGTAACTTATCCTTCCCTGCCACTTGGATGTCATTACTTGACACATGACTTTCAATATCTCGGACAACTGATTGAATTATATTTTTCTCTTCATCTGATGCCTCATTATGTGCATTATCTTTTTCCACTGATCTATTGTCCACTAAAAAATGAACAATTTAATTGTTCAATCATGTTGGTTGTGAAGGCTTGTTCATGTTTTGTTCAATGGTTCTTGAGACACTATGTTTGTTAAAATAAATCATGGCTTCTTCCAGCCATGATGGTGGATTTATTTGGCTTGGACATGTCAATTGGCCATTGTTTGCTCCTAGTGAAATATTGGTAATGTCATTTTCAACTACATTGCCATTATCAGTTGCATGTTCAAAAAATTCATTAAGAATATCAGTAGTAGAAGTTCAATGTGCTTCAGTTGGTAGAATGACCTCCTTGTTATTATCAATAAGTTTAGGATTCTATTTTTTTTCTCTTACATGTTCATCTCCATCAAAATCCATGAGACTGTTCTCCTCTAGAAATGTGCATTGGAAAACTTCAAGCCTCAAGCCTTAAGCTTAAGCCCTTGAACACTCAACTATGAAATCTCCCATTTTTTCTCCTACCAAAACTATGCATTGGGCAAATCCATGACCCAACCCTTAATCTTGAGATCTTGAACTCCTAAATTGCACAATTCTTTGACTGTGGCCATCCTAAACTACGCATTTCACAATTTCAAGCCTTAGTCCTGGAACTACACAATCCCTTAGTCAATCAGTTAATTAGTCACTCGGTTCCAACCATAAGAAGTGATTTTTATGAAAAGTTTTAGGTCAAGATTTTTCAGACTAATATGAGCTTATGATGAGTCGATTTCAGTTGCATGTACTCTGTCTTATCATGATAGGATGAGGATGGAGGAAAAGGAGAAGTAGACCATGCTAGAAGAAACCCATGGAGCTGAAAAGATGTGATTATCATCAAGAAAAAAGACAAAGGGACATGAGATTGTGACAACAGCTGCAAATCAAGATCACATTGAAGACTTCGTAGCTTCAAGCCTTATGGAGGAGGAAGAAGAAGAACATGTTCATCTTTCAATAGACACTAAGAAAACAATAGAAAATAATGACTTAATAGTTCTGTATTATCATGCAGTCCATGTCATCAGTGTCATGTCATGTCCTGTCATGAGTCATCATTTTCCACATTATTTGTGGACCATGTAAATTCAATATTGGAGAAATGTAATGTAAAGTTGAATTCCAAGAGACATGTATAAAATGTGAAAAGTCATGTAGGATTAGAAAGGTCATAGAGAAGTCAAATAGTCATGAGGGTAATCCAAGAGCCACAAGGGAGGTAAATGATAAACCCATTTGTTATATATACACCCTCATCAGTCATGCAAAAGGGATTTCCACGTTAGCTCCTCCTACCGGGCATTGGAGAGGAAGATGGTTCTTTTGGAGGAGAATGTGACTACTCTAATGCTCCACTATTGGGGCTAGTTGTGTTCACTCTCTTTATGTATCTTGGGACTTTTTCTTAATTCAAAATCTTGTTGAGCCAACACACTTTCATGTGTATGTCGTAAATATTTGTAATACTATTCTTTGAAAGTTTATGATGTATGTTTTTTTTCATTTGTACTAAGGAAATTGAACTATTTATGTGGCTTTGGTACTTATTTTGTTGAAGGTGTGTTTTACTTGTTTTAACAATTATTACTTCAATGTGAACTATTTTTCTAGTTTGTCAATGATTCATTCTTATGTACATGCTCGTGTATTTTCTAGATTAGTACTATTACTTATCTTCAAAAGGCTCACTTTTCTTTCCCTTTTTGTAGAAGAACCTTGATACATCTTCAATTGAACATTCAAAAGGCATACTCACTTGCTAATATGAAATTACATATGTATGACTCTCTCGTGGTGAAAACTAAAGCCAAGGAAAATCTGTAATAATAAATGGCATTCACGCATTAGTTTTGAAAGAGATCCTATACCAAATGGTGTAAAGTATCATTGGGACTTTTCATTGGGGAGACCCCTTAGTTGATGGAATTATAGCAGCACCAACATGTACTCTGTAGCCCTATTGCATGGGAAAGGAGCCAATAGGAATTACGAAATAGTTTCCTTATATATATATATATATATATATATATACAAGAGAAAGGTCAAAAGGAACCTTAGAAGTTGGAGAAATGAATTCTCACACAATGTCAATCTTGCCTCCTTCTAGCTTTAGGAAACTATTCACAATGAAAAAAATTAAATTCTTTTTGAGTTTTGGTAAATTGATAACCATCTAAATGCATTGGTATTCATATGAAGTTTTATTTCTCCTATCTTAATTGTACTCTTCTTAAATTAAAATTATCTTCACAAAGATAAACAATTTCTCTAAAATCAAATATGTTCAAAACACACGTAACATTTGCTAATCTAGTACTCCAATTCTTGTTTCATGTTTTCCCTCTTGTTGATAGATTCACATGTCGCACATCCATTCTCAACCAGTCAAAGCTATCATTGATGCCAACAAGTGATTTAATTTTATCACTGCAAATAGCTTCTTTCCTTTGTTTTCTACTGATTTTGGCTTTGTAGTAAAAAAAAAATCTATCAATGAATATTGTATTCAAATCCCATTTCAATCTACTATTCTCTATTTTCTTAAAAAAAATGGCTATTATTATTACTCATGTTAAAAAGGTGACAACGCCACATTGAATAAATAGAAATTAATGATACCAAATCCAACTTTTACAGAGATTAACAAGAAAAAAATTCTAAAATTCCAAAAGCGTCATGTCCATTTACTTCACACTTCTCTCCTACTTCAATAGCATTGATATATCTGTCATAACTAGAAACATAAACTTACGATATACAATAATAGTCGTTGACTACCAAGGTAGTAGATTTTCCCACAAGGACATAAATCACTGCAATCCAACTTTTTTTTCAATAAAAATTTGGCAACAAGTTTGTTTGAATCAATTTTTGTGATAGTGGAATTCGATTCAGTATCATCAAAAACTCCATTGGAAAAATTTCCCATACTACAAAGGATCACCACAATCCGGTATTTTTTTTCTTTTTCAAACAAAAATCTGAGATAAAGAGTATTTGAATCATGATTTTTGATGTTGTAAATGGATTTAGTATGATTAAAAAATTCAATTTACACCTAAGATCATGAAATTTGACCTTTGTATCCTCAAGTTACAAAAAACATCCACCATATTTTATATGGAATGTGCCTAAATTTCCATTGTTTTTCAGTCAAGTTTGAAGACTTGTATAAATAACTGCAAATAGTAAAGTGCATAAGGACTTTCAAAATTAAATATTATGCCAACAAGTATTTAGCTACCTTGTACGAATAATTGACTTGACAGTTGGTCCCCATTACTTTGTAAAACCGGACCAATTTTTAATTCTGAATTACTTGAAACACTTATCTCTCACAAATTTTGATACACAGTTTCGATGTAGTGGGAGCCTTATTCTACACAAATATATTTAATTTTAAACTCTTTTATTTTTACAAACACAAGAATAATTTAGTTAATGAAAATAAAAACTTTAATTAATAATATAATAGGAACAAGTACAAAAGAAACTTGTAAACTAGAAATAACAAATATTTGGTCGATTAAATACTTATTGCTATTACACAATGTTAGATTATGTTTCTAATAGATGCCAACAAGTACTGCTCTGCGGTAGAACATATGTGTGGAAAAAATATGGGAAACATTGATACCTTATGTGTATTGGTATATTTAATAAATATGTGTGCATGTACGTACTCAAGAAATTAAATTTTGAAAGCACTAATATTTACCCGCACATGTGTTTTCTATTAGTAAGAGAAAAGGCATCAAAATGATTAAAAATATGGATCACAGAAAGTTCCATTTAACATTAGGATTCATTTGAAATAAAAAAAGCCAATGAATTCAGCTAAACAATACATGTCAAGGAATGGAAGCTAACACTATGCCACATTCTTTGCTTCTCACACACGTTCTCCCACAACTATTACTATTATTCGCATTAAAACTACTACACACTACATGTTGAATAATTAGAAATCAAATAAAGCAAAGCTAATCACAATCCACCGATTTAGTATCAGCATTATACATGTCATAAGAAACATAAATTTATGATACAAATCAAGTTGGAACTAACTGTAATAATGATAATGAGCTAAGAAACTACCAAATGCTAATAGGAAATAAAAAAGGTGAATCGATTTAAAAGCTTACAGTATTGCAGTGTTTTTGTATTTTTACACTACTATTATCATCGATGATTTAATAGAAATGCCATTGAGGCACCAATAAAAATGCAATCTCAACTTTGAAGATACCAATTATGTAAGGAAGTTGAAGCTCAGATGATAGTCCAAGCTCTTAAATGCAATTTGCAAAGAGAAAATGTTGCATGATCTACTTCTCGAAATACATAAATGATTAGAAATGGATCCTATCTCTATCATCAAATATTTTATTTCCTTCCTCCATCACCAAATTCAAAATGATTTTCAACTCATTTCCTTATAAATCACCACCTGTATGTCACAAAATATTTCTATAAGAAATAAAGCTGACACCCATATCTCTCTATATTTCTATTTTTTGTCCCATCATTAGTATTTATATATATTATTATTATTATTAGTAGTAGTAGTAGTTCACAAATCTAATAATGGGAACAAAGTGAATTACTTTTTCTATCACTATAAATAACATTTTCCCCTCGCTATACTAGCTAATTCAAATGTTTGTAGACTTGTTTCCTTAGCAATCACCGACTTCCACTATTTTGCATCTGAAACATGCTACAAAGATAAATGGACCATTTAGATTTTTTATCATCTCAATGTTTGTCCTCTTATTAATTGAAAATAGACTTGTGGGTAAATACTAGTCCTCTCCACATTCAATTCAGTGACTACATACCTTCCTATGGATTCAGAAAGCTATAGAAGCATTAAAACATCAAATATAATAATAGGGTTTTCGTATACTTTCAACATAACATAAATCAACATGTGTGGGATTGTAGAGCAACTTCATTGTGCATAAAAATTACCGTTGGTCCCATACTAGAGTGTGAGTGAAGCACTTAGGATATCAAATATACAAACATGATTTTCAAAAACATCAAAATGTTAATACTAATGTATATTTTTAAAATAACACAAATTCATATTTACTCTAAAGCTTTCATTGTGTGAACCTCCGCACTCTTAACAATCTATTAATAATAAAAATAAGCATTACTCTTGTGCACAATCTATTAATATAAAATTGCAAGCGCACTGATTCTAAATTAGTTGAAAGCACATTACAATTAAAATATCCCTTCTCCCTTCCTTCATTCCACTCAAATTTCGCACATCCCTCATTCCTCATATGCATTTATTCTTTGCATAACTACCGCACACGCACGACCACCTCCACACAACAAATTATGGACTCAACAATTCCCTTCGATCAATCATTGACATTTGAAGGTGATATTAATTGGTGTGGCTCTCAGAAATTGTGTGGAGGAATCATTTGTTGCAAAATATGTTAGTAAATAAGTATATTTATTGTCTTAATAAACTTTGCATGAATATTTTGGCATAGTGAAAGACCTATGCATATGCATTTGTTCTCCTCATGTGCTTCCTTTGAATGAACTAGTCCATTTTGCACAAAAAGATCTCAAGATTTTATTGTATGAAACTCTGCACTCTGCAAAATCTATTAAGAATAAAACATGCATTGCTCTTCTACACAATCTACTAATATTAAATTGCACAAGCACTAAATCCAAAATATTTGAGAACACATTACAATTAAAATATCCCTCCACACTTCCCTTATTTTGCGAAAAATTTCACATGCATTTTTTCTTTGCATAACCTCACACACGCAAAACTGCCTTCACATAAATTCATCCAAACAATTACTTCCATAGCCAATATCACACTCCAGTCAGTCATTGACATTCCAAATTGATATTAATTAATATGGGTCCCATATATCACGGGGAGGAAACATTCTTCTGAAGTGTGGAAAAAGGACTATATTCCACACTTCTACACTTCCTTATAAAGTTAGATAATAACATAGTAGTGGGGACCAACATTTTCTATAGGCGTCAAAATAGACAAAAGTATTTTTATAAATTTTGTGATTAAATTTTTTTTAATGAGTGTAAGCATGTATGAATTGTGCAAAACTTCTAGAAAAGGAGATCTGGAAGCTTCCTCAGCATAATGGAATTCCTCCATAGTTCCAAGCATATGCCTATTTACACAAAGATGAACATAAACGAAAAGGTTTCAGTGTGCAGAGAGCACAACCTTTAGTCAATTTATTAAAAAAGTCTCTAGCATAGAAGAAGTTGATACTATAGGAGTGGAATATGAAAGAGGTGTTCATTAATGTTTCATCTTATGCAAAGTGTTTCCTGTGGATAGATTTTATTTTACGAAGAGCTTTCATTAGTGATATACATGAAACCTTATTCATCAAACATGAAATTAATTTAAATACTAATAGAAAGTCTAATAACCATTAAATAAGAAATATCACTAATTTTTTTTAAATAGGGAACATTATATTATTACAATAAGGAGTTTAATAAACATTAAGTAAGAAACATCACTATTTCATTTTAAATAAAATAAAAGCTATCAATAATAAGTTTCAATTTCGCAAAACTTACTTCCATTTAATCAATATGATGGATCATTGACAAAATTTTTCATTTTTGCTGATTATAATGTTATGTGCTAAGAATATGAGCATATGGTATTACCATTAATAACAAGTTGATCAGAGTGTTCATTTTGTGATACAACAAGATCTCTGGTGTGTTTAAAGTGCATCATTTTCCAATATTTCTATAACAAAACATTATGATTAAATAAGGCCTCCTGATAATCGCAGGGTTCTGCATCATATCCACTTAATGCGATTAGATCATAGTACACCAGTAAACAATATAAGAACTTTTTCCTTCTATGCTTTTTTTCAATTCCATTCCTTTAACCTTTATCTTTATTAATAGTGTGGATTTATCTATTCTTGGTGTGATTGTTGCACTACTTTTCTTGTCACAATTACAGACTGTTGTATTCTACAAATATATAACTCTGGCATATTAGTATCATTTGCCATTTTAAATTATTACATTGGCTTTATCATTAGTCCTTGTAGATCCAGATCCTTACACGTATGTGTGGAAACTACATGAAATATTTTTTAATTCAACTCAAAAAGGATAGCATACATGTGCCACCTCTTAAATTGATACCGATTCTTATTACCGCAATGTTTTCTTGGTCATATAATCTAGATGTCCAATCAGTCAAAATGGTCATTCATGTGTTGTTTTTTTAGCTTTCAGCATGTGATTCGATAATAGCATCGCTTTGTTTCTTTCAATTCAATTTTCATTGCTATAGAAATTATGGTAATTACTTCGTGTTCAGATACATTTGTAGAATTTCCTGTACATTCACAAACTCATGCAATTTACTAAAGCACAGGACAAAAATATACTTCTAATTTCAACCAGCGGAAGCTAATAGATTGATGAAAACATTATGAACAAGAAGAAGATAAATCAGTGGTACATAACACAATATTTATCTGGGGAAATCCACTACTCAAAACCCCTCTATATGTATTTCATATATCATAAATATGAGTGAAGATACAAAGATTTTTCTCACTAGAACAATTCCACACAAGTATGCTAAACTCTAACAACTCACAAGGAAGCTCTTGGCCAACACTTAGCCAACTCTAAAGCTCTCCAAACCCCTAATCTCTTGCATAATTCCTAGGATGAATAGCCTATATTTAAATGGAATTCATGCTTCCAAAACTGCACAATCCAAACATAGGTCCTTCTCTGATTGCATGCACATCCTATACAACTCAGTAAATCATAGAACTAATAGTACATTGTCCCTTCACTCTAGTGTCAACTGGGTCTTTCTTAGAATCGACATGCATGAGTTTCTAATGAGGGAATATTCAGTTAACTAGAGTGACACTTGTGGATGCATGAGTGAACCAATTGACTGTTAACTCTTTATTAGTTCCACAAAAAGTTTGGAACTAATTTAACCTAACTTAACTCAGTAAACTAAGTTACCTAATTACAACTCACAATGAAACTCATCTTAGACCCATAAACTTAGGGAGAACATATACATGACTTCTGAAATACTTCCAACTTGAAATTCCTAAGATAATCAATTTAATTAAACTTAATTAAATATTTATAGGTTGCTATGAGAAAATAATTCAATTTTAATTCACAGTTTAAATTGAAGGACAAATTTAAACTTGAATTCCTTGTTGCCATTTCTCAACACTCCCTCTCAACAAGAAAAGGATTATCAGCTACCCCGATTTTATCTCCTGAAACTCGAATTTACATCTTGACAATTCCTTTGTCAAAAAGTCAGCATATTCCTCCTCCGTGGGAATGTACTCTAACAACATAATTTTCCTCAATACACAATATCTGAAATGATGATATAAGATATCAATATGCTTTGACTGATCATGAAAAACTTTATTTTGAGAGAGTTTGATACAACTCTGATTATCACAGTAAATCATAGTTCGATCCATCTACTGACCCAACAAACCAACTAGGATCTTTCTCATTTAGATGGCCTCACATGCTACCTCACTCGTAGCCATGTACTTTGCTGCCAAACTGAGTGCAACTGATCTTTGCTTCGTATTGTACCAAGAAGTTGTCACTGACCGAATACTAAAGATCCCTCTTAATGTGCTCTTCTGGTGATATGGACTCCCTACCCAATCTGCATCGGTGAAGCCTTAAAGATTCACTCCCTCTTTCCATCTATACAATAATCCATACCAAGAAGTGCCCCTGACGTATCTCAACACATTCTTTGTTGCCTTCCAATATAGCTTGGTAGGCCTAACCATCGCTTGACTATGTTGGTTAGCTGCATAGCACATATTTTTTTCTGTGCTCACCAAGTACATGAGTGAACCCACAAGTTTCCTATAGATAGTAGCTTCCACTATTTCCCCTGAAGGTGCATCCTTCTTCCTCCAGTTACCTACTAGAGGAGTCTCCATGGGTTTTCTAATCTACAAGTGGAATCCCTTGAGTATCTCGTTGGCATACTTTCCCTGAGACACAAACAACTCCCCATATCCCTGCATTACCTTCATTCCAAAAACGTAATGCATGAGCCCCATGTCCTTCATCTTAAAATCTCTTGCAAGGTCTCCCTTGTAAGACTTGATCAGTTAATAATCACCTGTTAGTATGAGATTCTGAACATAAAGTATAATGATCGATAGTTTACCGTCCACCAACATGTGGTACAGGTTCGCATCTGCTTCACTCTTTGGGAAGCCCAGTTCAGTGAAGTATCTATTTATTTTGGTATACCAAGAAAGGGGTGATTGCTTTAGCCCATACAATGCTCTCTTGAGCTCACATACATGTGATTCACAATCAAATATATCGAAACCTTCAGGTTGGTATATGTACACCTCTTCCTCAATCATTCCATTAAGGAAGGTTTTCTTTACATCCATATGATGTATCTTCCAACACATATGCATTGATAGTGACAATATAGATCTAATCAATGAGTACCTTGCAATAGGAGAAAAGGTCTCATCATAGTCAGTCCCCTCTACCTGTGAAAAGAAATGGGTCACAAATCTAGTCTTATGCTTCTGCACACTACCATCTGTAGCTTGCTTTACCCTGTAAATCCAATGGGATCTCAACATTGACTTCTCCTCCGATCTTGGGACTACCTCCCAAACACTGTTAGGAACTATGGATTCATACTCCTCCACCATTGCATCAACCTAAACCAGTTGTTGCACTACTACCTTAAAAGAAGATGATTTTGTCTCAACACATTCACCCATAACAACCTTGTATCTAGTGTAGCTCTCTCAGGTGATGTCATCTACCTGCGCTGATAAGGGGGTACATTCACATTCTCTCGTGCATCATCTAAAAATCTGTTAGCCTCTATGGTGTGCATTCTTCCCTTTCTGGAAGACTCTACCTGAGTGGACGTCTACACTACCGGATCCTCTACATGTGGCTGCTCAACATCAATCTGAGGCTCGCCAACCTTAGGAGCTAAAATATCCTCAACCACATGTAGCTCAAGATCCCTCTCAAGGGAAACTGAAATCGCCTTCCCTTCATTGAATCTGACATCCCTGTGAACCACTATCATCATGTTGGTCAGTAAGTACACCCGATAGTTGTGAGGTGTATCATTGTAGCCCACAAATATCCACAACAATGTTGTTGGCTCAAGCTTCTTTCATGCATCTTTGGTCACATGGCAATATATTGATGACCCAAAAATCTTGAAGTGACCAACATTTTGCCTCTTACCAAAATAAGCCTCCTCTGACGTCTTCATCCCAAGTATTGAATGTGTGCTACAGTAGTGTACATAAACCATTTTGTTGCATGCATCAGCCCACAAGTGTAGTGGTAGGTCTCGATCATGCAACATCGCCCTTGCTACCCCTACTATGCTTATGTTCTTCCTTTGAACCACCCCATTCTACTGATGGTTATGGGGTGTCGTCAACTCCCATTGAATCCCTTCTACTATAGAAAAGTTCTTGAACTCATTTGAGATATACTCACCACTGTTATCTCTCAGTAGAGCTTTAACCGTCTTTCCAGAGTCTTTCTCCACCAATTCTTTAAACTCACAAAACTTTGTGAAGATTTGATCCTTTTCTCGTATCGAAAATATCTAGTATTTTCAAGAAAAGTCATCAAAAAATATAACATAATACATGTGTTTTTCCATGGATGCTATCGAGAATGGTCCACACACATCTAAATGCACTCACTCTAGAATGGCCTATGGTTGACTATCTCTTTCGTGAGAGGAATAGTCTGTGTATTTTCCCAAAGTACACCCCTTGCATATATCAACTTGCTCAAGCATACCTTTGGGAAGATCGGTAGATATCTGGTACAATATCTTCAAGGCCCCACGATGTAAGTGGCTCAATCACCTGTGCCACAACTTGCCAATGCATCAGCTCTACACCCTTTCTTCTTTTGTTCTCAAAGCAGCACACTCCTCTACCTCTAACTTATAGATATCCTTTTCCCTAATGCCTATCTTCTTTACTTGACCCGTGGAAATGTATCAAAAGAACACCTTTCCTTTCATGAAAATCACATCACAGCCTCTATCCTCAAGCATGGCACATACATAACATTCTTCAAGGTGAGTGGAGCCCCATTCTCCCTCTAAAAAGTAATAATGTCCAATCCAGTAGCACTATACTTCTCGTCTTCACCCATATCGACATGAATTTGGAGATCTTTCTCCTCCAGGTCATTGAATAACTCCTTGTTCCCAGTCATGTGAAATGAAGCTCCACTGTCTAAGTACCATATGCTTCCCATCATTGATGAAACCATGTGTGCAATGATGGAAAATTCCAATTCGAATTGAGAGGCCAAAGCGTCAACCACTGCTCCTCTTGATGACTTCTTCCTAGACTTCTTGAGTGGAATTTTTTTAGCAAAATGGCTGAGTTCATGACAATGAAAGCACTTAAATTTTGCCATGTCTTTCTTCTTACCTCCATGAAATGAATACAATTTGGAATGGGAACCTTTCCATTTCGCCTTCTTTTCCTTAATTTCTAAGGTACATTTCTCTTCATCATTAGTCTTTGATGAAGAGCCATCCCTGATGTTCCGCCTAATATCCTCCTACATCAAACTCGACCACAATCATTCCCATTCTTGCAACTTTTCTTGACCATTGACAAAGTTCTAATAACTATGCTAGCTCTTTGGGAGTCCTAGAAGAGCAAGAATCACCATATCATCCTCAAAAATGTGATTCCAACACTTCCAAGTTAATCATGACACTGAGTGAACTTGGTCAAGTATTTTCGAATAATCTTGCCTTTCTCCATTTTGATTTTTTGAAGTTTTTCCTCAAGTGAAATTTTCCTTCAGTCACTATTTTTCTGATACAATTTTTTCAATGCTTTACACATATCATAGAGAGTTTTCTTTCCATGGAGACTCGAGACAATGTGGCATTAACTCCCTTATCTGCCTCGCCTTCGCCACACACTTCATCCATTCTGCCAAATTTTTTGCATCTCATGCTACTAGCTTAGGAATTTCTTGATCATCAAATTCCTTCAAGCCATTATCGTCTGGCACATCCTCCATTTTTCCCCTCCAAGATATAAAATTTGAGCTTCCTTCCAAGGCATACTCAAGCCGTAAACCATAGAACATGATTTGTCGATCCTGAAGTATGTATTGCAAATTGGAATTTGACATGTAATCCTTAACTCATAAAACTTCAAAATATCCTCTAGTATATTGTATTTAGATGTGATACCATGTATAATTTCTTATAGATTCACAAGCTCATGCAATTTACCAAAGCACAGAAAAAGAATCTACTTCTACTTTCATGCAGCAGAAGCTAATATATTGATGAAAGCAATGTGAACAAGGAGAAGATAAATCGATCGAACATAACACAAGATGTATCTCAGGAAATCCACTGCTCAAAACCTCGCTATCTGTATTGCATATATCAGAAACATGAGTGAAGATACAAAGCTTGTTCTCACGAGAAACATTCTACACAAGTATGGTCAACTTTCACATCTCACAAGCAAGCTCTTGGCCAACAATTAGCCAATTTTGTATCTCCCCAAGCCCCTAATCTCTGGCATAATTTCTAGGATGAATATCCTGTATTTCAAGGGAATTCATGCTTCCAAAACTGCGCAGTCCAAACATAGGCCCTTCTCTAATTGCATGCACTATCTATACAACTTAGTAAATCATACAACTGATAGTACATTGTCCATGCACTCTAGTCTTAACTAGGTATTTCTCATAATCGACATGCATGAGTTTCTGATGAGGGAATGTTTAGATAACTCGAGTGACACTTGTGGATGCACTAGTGCACCAACTGACTATTAAATCTCTATTAGTTCCACAAATAGTTTGGAACTAATTTAATTGAACTTAACTTAGTAAACTGAGTTATCTAATTACAACTCACAATTAAACTCATCCTGGACCAATAAAACTTAGGGAGAACATATACATGACTTCTAAAATACTTCCAACTCGTAATTCCTAAGCTAATTAAGTTAATTAGACTGAATTCACTATTTACAATTTGCTGTGAGAATAGAATTCTATTTTAATTCATAGTTTAAATTCATGGACAACTTTAAACTAGATTTTCTTGTTGTCATTTCTCAACAACATTTTCCATCAGATTGCTTATAGTCACCCTATTTGGTTATTTTGTAAGATTTTAACAAAATAAAATGATTGTACATCATCAATATTGTATAAAATGCGTTGGGACGATTACAAATATGGATAACATTCTATCTAGATAACGATCTATATAGGGATGTGTTATAAATTTTTCATTTTGTTTTTTTTCCCATTAATGTGTTAGCTCATCATTTTTCACTCTCGACACTTTAGGTGCCCTTTTTTCTTATGCTAGATTGTGCAAATGAAAAATAAATGTATTAGAAATGTGTGTTGCTTCTGCATCTTCGTTCTCCCACACATACCCTGTCTTTGGTACATTCTTGATTATGCATAATCAAAACTTTTTTATCAACTATGTAGTAGTTGAGAGCATAGCCTTTGATCAATTAATTTGTTTTGTGCAACTATTCTTTTGCATATTTATATATGAAAAAGTTTTAAATATAAAAGAGTTAAAAAAACCAAGTAAATGCCCCCCCTGGCATATAAAGGAATATAAAGGAGTTGTGTCTCTATACATTTACTAACAAATTCTTGTGTAGATAGCTTTCACTTTGCAAAGAGTGAAAACTGTTTTTGTTGGAGCGTTGCCTATTTTTCAGATTCATGATTTATTGTAAAATATATCCTCAATTTTCAATTTATCTTTAATAACATCTCCAAAGACTCATTCACTTTGTATTGTATGGGAGATTTACAAAAAGGGAATGCTGTAATAGTCGAAGCATTGACTTTATTGCATATATATGATGTGCTGCAAAATACATAGTCAATATCCAATTAGGCTTGAAAAACGTCTCAAAACTTAAGGAACATAATACTGCAATACTTTATGTTCAATATTTTCTAGTTTTCATGTGATATTTAGAGATTCCATGAAACCTAGTTGGATGTTGAAGATGTGATTTTATGGAACATCGACTTCAAACATAAAAGCTCATGTAAAGAAACAAAAGCTCGAGTAATACTTGCATCTCCTAAATGCATTGTGTAAAGTGAAATTTCCTAGCCATTTATGTTATGTGCTTAAAATTACTTGCTTAATTAATGAAGTTTTCAATGTCTTCTAACTCTATATCTCACATTTACGTGTATAATGACCACATGTAACTATTATTCATGTGACATGTGTTAGACAGAATAGCTCATGTACACATATCTACATTGAATCATAGCAATGTACGAAATTAAATAAATATGAAATCATGATACATTGTATGGAGTGATTGATATTAAGTGAATTTGATTGTTTAAAAATCAATATTATGCAAAAGGAAAGTATGTCAGAAAACTGTGCGGGGGGAAGTGAATGTGGTGGTGTGGAAATTTTTCATATAAATATAGTGCTTTTTATTGTGTATACTCATTCTCCAATCCAAAAAAAAATCGAAGTGTATAAGTTTTATGAAGCTTTTGTGACATAATTTTTACAAGTAATGTGTTGGTTGTTGCATTTCCCAATTGTTGATCTTGCATTTTTTTGGCATGCATATTGATATAGTTCATAGCTATCAAGGGACTTGTTCGAACAGTTTTTCGCATTGTTGTTAGAATCAATATTTTGTTCTAAGAAATGTGTGTTTCTCTCACTAGGATAAGAATCATAAATGAGGAGGTTGATTTTTTATAAATATATTGCGATGTAATTTTAGTAAGTAACATGTTAATAGTTGCATTGGCCAGGTGTTGATCATGTATTCCTTTTTAACATGAATATTTCCAATTCATTTGTTATAGTTCAAATTTATTTGTGGGGGACGGGGGGGCTCATTACAAATGTTTTTCCTCATAGTTTTTGTAACTGATATTATGTTCTGAGAACTATGCATTTTTCTAGTTAGCATAAGAATTATGTACAACATTTAGTTTTAAAAATATATATAGATTTTATGATATTTGTATCAGGTATGTTGTGGTTCACTTGTTTTTTGATTCTATATCTTGTTTTGTGATTCTCTTTGCCTGAAGCTTTTCACATATTAAAATCTCTAGCAACTTCTATAGATAGCTACTTCTTTAGTCAATAACGCCTTTCAGGTAGCCATTTACATTGGAAGTTGTTATTAATTGACAAATATGTTCGCATTAAAGGATTGTATTACTAATATTTTAGTAAGTGGTTGTTGTGATATTATTTGTAATATTTTAATTGTAAATAGTGATTATGTTCATATTTATGAATATCTATTTGTTTAGACTCTTGTGTGGAAGTGTGCAGGAAGTCCATTATGTGGAAAAAGCTTTCTTTGTGCAGATCCCCACACTTCCACATTTCATTGAGTAAAATGTTTTTTTATGGTTATGTTTCTAAAATTAGGTAGATGTGTGGAAGTGCGAGGAAATTCCATTGTGGGAAGGAATTTCATAGTATTTTAATTATAAATAATGCATACTACCATTATTTAATTGATTATCTTTGCATGAAGGTTTCTTCATAGTGAAAGCTCCAACAGCTTCTGAGATAGCTACTTATGTACTCAATAAGACCTTTTGGCCAATTATTGAGTACATACAAGACGTCACTCCAAAAGCGTTGAAAATAAATTACAATTAAAATATCCCACCGCAATTTCCTTATTCCACACAAATTCCACTCAAATAATAAGTGCAATATGCAATATTAAATTTCATGAATGAAAATTGATATTGTGTATTGGCTATGAAGTGTTTGTGAGGATTTTTATATTAGCTTCAGACTTTTCTTAACTCATTCTCTACACTCAAACAAAGCCTTTGATGTAGAGTGCACACATCAATACGAGGAAGGCTTAAAGCTTCAATTGCCTAATTTAATAAACATAAGCACAAACAAATATTTTATTCAATGATGAGAGAATTGGTACGATTGCAGTTCCTTTACATAGGATTAGGAAGTGAGGGAGAGGGAATAGGGTGGTGTGGACAACATTCACTAAATTGGCTACTGATATTAAAAAATATCTTGATATTCATTATTTATAATTAAAATATTAGCAATAATATCATATGAGTAGATGAATTGGCTGAGTATTATTGCAAAAAACAAATATGGATTATTTGATACTAAAATATTAGAAATAAAAGTCTTTACTGCTGAGTGCATAGATCTAGACAATGAACACTTTAAACTTTCTCCACACAATTGAATTTCTCCGTACCTTTGTACATATGCCTAGTTTCATAAAGATAACTGTAAATCAAGCTTTTAGTCAACGACATGAAAATTCATGTGGTTTTGTACAAAATTTTGAACACACTACCCATAACATTTACTTAATTGACAATTGATCACTAAAATATTACCAATTATATCATGTGGGTTAGAAATTCCTCATATGTGCCTAATCCCACAAATATAACCATAAACAAAAATGTATTCAGAAATACGAAGATATAAACAATCTTATTGAGAATATAAAATATGGATTATGTTTTAATACTAAAATATTAGCAATAAATAAATAAATATAAGCAATCTTATTGCAAATATAAAATATGGATTATGTTTTAATACTAAAATATTTGCAGTAAAATCCTTTAGTGCAAAGTGTGGAGATCCACACAATGATTACTGATATCTATAAAAGACTGAGAATGTAAATACATATGTACTATAAAGCTTTCATTGTGAAAACCACTACATTTCGTAGAACCTATTAATAATAAAATATGCACTGCTCTTAAGCACAATTTACTAATATCAAACTTCACATTCACTAACCCCAAAAGAGTTGAAAATGCATTACAATTAAAAGATTCCTCTGCACTTCCCTCATTCTATTCAATTTTCGCACCTCTCATTCTGAATATGAATTTGTTCTCTGCATAACTACCATGTATGCACAACCACCTCTCTATAGATTTGTTTTCGCAACTACTTCCAGACTCAAAAACACGCTTTGTTCATTCATTTATTTTATTTCTAATATTTTATTATTAAATAATGCATACTTGTTGCTCCCAATAACACTGAAGAAAATATTGGATCTATAAAATATTATTGGTAATATTTTAGTCATTTATAATGCTTATCTCCATGTTCACTTTTGCTAAAAGAGCACTCTAGTTTATTGTGTCATAGAATAGAGGTACCACTTACTTAGCAAGCACATCATTTTTTGCATCTTTGAGCAGAAGCTTTGTTTATGGATATTTTTATAAAATTAGGCATATGTGTGGAAGTGCGGAGAAAGTCCATTGTGCAAAGGAAGATTTCAAAATTTCATGGTGCAGATCTCTGCACTAAACACTTTTATTGCTAATATTGTAGTAATAAACACACTTACTCACAAGCTTGTACAAAGAACCTATAAACTCGTCAATTGTCATATCATTGACGAATAGTGTTAGGGTCAAAGCAGCCCCCTCTATGCAAAGGACTGTCAAATGGTGCATACATACGATATTATTGGTAATTTTTTAATTATAAATAATTATTGTATTGCTAATATTTTAGTATTAAATAATCCATATTTGATATTTGCAATATTCTAGTTATAAATAATGCAAATATTTATATTTGTGAATATCAGGAATCAATTGGATAAAGGTTGAATTGTTTTGGAATGCAAATAACCACCAACCCCATTAATGTTTGGATCATTGAACACAATATTTTTTTACGATTATCTTGTTGAAATTAGGCACATGTGCGGAAGTGCGAAGGAAGCTTTCAATCCTTCACAATGCGGATTTATGCACTCCACACTAAATACTTTTGTCTGTTTTTCTTGAAACGCATGCGTGAGTGTAGAGACTAAGTATAGAAAAATTTAAAGATAACATATAATGTCCCACAATCACTTCATAGCCAATATACAATATCAATTTTTATTTATCGAATTTAATATCACATATTGTACTCATTATTTGTGTAGTATAACATCATTGTTTATAACATATTTTATTGTGTAATTATTGTAATGATAATAGTTGACATACAAAATGTTGAAAGAATTTAGTTTTTCTTCATTAGTTGTGCATTATTTGGCTATGTTTTTGCAATTTTAACCAAAGTTTCTAGAAATATACTCAATATTCATATTTTTCCATATCTTAAAAAAAAAAACTCAAATTTTTAGTAAACTTTATTTCTACTTTTTAATTAGATGAGAAAGCTTTGTTTATGGATATATTTTTGAAATTATGCACATGTGCAAAAGTGCAAAGAAAGTTCATTATGTGGTGGAAGCTTTGAAGATTTTATTGTGCATATCTCAGACTCCTCGTTTTGAAAGCTTTTTTTGCTAATATTTTAGTATTAAATAATCTGTATTTGTTGTTTGAAATAACGTTGAGGCAAGTGGTGGACCCGTACGATATTATTGGTAATATTTTAATTATAAATAATTATTTTTTAGCTAATATTTTAGTATTAAATAATGTATATTTTATCTTTATATACATTAAAATATTAGCTAATATTAGCTAATATCCTAATATTAAAATATTGCAAAGATAAAATATACATTATTTAATACTAAAATATTAGCTAAAAAAGTTTTTTTTAGCTAATATTAGTCTATAATTATCTAATATTTTAGAGCTAAAATATTAGGTAAAAAAACTTTTTTAGCTAATATTTTAGTATTAAATAATGTATATTTTATCTTTGCAATATTTTAATTATAGATAATTTATATCTCTTCATTCCCCAATATTAGTAGTAATTTGAGTAAGTGCAGAGAAAATTGGATTATTGAGCACAAGTTTTTGTTTATGGTTATCTTGTTAAAATTAGATAGATGTGTAGAAGTGTGGAGGAAGCTTTCATGGGTTCATTGTGAAGACCTTCACATTCCATAGTAATGGATTTTATAGATATTTTCTTGGAACACATACATGAGTACAATGTTACATTTAGATGCAGATTTTGATAACAGAAAAGTTCAAAACTAACATACAATGCACCACAATCACTTTATTATTAATATACAGTATCAATTTCCATTTATCAAATTTAATATTTCATATTATACTCATTGCTTATGAAATATAATATAAGTG
The DNA here is from genome assembly GCA_031772625.1 of Pinus tabuliformis. Taxonomy (NCBI): domain Eukaryota; kingdom Viridiplantae; phylum Streptophyta; class Pinopsida; order Pinales; family Pinaceae; genus Pinus; species Pinus tabuliformis. The sequence goes on from CM062817.1 coordinate 1,491,529,727, forward strand.
TTTATAACATATTTTATTATGTAATTATTATTATGATAACAACTAACATATAAATGGTTGGAAACATATATTACTAAAGCATGTAAGATAAGACAAATGTCTTATATGCAAAAACTCTCTCAAGATGATAATGTTTACGAAGGCGTGAAAACATGGAAACACAATTAGCATTGAATAATTAATTAATGCTTAGTATTCATATTAATATTTGTTCATCAAATCAATACACATTTATTTTACAAGAAATGATGTGTGAATTTAAAAATACACAGTTCATTTCAAAGAGTAGCCTCGACTAGACATGTTGTTTGGGCTTTTGTTGGTGATCTATGGTTTATATCTACATGTCATCAATCAGACACGGGAGTCATAAATAGAAGGTAAGTGGAGGAAGTATAATTTACCTATTAGATATCAAGCTGCAGGTGAAATGATAGTAATGTGAATGGGTGTGATTGTGATTTTTCGATGCTAGATTCAATCTATTTCGAAGGTTATTTCTTGACTAAATAGTTTGATACTTATTTCTATTATGTTGTCACTATATGAAAGTGAAACATGGAAATAGTTTTATGGTGATTTCTAAGAAAAATGGTTTTGGTAATGTAATGATCTTCAAATTTTTCCAAATGCTTAAAGTTTTCATATATTGTTGTAAAATTTACAAATGAAATTTTGTTGTGTAAGAAAACTTATAATAATTTTGGAATGCTATTTTTTTAGCTTAACGTAAAATGGAAGAAATCATACGAAATTATAAACTATTGCTTAATTTACTTAATTCAATGAACAAAGTTCATTTAATATTTGGATAATGAGACAAAGGAAACAACATATCCAGGTCATTAATTAGCATCTAGAATCTGAAACTACTTATGTAAAGTAAGCATTGACCAATAGAAAGGAAAGTCTACATAGTATATGCATTGAATACACATTGGCTCAGTGAATAATTATAGAAATAATTTTCTTTATTGGAAAAAGAGATTTAATTAATGAAAATAGACTGTGATCCATGATATTAATAAAATAGTAATATCTTGATATCAATTTATAAAACATGTAAGACATGTCAATCATAAAACATAATAGTATCAATTACATTATGTCATTTTTGAATTTAAGTAAAATGATTATGATTTAAAGTAACAGATTTCACAACAAAATTTTATGATCAAAGAAGGGGAAAATCAGTACTAGCTATATTTGGGTACTATTAAAATTGACAGTAGTTAAATGTCGTTTCATAACTAAGATGTCAATTTGTGATTTCGGTAATTTATCAACATCATCAATTCTCGCATCATTGAGCAGAGCGCAGTGTCATGTCACATAGATTTGAAACACAACTTATTTAATATTTCATAATAAGAGTAGGTTTTATAGTCGAAGGATTATGATAATTGTAAAAAAAATGATACTAGCTCCCTCTGTAATGTCATCCCTATGTAACATCGTCACTATAGGGCACCCTCATCTACGCAAAGGACCCTAGTTCTCCATCACATACTTCATCCTCCACATAGAAAAAATAATAATATTAATTCGACATATGTTCATCCCCGGCCTATGCAAACAACTTGCAACAACTTGCACCTGCATGAAGGAGAGAACTAATGTAATAGTGTCCTACAACTAAAGTAAGTGTCCTACAACTGAATCAACTCTTGCGTCATAGCACAGTGCAATAACATAAGAGTGAGTGTTAGAGCACTTACGAACGCAATGGTCACTCTCAAAATTATTTTTATTTAAGTTTTAAAATGAATTGTGAGGCACTCGAAAAAATTGAAAATAAAATGCCCCCTAGATTAATTATCTCCCACAAGATTTTCCTACGTGAATACGAAATTAGAAATAACATTTACTCATTATTTTTGAATTTATGAAAAAATATAATATTAAGCATTTTCTAGAAACATTGGTTAAAATTGCAAAAGCACTATCAAATAATGTAGAGTCAATGCAACTCAACTAATAGCCGAGTGCTATAATCCCTCACGAGGCAAGGATTAATAACAAGGAGGAAAAGAGGATAGAAAATGGTAAAATATTTAGCTATCAAAAATGTAACTAGTGTTGTGGGGAAAAATTCCTATGCAAGACGATCCTATCTACCTAAGGTGTGACAGTGCCTTAGCAACAAACAGAAACAACTATTCTAGTATTCTTCCTTTATGAATTAAGAATGAAGAGAGATAGATGGACTAACCGGTGTCTTCCGTTTGTCCCTTGATCTGGTTTCTCTTCTCTTTGAGAGTTCCCAGCTACTTGCCTTCTCGCTCGCCCAGCTTCAACAGGTCCCTGCAAGATCACAAGAAGAGAACACTACACAAATACATAGATTCATATTCATAACTAGTTCAGGATTAGAAATAAACTAAACATACTAATGCAATCATACATCAAAGATACATCAGTATATAGGAGAAACCAAGATAGCTTTATTGATGAATAACAAGGTTCAGGAGGAGATACAACCAAGAGGGCTCCAATCCAGCATCTCCTTCCCAGCAAATGAAATTCCAATCTTCACCTCCCTTCAAAGCATTAAGCACCCAATGATTCCAGTCTCAAACCAACAACAATTCTTTGCAATAACAAAATTCCAGCTTCTTGGATCTCATGGAGGAGAGATCCATGTATAGATGTTTGGAGAGAGGATGAGTCAGCTTGAGATCTGACTAGTGTCCTCTCCCTCTGTCAGTTCTTGCTTCCACTTGGAGACTAAGAGCCTCTTACTCATCACTAGTCGAATTCATTGAGGCAAGTGTCATTGGAGAAGATTCTGGAAGCTTCCAGGGTCTTTCCACCTCGTTGAATGAACTTTCCATTTTTCACTTCCCGCTCAGCGCACCCTGGTAGTGCTTCTACCTGCGTTGTAGTGCACCTAGCCAGTGTAATCTCTGCATTTCAGTGCAGACAGCTAGTGGATCCTCTGAATTGATCCTGACTTGACTTTTTTTTGAGCAGTTTCTGGTGGAGAACTTCTGTGAATTGCTGTGGTTTGTTAGCCTTGTTCCTCTAGGGGTAGGAACAACATGTTTAGGGACTTTGGATCCCTTAGATTATGGACATTTCATGCTTATAACTGTAAGGCACAAAAATGTCTATAACAGTGGTCCCCTAAAGTATGAGGCCATTTATCGGGTGAAATGCTTTATTAGGAGGATCCGAAGTTTATCCAATGCTGGGAGGAGATCTGTAATAAGATACAATACAATACATAATTTTTCATACTGCTTTCATGATCTAGCTGAGGCGGGCATTCCCATGCTTAGCTTTATAAATTCATTTTTCTGTACATAGAACAGACAATCGTCTGATGGTAGACTGATAATTTTGATGAAATTATCATCCTTTGGGTAGGATGATTATCTGCTGCAATGATGTACATGTAAATGTCTTTATCTTTCCTGAATATATATCGCAGCCCGGATGGATGAAACTATATCCGGGGTCTTCAAACTCGCTCGATCTTCACTCTAAGTACAAGTCGATCCATGTGAGAAATGTTCTGAAGTCGAACATGGAAAGACATCGCTTGATTACCAGTCAATGAGGTGAACCGTTAACAAGCGCGAGAGGAATCACCGATAATGATAATGACCCTCAAGGTACTGCAGTACAATTCACGTGGTGTGAATAAAGGACTTGGCGTCAAACACCACGCAAAATCTTTTGGTCGAAGGTCATTGATGTATACCCGTCGCGGGAAGTGAGAAACTTGCCATTGAGGCATGCAAGCTTCAAAGTACTGAAGGGGGTGTTCCTAGATCAACTTCTTGGATAATGAGCTGATGTCGACAAGAAGCGATCCGTCAAAGGAGGGCCTTGATGTATCCCACATCAGTGACACGGAATGGAGTAAATGATTTTGATGGAGGTGAAAACGATCTGATGACATATGATTCAGGGTGGCGGTCATGAAAGGATGAAGGATAATGTACGGCAGTGGATGGGACATGGTTGACTTCTCTGAACGACTTTTCTTGAACATATGGCAACACTTATGCGATGGATCGGTAGCATTACCCCAAATATGGATGGTATGGTGAGACCATGGTGATGTGACCGATGAATGAAACAACCCAACCCGATTGTGGTACGGAGGAAAAGTGTCATGTTCAAGAGCGACTTTCTACCATCAAAGTTTTCCTGAGTTTCTCCCGATTTTCCCCATTCATTGCTGACCAGTACCTCTTTATTTTTGTCAAGCTTGAGGAGGATAACATATCCTTGTTCTATAACTTTCCCTTTGGGCAAGCCCATCGCTACGTTTTAACGAGCCTAGCGATAGTGAAACTCGTTCTCGTCTAAAGACAATTTTGTCGCTATTTAATGCTTTTAACGAGTCTAACGACAAAGATAAGTCGGTCTTTTTCATTTTTAGAGAGTCTGAAAAGGTACGTAAAGTCAACTCCGAAAGTCCTTTTTCGTCATCTAATCCCTTAAGTCCGAAAAAGTATAAAACAATACAGAAGGGATGAGTTTTCGATAGTTTTAACGAGCCGAACAAAACAAGTGCTCGATCGTTTTGTGCAATAACCCCTCAGGTCCAAAAAGATTAAAATCTAGAGGAGGGATAGCACTTCCGGTCGCTTTAACGAGCTGGAAGGTCAAAACTCGGCAATCTTTTCATATTTTACGAGTCAGATGAAAAGAGCTTAAAGAAGACTCGTCTTTTGAGGAACGAGTGATAAAACGGGTTAGCAGTTGATTCCAGGTACGGGTTGGAATTTTCCAATCACGGCAGTGTCACAAGGATGGCTAGTGAAATCACTCTTCGCAGCTGTTCGTCAAAATGGGTAAACAATCATATGGAGGTGAACGATCGGCCAATGGAAAAGTGGAGGTGACGGTGCAAACACGACCAAGGCTTTAATGGCTAATGAATCTATACTCGCAGTGGTTATTTACCGGGTAGTTCATTTTTTAACGAGATTAAACGCGGATTGAAACACTTGCTCGATCTTATGTTTATTTTTTAACGAGCATGAACTATGTGTTAAAACTGCTCGGACCTTGCGTTTATTTTTTAACGATCATGAACTGTGTGCTAAAACTGCTCGATTAACCCAGTCATACGATAAGAATGTCTCATATAAAAAACAAGAACTTTTAGATTTTTTCCCCACATCCTTTATTTATGCAAGTTCGGAAACGACTAATCCTACGAGTTTAAAGGATTAGAGGTCCTAAAAATTTAAAAAAATAAATAGCCGTTCCTCGCTTGCACTCCAAAAGGTTTGCATGCCCCCAGGTATAAAGTATGATTTCAAGGTTACCCCTACTTCACTTCCGCCAAAACATTTGTTTTACCGAGAGAGGCATACCTCTTTCAGGTTACCCAAAGATTGTCCTATTCACAGAGCAAACAAAACACTTCTTTGGCGATGTCTACCGAGATAGACAAAGGTGAGTGACTCTGTTCTGTCAAACACATAACTTTGAAAAAAGAATCTTATTCTAGAATAACCCTCTTCCAACATGGGCGGGGTATAGACTAGTCATATTCTCCCACGGAAACCTACCCTATACCCAAAGTTTTCCTGCCGAAGCAGGCCAGGACGCATGCCCCCTGGGTTCCAGTCATATCCTTCCGAATCACTCGCGCTCATTGGGAGGACGGACCGTGGTTTGAGACATTTCTTGCGTGAAGAGACCATTTAGGGATGGTGTATGACTATTTGCGATGCGTGATCCAGGAAATGAAAGTTGGTCCACGAGCTTGACCACTCTTCCTTCATGCGGAAAACACATTACTCTAAAGGGTGAGGAGACGATGGCTCCCATGCAATATATATAGTCTCGTCCAAGGAGTAGGTTATAATCCGAGGGTCCTTGAACGACCATCACGTTCATTTGAATGGTCTTCCCTTTCAATGTTATGGGCACATTGGGGAGGATCCCTAAAGGTCGACTGGTTCCTTTATCGAAGCCTGATAGATTTCTCATTTCAGGCAAAAGCGCTGGTGAACCAAGCGCTTTCCAAGCAATAGAGGAAAGGATACTCACAGATGCCCCCTCATCAATGATTGTGCTAGCCATTACCATTCTAAATATTTGAACGATAATTCTGAATGGTATACTGGCTGGCAACCGGGGTCTGCCTAGCTGGTTCCAGTCGAAGGACACAACCAGGTTGCTTGGTGGTGGGAACGAATAGACGGTCGGATATTGTTCTGACGAACTTCCTTCCTGCAATAAAGGAATAGGTGCATTGCCACCATGTTCGTTGGAGTTTGTGTTGATGAAGAGAATTTGGACGATGTCATCTTTATTCTCTTCTGTGATGGTATCATTCGAAGATAGAACCTCTCAAGGCAAGACTGGGTCAACTGCCGCCTCGACCTTTTGACTTTCGTCAGGTATGGATTCGGACGGTTCATCCTCAATGATAGGCGCTTCGGCTAACCACCTGAGCGGGCCAGCCGGGTTCTCAACTAGTGAAGGACTTGGCAGGAGTTTTTGATATCTAGGAGGAAGTCGCGCTGGTAAAACCGGACGATCTTCCAAAACTCTTTTAGCCTCATCTAAGAAGGGACAACGGTGGATGGCATGGTCGCCTTCACACAGTTTGCAGGGAAATCTAGCTTTCCCTCTCTGTCCTGTGGCTTCACTTTCACTAGTTGATGGTGTGCTGTCAACATGGCTATCAAAGGTTGACACCACCGAATTGTGCAAACGGGGAGACCAGTCCCTTAGTATCCGAGGGATGCAGGGACAATCTCTGTGGAAGTGGTCTCCCTTGCATATGACACATGGCGATTTAGGCCTAGTCAGTGCTGTGTGTGGATTTTTGTCACACGACACTTGTTTGCCCCCAGTTGCTTTTGGCTCCTTCTTCTTCTTCTCTTTCTTCTTCTTTTCTTTCTTCTCCTTAGGAACTTGGTTTTTTGTTTTACCAGTTCCGTCAAGCGAAGAGGAAGGAGGAGAGGAAGAATTAGATGAAATAGAAGGCTGGTGGGTAACTCTGGTCTGGTCTAACTGTTGATTCGATTGTTCAGGAATAGTGGTGTTCTGAACGACATTGGTTGAAAAGAGCGAGACCGGCAAGCCAATTGTTAGTCCTGGAAGCGACAATGTGGCCATATGGGGCGCACCAACATCTCCCCAAGAGGAGAAGGGACTAAGACTTCCACCAAGGGGAATTCCTTGGTTGGTGTGCTCCATTTTCTCAACCTAAAGATCAATGCAGGAAGAAGGGGTGATTGTTCCGTTTAAGATAAATTTTTAACGACGCTTAGACACAACTTGCTTTTTCACTTTTAAAGAGTCGAGAAAAAGCTAAAGATGACTCTAGTCTCCTTCGATGTTTTAACGAGCCCGAAGTGACAAATGCTCGGATGGAATTTTTCCGTTATAGAGTTTGAAAAAGGCCAAAAGGAACTGCTCTGGAGTTCTAGGTAGAGGGTGTGCCAAACTTTTCGCAAAACTGCAGAATACTTTTTAAGGTACGGTGGGTCAATCTTCCTGAATGTTGTGTTCAGTGCATTGCGATCAGTAGGGCGGCCGACACGGCTTCCTAAGGATAAAGGTTTTATGCCTATAGGGGTCTCCCAATATATACTCGACGGTACGTGGGAGCACAATCCGTACTGGCGCTATCATCCCTCAGGAGGAATCACCCACCATCCGCGAGATCGACAGTCACCAGGCTTTACGACGCCGGAACATGTCTCTAGCCTAGACCTCTATGTTGTGCGTTAAGTTACAAAGTGTTGTTAAGTTCATTCAATTTATTTTAGGTTGATCTTTTTATAAGTTTGCCTTTTTGGATCACCACGAGATGTATGATACAATTCCTAAATGCAGTCTAAAGATGATAAGCAAGCTTTTATATCTTTTCAACAATGAAAATCCTAGCTACAAAGGGAAAAGAAAGACACCATCTTTTCTCAAAGAGCAATCAGCACACTCTAATGCACTTTTCCTAAATCAAGCATGCAAACTATCAAGATGCAAATGCACAATGCAGGTGTTTGTTTTCCGCTTTCTTAATATTGATGCCTAAAAAGAAAGATTTTTGTACAACTTTGAATTTGCTTTTAAATGACAATTACAAACAAGTTTACTTTTTCGAAATCAGAAAGGGTAGAAGAGAATACAACACTTTACGACTTTCGAAATGAACACTTGTTTCGACACTTAAAAGAGACAAACTCAAACCAAAAGCAAAAGTAAATGTATAATCAACTGTAAACGGCCAATGAACTCTCTCCTAAGATCACAATCAACAGATTTGAATCAAGGGCTACAGGATGATTATTTCACTCTTGTAAAGGAAAATTGTAAATGACGCCACAAACACATAAAAACACTCACAATCTTTTTGTACAAAAGGAGGCAGAATTTAAGCAGAGAAAAGGAGTTATCAGACAGGTACCTATGCTGGTTACAGGCTGCAAAAATCAGAGATCAAAACAAGGCAAAACAGAGCAGAGAACCCGAGCTGCACAAGGCCTAACTGGATCAACGCACCCTCAACACAAAGGTTTTGACATTCAGCGCAGGCAGCCTTCACGGGACCTGCGTTGAAATGCAGAACCTCTTCACAGAGTCTACGCTGAAGGAGAAACGAGAGTTCCTCACTAGGTTTTGGGTCACAGTTTGCTAGTTAATCTACGGTTTCAGGCCAAATAAAAGCAACAAGCAAGGTACAATCAAAGGTATTCTTTGAGGGAGGTCTAAGATCTATCACAAAGGATCATCAAATCATTTGTGAGTCCATTGATCAGATCATAGACAAATCTAGTGATTGGATCAAAGCAGCAGCTGTCTACTTTGCATCTGAGAATAGCAGATGCAGTTCGATTGTTGCTGTTGAGTCTATGAAACAAACAATGATAGAGACACAAATAAAATGACTAAACAGATCTCCCCAGCGGAGTCCCCAATTTGTTGTGGGGAAAAATGCCTATGCAGGACGATCATATCCACCTAAGGTGTGACAGTGCCTTAGCAACAAACAGAAACAGCTATTCTAGTATTCTTACTTTATGAATTAAGAATGAAGAGAGATGGATGGACTAACCGGTGTCTTCCCTTTTTCCCTCGATCCAGTTTCTCTTCTCTTTGAGAGTTCCCAGCTACTTGCCTTCTTGCTCGCCGAGCTTCAACAGGTCCCTGCAAGATCACAAGAAGAGAACACTACACAAAGACATAGATTCATATTCATAACTAGTTCAGGATTAGAAATAAACTAAACATACTAATGCAATCATACATCAAAGATACATCAGTATATAGGAGAAACCAAGATAGCTTTATTGATGAATAACAAGGTTCAGGAGGAGATACAACCAAGAGGGCTCCAATCCAGCATCTCCTTCCCAGCAAATGAAATTCCTATCTTCACCTCCCTTCAAAGCATTAAGCACCCAATGATTCCAGTCTCAAACCAACAACAATTCTTTGCAATAACAAAATTCCAGCCTCCTGATCTGATGGAGGAGAGATCCATATATAGATGTTTGGAGAGAGGATGAGTTAGCTTGAGATCTGACTAGTGTCCTCTCCCTCTATCAGTTCTTGCTTCCACTTGGAGACTAAGAGCCTCTTACTCATCACTAGTCGAATTCATTGAGGCAAGTGTCAACGGAGAAGATTCTGGAAGCTTCCAGGGTCTTTCCACCTCGTTGAATGAACTTGCCATTTGTCACTTCCCGCTCAGCGCACCCTGGTAGTGCTTCTACCTGTGTTGCAGTGCACCTAGCCAGTGTAATCTCTGCATTTCAGCGCAGACAGCTAGTGGAGCCTCTGAATTGATCCTGAATTGACTTGTTTTTGAGCAGTTTCTGGTGGAGAACTTCTGTGAATTGCTGTGGTTTGTTAGCCTTGTTCCTCTAGGGGTAGGAACAACATGTTTAGGGACTTTGGATCCCTTAAATTATGGACATTTCATGCTTATAACTGTAAGGCACAAAAATGTCTATAACAATTGGTCATATAAAAAAATTTACAAATTATTTTTATGAAGAAAAAAAGAAAAGTACTCTATTTTTTATTTGAGATGATGATGATGGTGGTGGTGGTTAATGTCTAATGATACCAAACTTTTGGTCTATTAGACCTAAAGAAACAAATTAATTAGTTTGATTTAAGATTTTCTTCCTATGCTCAAAAAGCTCGGAGAGAAGCCTCTAGAGCTCACTGTAATTCTGACAACATAAAAGGCTAGGAAGGTTAGTATTGCAAAAAAGATTTTGAAACTAAGATCTGATGTGGTTGTACGCGGAGCACTCTACAAGGAACTGATTTTCATTCTTGGTGTTTTAGGAATTGCCGAACGACCCATTTCACTATGGAGCTCATGAGAGTTCCTTCTAATCTTGGCTATATTAATTTTCTTCTTTGAGGTAGTTAAAAGAAAGAGATACTTTTGATCTTTTAGGGTGGGGTTGGTGACCTCCTTATAATATCTTAATTTTCTTTTAGTTATTTTGCAACACGACATTCTTGTCGATCTCCCAATGGTTTAACCAAGCCCTTGTGTCTTTATACCAACCTCGTTTGAGCCTTAGGCGGTTTTGGCTAGAATTTAAAGTTGCTTAGGAGGTCTATGAAATTTAGCTAATAAAAAAAAAAAAAAAAAAAGACTTAGAGAATTATAGCAACCACATAAATTTTGTCCACATAAATAAATTTATAAAATTTTTAATACTATAAATTAAAATTATATGAATTATTATAAATTTATAATTATCTATTTTATCAATATATTTTAGTTTGAAGAAAAAAATATTATAAATTTATAATTATTATATTTTGTAAATATATTTTAATTTAAAGATTTTTTTAAATATAGTAAACATAAATCTCTCGTCAGTTCTTTGATTTAAAAAAATCAAAGAAAACTAAATCTCTCCCCATTTATTACGAAAAATTAACGAGGCTATGAAATCTCATCGATTCGGAAAAGAAGGGGAAGGCAACGCGTCAAAGATGGAACTTTAAACTTAATAGTTAGATATCGAGGAGGATTTTGAATCTAAATTAGGGACCTATGTTTAAAAATTTTAATATATATATATTTTGTATTTTTTAATTTGGATTTATTTTAATTTTGATTTTTTTTCTATAATTTATATTAATTTTGAATTTATGTTTGAAAATTCTACCTTTTAAGTTTTTTTTAATCTATAAATACTATTTATCTTAATTTTGAATTACCGTTTATCTTAATTTTAAATTTAATAAGTGTGAATATAAAAATAATTTATTAAATATATTTATATTTAAAATTTTAATTTTGAAATATTTAATTTATAATTTATGTTTCTTATTAAAATTTTAAAAATATTATTGATAAAATTTCATATGAAAAATTATAAATATTTTTCATTTTAAATCAAACATATAAAAATTTTCAATATTTCCATAACTATTTTTTAATTCAATAAATTATTTTCTTTTAAATTAGATACCTTCACACTCATTCTGTAATATCCCTCCCCTTAATAATAAATTAAAAATAATAAAAATAATAATATAATAAATAATAAATAATAAAAATAATAAATAATAAATGATATTAAAAATATATACAAGAAAATAAATAAAAATAATAAAAATAAAAATAGTAATAACCATACTAAAGCTCTAAATAAGAATAAATAGAAATAAAACAAGAAAACTATCAAAAATAAAAAATAAAACAAGAAAGTTAAAAATCAAAAGAAAAGTGAAGAAATAAAACAAGAAAGCTAAAAATCAAAAGAAAGTCGAATGTAGACACATGGAGTGTGTACATGTGGTTTCCCATCCAATGTTTGTTCTATTTATTATATGGTGAGGAGGACGTGAGGCATTCCATCATTCCAAGATTCTATCTTTCATTCTCTTGGGAGAATGGTGTTCTAATACATAATAGTCACTCATAGTAGTACGTTGATTGAGGGCTTGGGGGTGGCCAGTTGTAACAAATCCTTTTGCAATTGATCCTACAGTTGGGTGGAGAGTCGTCCCCAACTTCTACCATAGGTAAGCACTATTCATAGTTTGAATTTAGTTTATTAATTATATGTTTATTTGGCTAAGGTAAGTGCCACTTTGATTTAAATTTAATGTTAATTAGAAGGTTAATTAGATGTTTATTTTGGGTTGTTACATATGGTATCAGAGCAAGTTCAAACCCTTTGGGACCTTGGGGCTTTAAAATTTTGGTTAGAGCACCTTCTATAAGAGGATGTGTATGTTCTGACAATTTCTTGGCAACCGGTATCTAATAAATGATTTTCATGACAAACTTTTGTAATTAAAGTTACCGTTGTAAAAATATAAATACTGTAGCATGCCGTATTGAAAGTTATTGAATTTGTGTGATATGACAGGGTAATATGAGTGCTGCTTATTATACGACAGACTAATAAATTTAGTTTAAAAGAGTTAAAGATATTTGATGACTAAGAATCACATTAAGAGATTGTAATGATCAAACTTCATATAATACAGATACATTGTGATATTGATTATTTATCAGTTTGATGATCGATCTAATTTCAACTCTTAGGACATATAGAAATTTTAATGTCTAGGTCAATTTTACAGAACTCTGCACCTTTCCTAATATAATTTCTTTCTTTTGTTCGTTTCTTCCTCTTTAAGACCTGTTACTTCTTTAGAACTTACTATACCAAATAATTCCTTGAAAGTGTTAGCTAGCAAATAATTATTTTGAAAAGCCAGTGCATGGGTTTTCATTTTAATGGTTTTGGGTCTTTAATTGGATCGGTAATTTGAACACAGATCATTGCTTCTTAGAAGCTACAGACATCGGGGTTTTCGGATTTTACGGCTTAAATAAAAGACCTAAAAGTATATATCTTTTGCATTGACATTCAAGGTTTTACATAAGGCATATATACACAGGTTGGGTTGCTTGCTTGAAAGGCCAAAAAGCAAGAGTTTGAATCAAGATAACAGTGTCTATTACAGCCTAGATTTTGAGGGATTGTGTATTGCATTGCTTTGCTTGTGGAAGCTTTTGTTTTGAGAGCTTTATACCCTAGAGAATTCGCTAGGGTTTTAGTGGATTCTTTAAATCTCGTGTCTTGCATTAAATTGAGTCTAAGTTGCAAGGGATACTCAGAAATTGCTCAATTCGAAGTGCAAATCTGGAAAAATCCGCTAGGCTGTCTGTGGATTTTTCAAATTTGGTGTTTTGTGAAAAGCAGAGAATTTATAGGACTTAAATCTGAGTTTAACCGGCGGAGAAATCCTCGAAAGTTGTTTCGAAGAACTCGCCTAGCTTTTAGTGGGTTCTTTGAAGATCACACTTTGTGTAGAGTAAGTGTTTTATTTAGAGCTTGAATTGGCTGTATGTTGTAGAGTTTCCTCAGCAATTGTTTTATTTAAAGTGCACGAGAACATGTGATGCAAAGTTACGTTTTTCTTTTTTTTTGAATTCGTAGTATGATTGAGCTGCTTGGATTTGCCTAGTTTCGTGGACTAAAGGGTAATCAAGAAAATTTAACTGAAACAAACACGGATCAACAATTTCACGTCATTTTTAATCCAACTCAATGCCAAAACCAATATACTAATATCTGGAATATTACTCAAAAAAAAAAATTACCATTGACTCAGTTTTCTTTATGTTGGATGTGTAAATGCAGTTGTTTTTATTTTCCCCTGCTTGTATATTTGTAAATTTGGCTAGAATAAATTATTCTTTTCCGTATACTGCGCCAAATACCTCAAAATTCAAATAAACTTCATGTTGATAATCAAATAATAGCATAATATGAATAACCCAAACTATAGGAATCATATCTTCACACTATCATACTATAGGAAACTTAGTGGACATTGTTAGTGAAAAAATAAAATAAAATTTTCAGGTGTATAAAAAAAAAATCTCACCGTTTATGGCCAAATGAGCGATGGCAAAAATTTTACACATTGAATTCTAAGCTTGTATGTGGATTGTTGGCTAAAGTCTTAAATTTCGATGACTTTGATTCCAAGTATTATTAACGTCCAAAAGGCAGTATTCCATAAGCTTTGTACCAAATTTAATGTTTTGACAACTGCATGTAAGGCCAATTCTAAAACGCCAATAAACAAACTTCCTGAAGTGTTTCATCCAACATTCCCAATATTTATGTCAGAACATTTCTAAAATCATTGTCTATTTTGAGACATTTTTCAGCAAGAGACTTTGTGTGAATTGCTCCACTGGCATATTTGTTTTCCTAACTTGTCAAGCTTTCATAAGTGCATGAAAACTTCCTATCAGAAATAATAAATATTCTTAAAAACTTTCTTTGGGTAGTTACACCTTATTCCTCTAAATAATTTTTCTTTAGAGACTATTGGTACGTACATATAATTTAATGCATTCTTATCTTCCTGAGAATACTCGATGAATCTTCTTGTATGTCTCAGCTATAAATCTTCCTTTTAAGGATTATATTACTCAACTATTATTTGAATTTGTTTCTCATAAGAAAATTGGTTGGTAGAACAAAGTACATGCTGTGCAACATACTTAGAAAAAAATTGACAAGGTTCATTGGTAATGAACTTTAAGCAAACAATGTTTTAAGTTCGAGTGGCAGTTGGGACTCACGAGTCTTTGTGTTATTTAAAGTCAATAACTGGATCAGAGATCCTGCATACCAGGCACCAAGATAAAATGATCATAACCACAATGAAGAAAACAGGTGGCATGAAATACATATACAGTTGCTTGAAGCAAGAATGGCCATTGATTATGCAAGAGAGCATATTGAGTTCTTTATTATGAAAATTCATATGTTGTGTAATTTTTTTAGGCATATTCATGCCTGCCTATTTTGAGAAGAGTATTTGAATAATGAAATGAAGTCTCCATTGGCTTTTAAAAGCGGTTTGCATGATCCTATTGGGTGTTAGCTTCATGGAATATTTCACCCGGTGGAAAAAGCTTTGGAATTTATGTTTTGTGTAATCTCCTTGTGTAGCATCTAGGTTACAACCATTTGTAGATAAATATGATCCACAAGGCTACTTCAAATTAAGTGCATATCTGTTCAAAGTCCAAGCACGAAAAGAAGCTCCTTCTCTCATCAAGAATTCAAAGCGCTAAAATCATTATAGTTAAAATGTATCGTAGCCAATAGGTTTGTTTATGGTTTCCTAGTTTTGTTTCGATCTTTATGTTGTAATTTATGAATGTAAAACCCGGTAGCTATTAAAGCTTTGCTTAAGGGTTTGATATGGTGTTGCCTTCGCAAGTGTGCTTGCAGTTAGGCCATCTCATTAATAAAATGATTTTATTTTGTGTTTTGTGGAGGGATAACCTTCCCAGTCATCCGATCTCGTTTTGGGTCGGGCGGTGGTGTCCCTTCTTTATGGTGTGGAATATTTCTTTGGTTGTTTAATTTCTTAAATTTCCTTAGAGTAATCATTTAATAGCCATAAGAATATCAAGATACATTCAATAAATTTGTTTAGCGATTTATTTTGGTAAAAGCAGTCCATTTAATACTTCTAAGATAAGTTATGAGTGCTTAAACATATACTTAAATATTTCACTCTACAACACAAAATTTCAATTTATCTTTATCCTTAAAAATCATGAATCTGTAGAATTAATATTGGTATGACATATAATGATGAATAAATTTTCTTTTGAAATTCAAGTACCTTTTTAACACAATAATGTCACAAATATTCTTAAGCTTTAGTCATTCAAATTTGGATTTTATATTGAGACAATTCTCTAAGTTTTATTCTGGCATCATTATTACCTTCTAACTCATGTTATCAATGGTTTTATACTACAAAATTTGTGAATGTTGATAATTTATGATAAAATATATATGATTATAACTCATAAACTCTGATAATAATGATAACTTATTAACCTTATCATTATTAGACTCTGATAATAATTATTATTGAGTATATTGGTTCTCATTTTATGCTTCAAGTGATGAATCTTGATATTGAGTTACATTAGTGTTTTATGTCTCATACAAGGTCTTTATATCAACCTTCTTTTCTTTTTACAATTCATCAAATTTCTTTTCATTACATTTTGATAACTGATCTGGCTTTGGTAGACTGATATACTTTTAAACTAACTACAACCAGCTTATTTCTTTAGAATCATTATAAAAGTATGATATTAGAAGTGAGACATAAAATTCCAGGGGTATTACCATTTATTTTGGAAGATCAAATGTAAGTGTTTGACCAGTATAAGTTAGAGTTTGATGCACTCATTAGTTCCTCATTGGTTTTTCTCATGCATCATCATAGATAGTAGATTCTTTGGTTTGAATACTAGCTCTTTCCTTTCTGATTATCTGCTCTCATTAGAATCTCATTACATGGTAAAACCACTATTTCATTTTCTTGAGATGATGGTACGCTATTTCATAAAATGAAAAGTATATAACAAATTGAAATTCTAAATGAGTCACATAATTAAAGGTATATAGTTTTGTTATGACTCATTAATTCATTAGAAAAGTATATAATCTTGTAATCTTGGACGGTGATAATCTACCCATAATTGACGATGTATAATTCCCTGAAAGATTGCATGATTGATATGGTATATTGGCATGCTTTTGTGGAGGAACAAATCTTTAATGCTGGTGTAACTACTCACCACTGGTTCATTTTAGTTTACATAGAACTTGAAGTATTTGCATAATTTGTCACCAATAAAAGTTCTCTTAAATAATAAAATATGTCCTAATTGAAGCCTCCAGATTTAAATCCGTGCTCAATGACTTTTCCGAAGCCTTTGGAACCATCATCAACTGCTCAAAATCGCAGATCTTCTTCTTTAATACCCCTCCGGTTGTCAAGTCTGCTATAATCCGCATTTTTGGGTTCCCTATCGCCACCCTTCCCTCCAAATACCTTGGAGCCCCCCTCACTATGTCTGCCATCAAGCACTCCTCATGGCGCAACCTTATTGAAAAGTTCGAATCCCGTCGGAACCAATGGACGCACAGAGCTCTGAACTTAGTCAACAGCACAGTGCTCATAAAGGTCGTTCTTCAAGCAATGCCGCTGTGTTTATTCTCCATCCTGGCTGCGCCAAAGTGGGTCCTAAAGAGACTAAGGAACATTCAAAGAGGATTCCTATGGGGAAGCAATGCAACTAATCGCAAATGGGCACTGGTAAAGTGGAGCACAGTTTTCAAACCAAAAGCAAAAGGAGGCATCGGCCTAAGAGATCCCGAGCATAGCAACGCCATCATGGGAGCCAAAATATGGTGGCAATGGCTCACTAGTCTAGGTAAACCTTGGGTCACATTATGGATGGCCAAGTATGCCAATCACCGATCCCAGGAAGAACTCATCAGATTAAAGCCCAATGATAAAGGATAACTAATTTGGAATGCATCCAATGAACACTATCAAATGATCCAGCAGCAGAGTTTCTGGGAGGTAAGAAATGACTACACCACTAGATTCTGGACAGATGCCTGGAATCAAATGCCTATTCTCAGCCATGTTCTTAACCTGCCACCGGACATCATTAGGGAGGAGACACAGCAAGCAAATATTAGGCAGTATTGGACCCAGGAAACTGAGAAGGGCTTCAGGATTTGGAAACCGGGCAACCAAGTACTCACAAATGAAGATCACCAAATTTCCATGGATCTGGAAAGGGAACTAAGCAAAAGAAAAATCAGGTACGATGAAAGCAGAGACATTCTAAGATGGGGATATCAGCCGAAAGGAGCCTTCACCACGTCCGAGGCCTACAAAATCATCTGCAATGATTCTGATCCCCAGGACCCAATCTGGAGCAAAATCTGGAGCTCTAGCTCTTGGCCCAAAATCTGTCATTTTCTCTAGTTGGTAGGACATCAGAGAGTTCTAACCTCGGACAAGCTTAGAAGAAGAAACTTTCATGGCCCCTCCATCTGTTTCAACTGCAGTGCCCATGAGGAAACTCTCCAACATCTGCTGGACTCTTGTCCCTTGGCTAATCAGCTATGGGAAAAGGCAAGCTTTAGGTGTCAAAGAAGATGCAGACTTGAGAATGGAATCACGAACTCTATACGTCATTGGAAACGGGACCCTTACAAGAGTGAAATCCTTAATCATCCATGGAGACTAGTTCCCGGGCTAGTTCTATGGAGCATATGGAATGAGCGAAATAAGCGCATATTTAAAAATCAACACTCTTAGATAAACAATATTTGTAACCTGCTCTGCAGAAATCTTCAAGAGACTCTTATGCTAAGATCTTGGAAGGAGGAGGACTGGCCTACGCTAGATAATGAAAAAACCATTATGGAAAACTGGCAAATACATCTTACTCAAGGCTCTCACAAGCAGGACCACTCTGAAACCAGTACTAAAAATCAGGTCACATGGAAGCCCCCACAAAAGCATACATTCAAACTCAACTTTGATGGTGCCTCAAAAGGGAATCCAAGACTCGCAGGCTTTGGTGGAATAATAAGGAATCATGAAGGTGCTCCCCTGATTCTGTATTTTGGAAACATTGGATGGGACACCAACAACTCAGCTGAGTTAGAGGGACTATGGCAGGGACCTCTAGCTGCTGGGGGACACAACTTTCACCCTCTGGAGGTGGAAGGAGATTCTCAGATCCTCATAAACATGGCCAAAAAAATCCTAAATGGATCTCAGGCCAGGAAAATAGCCACCAGCTGGAGGTTTGAAGTAAGACTTGAAGCCATAGAACTTAAGCTCCACAGAAATAGAGCAATCACCTTCACACACACAAGACGGGAGGGCAACAAGGTTACAGACTTTGTGGCTAATGTGGGGGTGGAGAATGACCACTCTCTAATCACAGGGCAGCTGAATGCTATTTTAACACATGACAAAGATCAAGAATGCTCTCGACTGGTCCAAAAAGACGCAATTCCCCCGGATGCGGATGCTAGATAAGATGAGACAGGCGTGGACGGATGGCCACATGCCGGCCACTGGCCATCACGTGGCAGATGTCGAAAACGCAAGTAAGGGACGCAACTGGTATAAGGTGAAGCTGCCGAGAATAGTTAATGCTCGGCATGGCAATTCAGCTCAGGCGAAGGTTGCAGTTATGGCGGGTGAGCTCCAAGGCAAAGCAGGTGAGGTTATAAGTGATGTTGCAGCGTATGGTCAGAGAATGTTGGTGGGTCATCCTTCAAGCAGGTCTCTACAACTCTGGTTGCCCTGCCTCTCCATCTCCGCCGGGATATCCTCTCTGTTTGTCTGGCTCATTCCACAGTTGGTTCCGGTAGCTGGGTGTTTGGATTACCCCGTGGTCTGTTGGAATTTCCTCCCCTTGCCCCTTGTGAGAATTGTGAGACCTTGACAGTGTTTGCTTAGCCGTTGAGGCACTTCCAGAGGGGGAACCTCTCGCAGTCACGAGGCGGATAATGTTCTCCATTGTTGCCATTGCAATATTGCACGCTCCACTGGAGCTAATCCCCTCCACTCCAGTCCATTCATGGATGCAGGGCTTCGAGCTCGGCTGCATTGCGTGCCTTCGACTTTGTTATCTTCAATTTTAGCAGTTCCATGAAAAACCTGTGGATTAGTGCGCATGTCTCAGTCCTGTTCATTGAAAATGCCCAGGAAGACAATGATTCCATGGATGAGCATGGGCAGAGGAAAACTGATAACAAGATGCACGAAGCACAGGTTCCTAAAGCTGATCCGGAGCAGGAGGTTGAAGTTCCTGCCTCAGACCTAGAAAATGCATCCCAAAGCAAGCACGATCAGAGGGAAGGGACCGGCGAAGAGGAAGATAATTTTCCCACTGCTGCTGAAAGGGAAGCCTACGGTTGGTGCCGGGTAGAGGAAGTGCAAATGGATGATTGATCATGCTTGAGCACAAGGTTCTTTTTGGCTCTTCTGTCTAGTCTTCTGGTCTCTTTTGCTGTCTGTTTTGGCTTAGTTCTAGCATCAATTCTTCTGGTCTCTTTCGCTGTCTATTTTGTTGTCTATGTTTCTAAAACTTTGTTAATGGGATGGGTAAGGTTAGTCTCCCCTGCGTGGGATAAAATGGTTGGTGCCCCTGTGTGGGCTTGGTCTTTTGGACAGTCTCGCTTATATGTTTGGCGCCCCTGCATAGGCTAGTTTCCTGGTTGGCCTCAACTGCTCTCGGGTGACATACCCAGAGCCCGGTTCTTTCTTGATTTATCATGGTGTAATTTTTTACTCCTGTACATAATATAATAGTACAATTTTTTTTACCGAGAAAAAAAAAATCTGTACTAATTCACAATGGATTAAATCTGATATCTTATTACCTTTAGATGATCCTTTTTCACTTGCATCTCTGTTCATTATTCAATTTGATCTAACAGTCCTTGAGTGTTGATCATATTATTCACTAATTATCTAGGTCGGATTACTGTTCTCATTGTCCTTTAGCAATATCAGTGGCTTGGTATTTCTCTGGTCTATTATTACATACTAAGTCATGTTTTATGGTTTGAACATTATGAAACATCTAGATTGTACCCTATGATTTCAATTTAGTTTTGAGTATAAGTTACATGAGGTTTCGTGACTCGAGGTTAATTGCATATAGTGGATAAAAGTTGTCTAAGGAGAAATGTAAAGGAGAAACTTGCAATTTTTTAAGGATGATAACTAATGATAGCTCATGTGATTATGGCTGACGTGCATCAGATGCTTAAGGTGGTAGAGAAGAAGTATCACAACAAGAGTAAGAAATCAGTAAGAAGAGGCAACCTATTTTGGAGCATAATGGAAGAAACATAACTTGGTACTCTAAAGGTATCACTATAAGGTATATCTAAGGATGATGCACATAAAGAAGAAAATATTGGCAATCAACTAATGAAGTTGAATAATCATGGTAATAATGAAGGACATTTTTACGGAACCTGGATAGTATGATAACATAGAACGATTGGAGAAGATAAGTTGTGTGCAACATCTATAACAATGGGAGTGCCACATGCTAAAGTTTTTCATAGGTGACTAACTATATGAATGAATTATGGATAACAAGATGTATGATCAAGCAATTTTATAAGCATATTACATTTGGTAGCTATCTTAATGAATTTATTACCCAAGTTGGGAAGTAGTAACAACATTTCGAAGGTATATCAATGCTATAGGAGAGGAGGAGAAGAAACCACAATGATGGGAGGTGAGAAATTAAAGTCAATATAATAAAATATAATGAAGTGAAGAAATTTCCTTTTTTGAAGCCAGTAGACATGGAATAGTAGGAAATCAAGACAGGGAGAAAAATAAAAATATATCTATGAATATCGGGTAGGAGGAAATGAAGGGATGTTCTATCAAGAAGAAAGTTCTTTTAAAGATATTGATGAGTTGAGCGAGAAACATGATGGGTAATGGTCATAATAATGATCTACATATTTTAAAAATGTGAAGGTGTGAAGTTGCATGATGACAAAGTGACAATAAATGAGGAAGATATAGGAAGGAATGTTGCTAGAAATTTTATAAGGATACCCTGAGAAGGATTGTATACATAGTGACAAAAGAAGTGAAAGTCAATTAATAGAGGTTGTAGTTGAATAATTTTCACTCATTATTTCATGAGTAGGACTTCCCATAAAGTTAAAATAAGTTGTTCACATTTAAATTTTTCATGGAAAATGATGGTAGTCATGTTTCCAACTATTTCAAAATCTAAAATAATGATACTATTTAATAAGAAAGAGTCTTTTATGATAAAGCAATCAAATTGTATTGAGATACAAACTTGACAATCTTGACGAGATAAGAAAATATTTCTGTGGATGAAGTGCTAATTGTTAAATAAGTGAACATGGATCAACAAATCCTCGTGCAAGTAAATTAAGCATGATATAAAATTAAATCATGATGAAATAATGTTTATATGCAATTGCATATAGCGGTATTGGAATCAGTAAGCCAAAGGGTAAATAGATGTAAATCAAGGAATTTTAATTACGAGATAGATGATGATGTAATACCTAGTAATATCTTAAACAATGAATTTCACTAGAATTTCCTTGGGGAAGGAAGAATATATAACGAGAGATTAAGACCCAAGTTGATGAGGCTCATATGAAATTTAACGATGTACTTAGATGATTATACCATTGGTGTAAATGATCAACTACCTAGTAGAAAGAAGTGGAAATGATTATTGAAAAGTAATTGACAACTTTATGAAAACATATTGATGATGTTTTCATGATATCATGGTAGCAGGATAAAGTACATATGGTTCTTATAGTGTTAATGTATCGATACGATGATAGCAATGTGCATAAGTATTTCACATTATGTCAAGGTATGTTAACATATTCATTAACTATGTGATGATAAATATTTAATGTTGAATACTCATGATGGATATGATATGCATAACATGTCATAAGAGTTATGATGCTGTAATATGAG
Source organism: Pinus tabuliformis (assembly GCA_031772625.1). NCBI lineage: Eukaryota > Viridiplantae > Streptophyta > Pinopsida > Pinales > Pinaceae > Pinus > Pinus tabuliformis. The sequence continues at coordinate 1,491,552,086 of CM062817.1, forward strand.
GTTTACTCACATATGGTTCATTTATGTGAAGTCATGATATGTCTTTAATATAATTATGTTGATGGTATAACTCAAGCATGGGATAGTTGCGTACAAATTTATGACATGCATAAGCATGCAATGCGTGATTACTCCTAATGTTGGATTAACAATAATAAATGTTTTCTTGATGACATGCATGACTTGGCATGTGGATTATTTTCTATGATACTAAGATGGTATAGTTAATGAATTGAATACATGTTGAAGTGTGATGATTCACAAGACTCCACAAATGGGCCGAGAGGGCTAGTTTATTTGATGATCTCGTGCAATCCCAGACACAAGAGGGAGAATAAGTAACACCATATGGGCTGAGGACACAACTCAATCAACACTACATATGCTTGTGGTTCCTTTGTTTTGTGTATAGCTCTTGATGGATAGCTCTTCAAGGGCCGTGGGACCATCTTGAGGAGGCCAAGTGCGTGATGTTCTAGGCTAGGTGCCCTTTATTGGATTGGGATGCCGAAGTCTGGAAGGGATGTAAAGGACTTCGATGCCTGGGGCTGTGCACCTTAGTAGTTGTGGAGGGATTGGGCCAGCATTGTGAGATGCCCGGAGTCATTGAGTATTGTACCAGATGCCTGCCTTGGGGCAGATGAGGTCTGAGTCAGGCACGAGCCATGGGGCCAGCCTTGGATTAGGATATAGACTAGGTTAAGCTTATGCTTGGTGCCGAAAGTGGGAAGAAAGATAGAGATTCTTTGAGATTTCTCGGGGTGTTGGGGACTTTTGATGCCTACTCGTTATACTAGTTCACCAGAGGGTGTTGGCAACATGAAGTAAATAAAATAATAAATAATAAATAATTCAACTTAAATTCGGGATGAAGTTCCTTAAAGTGGGAGAGTATGTAATATCCCTCCCATTAATAATAAATAATAAATAATAAAAATAATAAATAATAATATAGATAATAAATAATAATAAATAAACACTTAACAATAAATAATAAAAATAATAAATCATAGATGCTAAATAATAAATGATATTAAAAATATATACAAGAAAATAAATAAAAATAATAAAAATAAAAATAGTAATAACCATACTAAAGCTCTAAATAAGAATAAATAGAAATAAAACAAGAAAACTATCAAAAGAAAAAAAATAAAACAAGAAAGCTAAAAATCAAAGGAAAAGTAAAGAAATAAAACAAGAAAACTAAAAATCAAAAGAAAGTCGCATGTAGACACATGGAGTGTGTACATGTGGTTTCCCATCCAATGTTTGTTCTATTTATTAGATGGCGAGGAGGATGGGAGGCATTCCATCATTCCACGATTTTATCATTCATTCTCTTGGGAGAATGGTGTTCTATGACATAGGAGTCAATGGCAGTAGTATGTTGATTGAGGGCTCGTGGGTGGCCATTTGTAGCAAATCCTTGTGCAATTGAGCCTAATGTTGGGTTGAGAGTCATCCCCAAAACCTTGTTGCGGTAAACCCACTTCTATCATAGGTAAGCACTATTCATAGTTTGAATTTATTTTATTAATTATATGTTTATTTGGCTAAGGTAAGTGCCACTTTGATTTAATTTAATGTTAATTAGAAAGTGAATTAGATATTTAGTTTGGGCTATTACACATTCACTCTCCCCATAAATAAAATAAATAAATAAATAAATAAATATATATATATATATATATATATATATATATATATATATATATATATATATATATATATGATGATGATGATGATGATGAAGATGATGGTTAACGTCCACTGAGACCAAACTTTGGTCTATCGACCTAAAGAAACAAATTATTTGGTTTAATTTAAGATTTTATTCCTGTGCTGAAAAAGATTAGGGAGAAGCCTCCTCAGCTCACTATAATTTTGGACATCGTAAAAGGCTAGGAAGGTCAGTATTGTGACAAAGATTATGAAACTGAGATCTAATGTGGTTGCACATAGGGCACTCTAAGAGGAAGTAGTTTTCATCCTTGATGTTCCTATTCTCACAGAGATGGCAGATCCTTTCAATCCATGGAGTTTTAGGAATTTCCCAACGACCTGTTTCACTATGGAGCTCATGAGAGTTCATTCTAATATTCGCTATATTAATTCTCTTCTTTGAGCTACTTAAAATAGAGAGATACTTTTTATCTTCTAGGGTGGGGTTGATGACCTTCTTATAATAACCTAATTTTATTTTAGCTGCTAATTCTTTCTCACACCACATTTTTCTTTGAACTTAGAAGTAACAATATTTTTAGTGATATTAATGTTTTGCAAAGCATCATTCTCATTGATCTCCCAAAAGTTTAACCAGGCCTTTGTTTCTTTATACCACCCTCGCTTGAACCTTAGGTGGTTTTGGCTGGAATTTAAGGCTACATTAGGAAGTCTACGATCTCCTATGTTATTGAGTTTGTGCCTGTACAATAGAAGCCTAGTCATAGCTAGGCTCTTGATAGGGGAAAGACCTACTTCAATAAGGAGAATAGGATAGGGTGTATTTCTTTTAATTTTCAGGTTATATGTTATAAAATGCTTCTAGATTTGCTCAATATTTCTCTAGGATTCTCTAGAGATGCTGCAACCCCAGACCTCACATCCATATAAGATAACAGTAGTGACTAAAGTTTCGAAGAGGAACTTCTTTTTATCCCACATTACGAGGTTTTCCATTTTACAATTATTTTCAAGACCAAAATAAGCTTTCCACCCCCCATTAATCCTTTTCTCAATGCTATAGTTCAAGTTGAGCTTGTGATAAATATCAATTCCTAGGTACTTGTAAGAATACACTTACTCCAAGTTATTATTGTCATACATAAAATCAATGTAAGTGTCCTTCTTGGATTTGATAATCATAACTTTTGTTTTGTCAGTGTTAATAGTCATACCCATGGTAGAGCAGAAATCCTTAAGAAGCCTAAGTTTCTTATCAAGATCAGATGCACACCTTGCGAGAAGAACAATATCGTCAGCAAAGAGAAGAAGGATGATGACTATCCCAGCTAAGATTGTGCTAGCACAACCTGCTTCCTCTAAATAACCTTCAAGCTTGTCGATGTAAATGCCAAATAGGGTAGGGGAGAGGGGGCAACCTTGTTTAACTCCAATATTACATTTAATATCTTTCGACCACCCCTCATTGATTTTTCTTTTTAGCTTGGCGATTACATTCTCATATAATCTTATAGCGGCAGCTCTCAACTCGAAAGGAACCTTTAGCTCTTCTAATCTATTGCAAAGGTTGTTTCTAGGAACCGTATCGAAAGCCTTTTTAAAGTCCACAAAGCAACAAAAGAGATTGGATTTATCATTACGACATTCCTCCACAATGATCCTAAGCATAACGAGGTGCTCTATAAATGAGTGATGTCCTCTAAAACCCGCTTGGCCTTTAGCCCACTTACTTTCACTTTCAAGCCATATGCTCAGCTCCTTTTCCAAAATAACACCATATAGCTTGGCTAAGAGAGGGCTGATCATAATGGTCTGATAATTAGAGGGGTTATTTGTATCCTCACTTTTCAAAATAAGGATAATGAAACTCTAGTCCATAATTTAAAGAACCCTTACTTAACTTAACTTATATATATATATATATATATATATATATATATATATATATTAAAATAAAAAATATACCATTCCCTACCATACTATTTTGATTATATGCCTCATTTGTAAATTTATATAAAAAAGCTAATGCTCATACTATGATAAAGATGAAATTCATAAAAACATTCGACTTAAATCACATCTTAAACCATATACAAAATAGAGATGTGTTTATAAATTCCATCGAATGTAAGGATATTACACCATAAAATTTATTTATTCTATATATATATGTACAACTTTGAAATTAAGGGATATTACACACGTTTAGTTATTCAAAATATGTATTAAAAAGCTGTGAAAGTGGGTATTGTTTCCGGATATTTTAAAATATTGTTTTAAAATATATAAATTCTCGCATCCAGGTTCGTTCTTGAGATTTATAGGTTATAGCCGGAACGAAAATTACTTATGCGTAAACAATTCCTTGAAACTTATCCTATCTTCGATTTGTCGTTTCTTCCTTTAAGGAACCTTCAATGCCTCCAGATTAGGTGGCACGTTCAGATCAAAAGCTGGGTTCCTCTGTAACGCTCTTTCAAGGAACCGTATAACAGGGTGAGTTTCAATGCCTCCGGCTGACAACAAGCGGATATCATTGACGGGAAATATCGTCTTCTGGAGATTTAAACTCCAGATTTTGAATACCGCCTTCAACATCGGCCATCACTAGAGTATATAGACATTTTCTATTTGCAGAATGTTATTTAAAGTTTAAACCCGTTGCGTTGATGCCAGGGATGAATGGGTAACCGAACCGTACGCGATGCCCTCCCACGTTCCAACTTCCTCGCCCGAAAACCATAGTTACCAAATTCTGTCGAATTGGCAGAAAAAGTCGAAAATAAGGCGGTTCGATTGGATTCATAAGTTAATACGCAATTCGTAATTCTGTACGGCATATTGACAGAGAGTCCAACAGCTTTCGACGCCCATCAGCTCTGCATACATGAAATTCCACAAGTATACCGTTAGAATTGCTCTCCATTCATGAATTTAGATATGGGAGGTTTACAGGGAGAGCCAAGCCTGATTCCAATCAGAATTGCTCTCCGTTCATGAATTTAGATATGGGAGGATTACAGGGAGAGCCAAGCCTGATTCCAATCAGAATTATAGATTTTCGGTGGTCATTTGTTCTTCAAAAACCCTTTTGGATCTATGAGATGGCATGTTATTTATTTATGAATAGTAAAACTAGTTCATTTAAAATATAGATGTTTTTAAGGTGGGATGTCTATAGTTGACTTTAAGGCAGTTTTAATGAAAATTCAGAATACATGGTGTAATGGTGTATAGGAATGAATACAAAAATTCTCCCAATATGATTTTTGAAGTAAAATTATCTATTTTTACTTGGGTACTTGATAACCATTTTTGAGATGCTTTCAGTATTTTCAATTATATTCTATATTTTAATCTTTTAAAATATTGAAAAAATGATGTATTTAAGTATTTGCAAGCATTTGAATTCTAATTCAAACTAGAATTTGGTAACTATTCTGGAAAACCTAAATTTTTTATTTATAAATTTTAATTCAAAAAAGGAAAAAATAAAGTTTAAACAGAAAAACTATTGTAATGTAGATATTACATAAGATTTAAGACTGAAAGGGAAAATAGTCACCAATTAGACTTCGACTATATTTTGTTATATTTCCTTTTATTAATTGTGTATATTTCCTTTAATTCATAATTCAGTTTAGAATTTTTATTAAAAATTTATGAATATATAAAATTGTATATATATATATATATATGCCAGAACCACCTATGCACACATCTGTGTGAAATAGATTTCAGCACCGGATTCCCAGCTGAAATAAACCTAACAAGTAAACACTATGTGTGGAAAGATGTCGATCTTGCTTTGAGACAGGCCATCTAGGCAAAAATTGCCCAAAAGCGAAAAATTCTGTTAGAAAAAACCACCACAGATCTACATGGTGGGAATGAGCACAAAAAGAGCACTACACTGTCATCAAACAAGAATACTCTAGAGAAAACTCTGAATCGCAAGAAATCGGGCAAGAAAGAAACAACTCTCAAGACAAGCATGGAAAAAGCCCCGCCCAACAACAAAGAAGTGAACTCGACAACCCAACAACTCTGAAGACAAGCATGGAAAAAGCCCCACCCAACAACAAAAAAGTGAACTCGACAACCCCTCAAGCATCAATAGTGATGAGGATTCGAATACTGCACAAAATAAATCTTCATTTAATAGCAAAGAAAATCTCCTAGACCAAACTTCTTCTCCGACTACCTTCAAAAAGACGAACACAATGGATCACGAAGCTAAGACACCAATGTCCCAAGGACCAGAAGAGATGAAGGAGATGCAAGATAAAAGAAGTTGGAAGACTGTAGAGGAAAAAAAGAAAGTTACAGCAACAATCTCGCCATGAAAGACAAGGAGCTAGATAATTAAAAACTGAGAAAATTATAGGTCGATAGACCAATTTGGTCTCAGTGAACGTTAACCACCACCACCATCATCATCATATTAAATGTTCTAGTTTTTAGTTTTTCAAATTAGGTGATAAATTTTTGCACAAAGAAACTTTAAGGTAAGTCACCACTAGATGTTATATTAGAACATTATCTAAATCTTAAATATAAAATTAAATGGAAAAAAAATAATGCCTTTTCATATTTAATTAAGAAAATTTAATAATATAAATATATAATTAAATATAATATCTTTCTATTAAAAATAATAAAAACTAAAAAATAATAAAAGTAACAAGTTTACTATATTCAATTTCATATTTCTTAAATTATATATATATGAAATTTAAATAATAATATGAAATTTAAATAATAATGGTTTATATTTAGACTATTTTAATAATCATAAAAATAATTAATATTTATAACCTTATTTGTAATATTTATCTGAAATTTTGTACTTGTTGCAATTTGACTTTTAGTTGTGTAGCAAGTGTGGCTCATTATCACAAAATTGTTAAGAAATATGATCAAGCTTAAAAAATAAATAGATTAATTATGGATGGAAAAAAATCAACAAGTTCTTCCCTTTATGCATGGTCACCTACAATTTATTTTTGAAGCTTTACTTGTGTGAAGAAAAATAAAATGTGGTCACTATAATTTTGGCCTAATTTAGTTAATAAGATTTCTAAAGAAATATGAATTTTAAATATTACCTATAACAATCACATAACTTTTATCATAAATGAATTTATAAAATTTTAAAGATTATAAATTTTAATTATATATATATATATTAAAGAAATTAACTAGGATTGGAGAAATTAACTAGATTTTGGAATGTCATCTACTAAAAAAACGTGGAACGCAACCATTCAAAGATAGAGCTTTAACGAGGCTCTGAAATCTCATCAATTCTAAAAAAAAGTGGAAGTCAACCATTAAAAGATGGATCTCTAAATCCTAATAATTGGATTTCCACCTAAATTTTGAATTTAAACGGGAATTCAATGTTTAAATTTTCAATCTAAATTGTAACTAGGGGAGGGATGTTAGTTGTTGGATGCACTCCCAATAAGCCACCTAGTTGCCACATTAGTTGTACAACGCGTGGTTGACTGGGCCTCCCACCTATTGTGGTAGGTGGATAATAAAGATTTACCTCGGAAGGGTCATTCTCCCCAGCAATTTAGTGTTTTTGTCATCCAATGATTAGGGTTGAGTCTTGTTTTGTTCAAGGTCAGTATGTGGATGTTCTTCTGCCCCAATTGTTTTTCGACTGACATCCATTTCTCGTTTAACTCCTGCTGCATATTTTCCTTGCCATGTATTTGTTCTTGTGAGCACTACTTTGTGGGTTGTTTAGGGTTTAGTTTACTGTTGCACATGGTTTAGCCTTGCATGGATGATTTCTATATACCCATGGCATAGTAGTGCTTGGTTAACTTTTTTGTTGTCGACCCTCTATAGGTTTCACTTAATTCAACGGTGGATATTGAGGTTTCGTGATCCAGTGGATTAATATGAAGGTAATTTTGCCACTGCTCCAAGTTTACATAGGAATTATATTTGTTTACATGTTATTTTGAGACTTTTTTACACATTTTGTATGTTGTGTTGCACGTATACTGGGTCTTGGTTACAAGTTATGTATGGCGACTTGATGGGGTGTTCAACAGTGATGCAAAGCCGCGCCTCAGTGGCTTTTTCAATGGTTGTCTGGTAGGATTTTTAATCCTACCAACCCACTATCTATGTGTTTGTCAACACATTCCATCCATATTCTCGAAATGTTAGTCCACTTGGTGGTTTCTCTGAATATTCATGGTGTTTTTATAGAAATTCATAGGGTTTTTATAACTTTACATAAATTTGTTTGTCATATGCTTGTAAATAAAGGTTTTTGATGATGCCAAATTGTGGGTTATCTGTAAATTTGGTTACGATGTTGGTTTTTGTAAAACTCATATGGTTTTCATAAATTTGTTTGCTATTTTCTTGTAAATTATGGCTTTTGATGCTGCTAAATTGTCGGTTCTCTATAAAATTTGTTATGGTGTTGTTTTTTTTAATTCAACACGGTTTTTTAAATTATTTTGGTATTGCTTGTAAATTAGGGTTTTCCTTGCTTCTAAATTGTGGGTTCTTTTTAATTTTGCTTTAGGGTTAAATTCATAGTGCTACCTCTCTTGTAACAAATTCTCCATGCCCTACTTTTATGGTTTGATGAGGTAACAATATTCGTACTGCATTAATTCAAATATGTCATTCATATTACCTAGATTCTTCATTTCATAGTAGATTCTTCCTAAGTATGCCACGAATTTTAATTACAGGTTGTATTTTCATTGTGTTTACGCCCTTTTATAAACTCGTGCTTGGACAAATTTCCTTGTTCTTCCTACATAGTAACATTATAATTTTTCTACGCATAAATGGATCATTGTTTTAATTTTAATTTTTCCATACCAATTCCCCTTATATGATTTTTTGAATGCCTTTCTGCCCATTCCAGTATCTCAACCTTGGCTGACCACCATGTCATTGATGATTCTAGAGTCCACATGTTCTCGTTTCATTGGATAGGTGAATAGGATGTTGTTGAAATAAGGAATTATTAAGAGGGGGAGTCAACCAATAATAGTGAGGTTCTTAAAACTTTTTATGAATACATCTTTATTTCTTTCCTCTACTCGTTGCTACTTATGAGAGCATTCATACATAATACAAATGAACATCAAGATAAGACATTCACATATACATACAATCCATCACATGAGAAACATACTGACATTGACTCCTGTATTTTTACTTAGAAACCCAAAGGGACAAAACCACAAACTTTATTATTATTATGATGTAAATTTGGCACCTACTTAGTTACATTAGCTTTTTTGTGAGGACCCACTCACAGGAGGCACTGACCCCCTTTAAATAGAAAGAACCTACTTGCCAAGAGGCACCAACCTCTTATGAATGCAGGCCACCATCTTCTCTAGCCACTGTTCTACCTTTCATACAATTTTCAAACATAAAACATAGGAAAATACATATACAGAGAACAACCTTTCTTGGACTGATATGCTAGCACCCTATCCTTTGCTCAATACTGCATATTCTCTTGGCTTTTTGTTCCATAGTCTCTCTAGCCCACTCTACCTCAGTCCAACAACTTGGTCTAGTTTGACATCTCTCATGCACTTTGATATACTCTCTTCATCATATACAACACTGTTGTATTCCCCCCAATTTCTCAACGGGAATCACAGGCTTTATGCCTCATTTTTACTCTAGTCAACGTTGTATCTTATGTCTCTTTCCACACTACCCGGGTGTACTTCTGTATGACACCTCCATACTACTGTTGCATCTACTGCTTGATTTTTGTCATTGTATTAAACATGAGGATGGGCTTCAGAGTGCTTCACCAACTCTAAGTGTGATCCTCCATGCTAATATTTTAATCTGAGTCCACCTTTGCACTCTGGAAATATTCCCCATGCTTATTAAATTGATAAAATTAGAGCTTAGAATGTACTCTCGCATGACAATGTTCTTCCCTTAATTTGTTGAATCATGCAAAGAAGATCAGAGATCCATTACTTCTTCTTGAAAACAAATTCATTATCTACTCTTACATGTCTTGGTCTGCATTTCCTTGACCCAACAATATTTTATAATGACCATTCACTCCATCAACCAACTCGGATTTTCATTTACTCTCTAGTTCCTGACCCATTCATCGTTTAATACTCTTTACTCTTGTATCAGAGACATAACTCATCTTAACTTATATTAAAACAACATTACGAAATCACACATTTACAATGCCTTTAGCCACATAGTGCTTAGCCCCCTCCTCCTTTTCTTTCTCATATGACTGCTACTTGAGACCACCGACTTAGTGCTTAGGTGATAGGCCATTTATGCTCCTGTCAGGGGACTATCTCCCTGTGTATAGCTCTCACCTTTGGTTCTTTTTAGGTTTTTATGTCCAGATTCCAACGTACATCGAAGCTCCCTACATCGTAACTTTCTTCAAATTTGATTTAAAGTGGAGTTTTGAGATCCTAGGTGCTAGCCTCTCTCTACAGCCTTGGTTCTATTAGTTTCCTTTACAGTGCACCAATGCATTGAAGCCCCTTTCATCGTAACTTTTCTCCAAAATAATTTACAGAGGAGTTATAAAGTTTCACCCTCTGAAATGCATCCCACATGGCATCGCACAACACTTGGTGTTTGGTCTTCTTTATGCCGTTAGTTCTTTGGGTCCTCATGACTGAGTTTCATTCAAAATTGGGGCCCCTTTTTCGAATCAAAACATTTCTACAAAACAATTAGACAGGGCTTATGAAAACTCCAACCTTCGATATGTCGACCCATGAGATGACGTCTTGTTGTCATCATCACTCCACGTGGCACCTCCTTAGTGGTGAAACATGTCACCCAAATTTACCCCATCAAGCCACTGAAAATATTGAATCAACTTCCATGTGTCCACTGTGCAACCACATCACACTAATTTCATCTTCTACGTTAGCTCCTCAGGGCCAATCACCTATTTCCATGTGTCCAATTAGAGGAGAGATAAAGATTCCATCGGTTCTTTGTTTTTCAATGATTTCCATTGTATTCATTATCCTTGCTAAACCTCAACACTTTCAAAGAATTGCAGTTTATAAGGACTTACAATCTTCTGAGGTGTTGATGGACTTAATCTTCCGAGGTTCCGATATGAGGTCTCGATGTGCTCTGTCCTTCAATGCTTTGATGGCCTCTAGCTTTTGATATTCTAATATTCCCGCTTCTATGGGGTTCTAATATTTGGTCCCAATATTAGATTGAATATTTTCTAAAAACAATTATATGGGACTCCAACCTCTTATATTTTATCCTCTCAAGGTCCCGATTTGTTATCTTGCTCTCATATTACAACCTTCTTAGGTCTAACTTGGGCAGTTAATAACTATTGATCCACGAGGCTAGTCTGATTGACACTAATGCCAACATAGAAAATGCCACAAGCCATCGAGGCAATGTTAATTGTCCAACAATATCCCCCTCTTTCGTTGATGGTTCTTTTGGGTTTCTACATCTAGATGCCAACATACATCATATCTCCCTACATCATAACTTTCTTAAAATTTCATTTAAAGTTGATATCTAAAATCCTAGGTGCTAGCCTCGCTCTACTCCCTTTGTTCTATTAGTCCCCTTTACTGTGCACCAATGCATCGAAGCCCCTTTCATTGTAACTTCTCTCCAAAATAATTTGTGGAGGAGTTGTGAAGTTTCAACCTCTGAAATACTTTCCATGTGGCATCACACAACACTTGGGTCCTTCGTCTTTTGTATGCCCTTTGACCTTTGGTTCCTCACAACTGAGTGCCATTCCAAATTGGTGCCCCTTTATTAGATGAAAAATTTTCTATAAAAGATTAGACAGGAGTTATGAAGGGAGAGAAAGGGTCCACCGGTTCTTAGTTTTTCAACGGTTTCATTTGTATTCGTTCTCCTTTTCAAACCTCAACACTTTCAAAAAATTTCAATTTATATGGACTTACGAGGTTTTGAGGTTCATAAGGACTCGATCTTCTAAGGTTCTAATAATAGGTCCCGATGTGCTCTGACCTTCAATGTTCGAGTGGCCTCCAACTTCCAATATTCTGATATGCCCTCTGCTCTGAGGTTCTAATATTGGGTCTCGATGTGCTCTGACCTCTAATAATAGATCAAATATTTTTCTAAAAAGAATTATAAGGGAATCGAACCTCCTATATTCTATCCTCTCGAGGTCTTGATTTGTTAGATTGCTAACATATTATGACCTTCTTAGGTCTAACTTCAGAAATCAATAGCTTTTGATCCATGAGGCTATTTTCTGACTTCACCACACCTTTGGAAAGATATTTTATTTAAATTTCGAGTGGAGAGTGTCCAATATAGGCATTGAGCCAATATTCTACCTGAGAAATGGTTGCGAACTCTCTGCCTCAATGTTAGTATGATTAACATCAATATAACCATAAAAAATGCCAGAATACATCAATACAATGTTAATTGTCCAACAATATCCCCCTTTTGCATTGATGGAAACAAAGTAAGATCCCCATAAAACCAGGCATGGTCTTCCTCATTGTTGTTATTCTCCATGGTAATATACTACCCCTTTGTCATCAATGGCAAAGGATGCCCTTGAATACTCCCCGTAAACCACTACAACCTACTCTTCAATTGATCTCGTATGTTGAGTAGCTTCCAACGCACACTATAGTTGAGTAATTTTGGATGAGAAGTCATAACCCCTATCTACTGCCTAAAAAATTCAAAGGTTTCCATTTTTAGTGGCTAAGTAAAGATATATGCAAGTTTGTATTTAGTGGCCACATATTCAAGACTAACAATAGTGGCTGCAACTTGTTCTCTTAAGAAATGGAACTTGATGGAGATGTGATCGTCCTTGGAATGCATGACACGATTCTTAGAGATACTGATGGCACTTGTATTATAACATATGATTGGAATAGGACCAGTCAACTCTACCTTAATATCCTTTAAGGTCTGCTTCATCCATATAATTTGCAAGCAACAAACGACAGTTGCAATATACTCTACTTTATCAGTTGATAAAGAAATGGATGGATTTTTCTTGCTAACCGATGAGCCTAAGAACTTTCCCAAAAAGACTGTTGCACTTGAGGAGCTCTTCATGCAATCAATATTTCCTACCCAATCAACATCAGTGTAAGCCTTCAACATAAACTCTTTGCTTTTACCATACCACATTCCATAATTTGCTATCCCTTGAAGATATTTGAGAAACCTTTTGACAATGATGACATGACTTTCATGAGGGAAAGCTTGAAATCTGGCCACAAGACCCACCACTTGCATGATGTCTAGCTGTGAAGCCATGAGATATAGCAAGCTTCTTATCATGGATATGTATCCAGTCTGATTTAGTAGCAGTGTCTCATCTTCTTTGAATAACATGAAGCCTATAACCATAGGTGTTCCAACTGACTTGCAATATTCGAAACCAAACTTCTTCATAGTTTCTCATAGGTACTTGGATTGGGAGATAAACACTCAATTTTGAGACAAAGAAATTTTAAGTCCCAAGAAGAAAGACAACTCTTATGATTCGGATCTTGGGGGGAGGCCCCCATGACCTAGAAAATTGAAATGGATCTTGGGGGGAGAGACCCCCAAGATCTGAAAACTTGAATTTCTAGAAGAAAAATAAGGAGAATGCCCAATAAACAAAACCACAAAGAAACTTTTATTTAAAATAGTAATGGAAATAAACCAGCTAGGGCGATGGTAGCTTATCTCTGAGAAGAGATGTGGTCGCTACATGCCTCTGAACTGTAAAAGCTACATTGTGGCGAACAATCTGTCCTTTTACAAAATGTGACTTGTTACTTATAGTATTTTTTAGTTACAATACCACGGGTCAATTCCATGGGTGAATGAAACCATGGGTGGATGTTACAATACCATGGGCGGATGCCATTTACAATACCATGGGTAAATTCCATGGGTCGATGAATAATATGGGTGGATGAGTACCACGGGTGGATTTTACAATACCACCGGCGGATGCCATTTACAATACCATGGGTAAATTCCATGGGTCGATGAATAATATGGGTGGATGAGTACCATGGGTTGATGCCATTTTCCATTCGGATCATCTTCGATAATGGACATCTCGAAATTTGTCTACATATACTTTGTGAATTGATGTCCCGATTCTTACAAGTCATTTCTAAAGATTATGTGGTTTGCACATATTAGTACAACTAGTAGATGATCACCTTCATTATTTATGTATAATTTTTTTTCTACAGTACCTTTCTTAAATACATGTTGTTAAAGGTATCGGTCCAATCTTAAGTACTAAGCTATTGGAGCCTATTTCAGTCCATATAAGTCCTTTTTTAGTTTTCACACAAAATATTTATCTTCGGTTAGCGTGAGTCCTTATGGATACTCAATATAACCTCTTCTTCAAGATGTCCATTGAGAAAGGCAGAATTCAAATCCATTTGATATATCTTGATATTTTTATGACTAGAAAGGGAAAGAACATTGTAATATCTTTGATTCTCGCTACTGGTGCAAAGGTTTCCTCGAAATCTACCCCCTTTATTTGGGCACACCCTTTGGAGGAAAAACGAGCCTTGCTTCTAATTACGTGACCTTGCTCATTTAGCTTGTTTCTTAAAAACCATATTTTTCCAATGAATTTTTTCTCTTTGGGTCTTGGAACAAGTTCTTAGCTGTCATTCTTCTTAATTTGATGAAGTTCTTCATTCATAGCTCTCACACAGAACTTCCTAGATGATATTTTTAGGCTCAACCTAAGGTAACAAGGCAAGATTTGCATAGCTTAAACTACTAAGAAGATTCCTCTTGGTCTTGGAATTTTTGGCTTTCGGTGTTTTTAGCCTTGGAGTTGTGTTTATTTCCATGTCTTCATTATATGGATTTGTTTCATCTTGATATGAGGTTCCAATGTCTTAACTTTCCTATCCATCTCAGCTCATGTTTTCTTTGGAGGAATTGTATTATGAAGCTATTTCATCTACTACTACATCAATGCAATCCTCAACCCTCTTTTAATTTTTTTTGTAACACATGTAACCTTTACTTTGAGCAGATTACCCAAGTAATATAGCCTCATGAGCGCATGAATCAAAACATCCAATATTTTTATCATTCCTTTTGATAAATATTTTCTCCCAAACACCTTGAAGTGTTTAACAGATGTAGGTCTTTCCTTCCATAACTCATAGGGATTTTTATCACTATTATTCCTTAGTCATGTTCTATTTTATAGGTACACTATTTATTGTGTTACTTCTCCCCAGAATATGTTGGATACGTTTGCCTCATCCATCATAGCTCTTGCCATTTCCTAGGTTGTTCTGTACTTTCTCTCAACTACTCCATTTCATTTTCAAATTTTAGTCACAAAATATTTCCTCCTAATGCCATGCTCTTCACATAATTCTTCAAACTCTCTTGAAGTGTAATATCCTCCTTTGTGTCATCTTAAGAATATTATCTTTCAATATTTCTTGTTTTCTACTTCAACTTAAATTTCTTTTAAATGCTTAAATGCTTCTGATTTTCCTTTTAAGCACACTATCCAAGTGGCCCTAGTAAAATCATCAAAGAGAAACATAAAATAACTTTATCCTCTTGGTATTTTTTCTCTAGTTGGGCAAAAAATTTCTATATGAATTATTTCCAGTGGTCTAGATGAAGAAAAATCGTTTTACTTAAATGAGCCCTAGCTTTATTACCAAATTGACATGACTTACAGATTGAATTATCAGGCCTTGATAGTCTTGAAAAACCTATCACCACTCCGATCTTGCTGACTCTAATCAAACTATCAAAATTTATATGACCAAGTCTCTTGTGCCACAACCATGCTTCATTCATTTTTCTTAAATAGACTTTTACTGTGGAGTCATCAAACACATATACATTTTTGTGAGTTTTGATTATTCATCCCATGAGATTTCCATATTTCTAATTTTGGATCTCACAGTCCCTGGATAAAAATATTACATCATAGCCATGATCACACATCTGGCTTACACTAAACAAGTTTTTCTTGAGACCTTCCACCTACAACACATTTTCAGCTTTCATCTTTTAATCCAAATTGACTATGCCTTTACTATCCACATATCATCTATTCTATTTATTATGTGTAAATAGAGCAAGTCCACATTGAATGCTCCTTTTAGTTTTTTGTTTCTAATTATCCTTATCCTTTTGAGAAGTTGGATGCCAAATATTCTGGGACTTAGATAAGTACTAGAACCTACCTCTTCACTCACTGACCTTGTGCTTGAAATGATTGTATTTAAAAAACTCAACATCAGTTAAGATGGTAGAGCTTAAGGCATTTCAACCTCTGAGAGGAGAGTTTTGAGATCTAAAATTATAATACTTATTATATATAGGATTTTGATCTCTTTCAACTTTGATCCTTCTATAATAAATAACCTTATGTCCAAATATGAGACACATATAACAATAACCATAAAATAAATAAGTTTACCTATTGTTAGAAGGCTTATGAATTCGTGCA
The DNA here is from genome assembly GCA_031772625.1 of Pinus tabuliformis. Lineage (NCBI taxonomy): Eukaryota > Viridiplantae > Streptophyta > Pinopsida > Pinales > Pinaceae > Pinus > Pinus tabuliformis. The sequence goes on from CM062817.1 coordinate 1,491,568,278, forward strand.
TGCATGTACCTTTGTTGTAGGATTGATTGATTCATTATCTATTGGTGTGGCTCCTTAGGATGGATGGAGTTATTATTCCAGTGATGATCTCCTATTTTCCTTTCCTCCCTTTAGTCTTCATTGGTTCTTTCTTGAAGCATATTTTCATAGCTCTGTGGTTCCTCAAATCCTCCAGACCTAAAGTTTATCTTTCCCATAGAAGATTCATGTCTTCTTGAGTATCCTAGAACTGTTTTGTTTCCTGAAGACCTTTGTTTTTTTAGAATCTAATCTAGCTTTCTTATTCCTTCTACAAATTTTTCATTTAAACCTTTCTCGGCCTGCACTCTATCAAGATCCTTTCTCTGGAAGATGACCTCTGCCTGGAGACTCCAACAATTTTCTTCCCATTCATGGATCAAATCACGAATAACTTCTTCCTCTCACTTTTCTTTTTCTAATTTGACATTCAAGGACATAATTTCATCTTGACAATTTTTTGTGATTGTTTCCTTCTGCACCTTGAACAAATCTTATTTCAAATGCTTGTTCTCTTCTTCTAGTCTCTCACACGTTCCATGTTTTTCTCTTAGTAGAAGGGCTAAATTGTGTTTTATTTTAATGACTTCTTCATGTTTTTATTTTTTTTAAACAAACTCTTCATTGTCTGATTTGTATATACCTTCTTCAGCACGCTGCAATTGTTCTTTTAGTTTTCTATTCTTTTTCCTTACCTTCTTTAAATCATCAAGAGAATTCATGAGTTCCCCTTGAAAACCCATTATTCCTACTTATTCTTCTTCCTCTTCAGAATGAGTAATATTTTATTTCTTGGAGTTTGCTCCAAATGCCATAAGTAAGTACTTATCTGAATAATCTTCTAAAGATTTTTCGTTGTTTGACTATGGTGTTGAACTACCATCTTTTGAGTAGAGCCTCTTTTTCTTATAGAACTTCTTCCTCTTATGTTTTTGAGATTTTTTCCTAAATTTCTGATCATATTCCTTTTCAGCCCTTTCTTTGTAAGGTAACTTGAGTGAGAAATTTCCAACTCTCCCATAATCAAATTATTTAAATGGAAACTTCCCTTTATATTTTCCTGAGCCATGCTTCAGTTTCCTGGAAAATTGAGCCATCTCCTGATCAGAATCATGGCTGGAGAAGCCTTGATGATATTTTTTCTCCTTGGCCTTGTTGGACACTTTGAACGTTGCCTCCTTGGGTTCAAAATTCTCTCTTTCTACTCTCATCTCATGGGATATGAGAGTACCAAGTAACTAGTCCATCCTTATATCCTTTAAATTAGTCATTTCTTCAATAACTGAGACTTTCACATTAAATATCATGGGTAGGGATCTTAAGACTTTTTTAACAATCATATATTCCTTGACTTCTTAACCAATTCCTCTTATCATATTGTTTACTTAATCAACTCTAAGGAAGTGTTCTACTATTCTTTCTTCTTCACTCATTTTTAAACTTTCAATGCTCATTCTAAAAGTTTTAGGTTTCGCATGCTTGAATTTGTCATCTCCTTCATGAATCTGATTGAGCTCCACCCACACTTCCTTGGTAGATGCATAGTGCATAATATTTACAAGTTCGGATTAAATAAGGCAAAAGAGAATGGCATTCTTGGATTTAGAATTGTTTCCATAAAAATAATTTACCATCTCCATTAGTGGGAGGGACATGAGGGACATCATAATCTATTAGTACAGACCTCCAAACATCTACTCCTAGAGACATAAGATAGGCTTCCATCCTAACTTTCCAAAAGGCATAGTTTGTCCCATCAAAGACAAGTATCTTTCTTGAGTAAGCATCTTGAATCTCTTGACTAGACATAGTTCCCTATGGATCTACCTTCTAGTAGTTAAATTGTTCCTGAAGGAACTTGGCTATGATACCAATTGTTGAAATAATGAATTACTCTAGGGGGAGGTTGAGTTAGTTAAAGTGAGATTCTTAAAAAAAATTATGAATACATATTTATGTTTTTCCTCTATTTTTTGTTACTTATGAGACCATTCATACATAATATAAATGAACATCAAGATAAGACATTCTCAAGTACGTACAATCCATCACTTGAGTAGTGCATACACATATTGACTCTGGTGTTTTTACGTGGAAACCCAAAGGAAGAAACAACCAATATATTTGTTGTTATGATGTAAATTAAGCACCTACTTAATTACATCAGTTTGTTTGTGAGCACCCATTCACAAGAGGCACTGACCCTCTTAAGATAGCAAGCACCTACTTTCCAAGAGGCTTGAACCTCTTATGAATGTAGGCCACCACCTTCTTTAGCTATTTCTCTACCTTCCATACAATTTTCAAACTGAAAATAAAGGAAAATACATATATAGAGAAATAACAAGATGGTGCACTATAGAAGTATACTTCTGCTCTTGGTCCTCTAATATTCCATAGGCTCTCTAGGCGTCACACAAAAACACCGTATCCTCTGCTCAATACTACATATAATTTGCGCTCATCATTTTGTTCCATAGTTTCTCTGTGACACTCTACTTCATTCAGGTAACTTGGTCCAACTTCACAAATCTCAAGCAATCTGCTCTATTCTCTTCAGCGCATACAACATTTTTGTCTTCCCCCCATTTTTCAATGGAAATCACATGTTTTTTTTCCTCTGCTGCATTCTACTCAATGTTGTATATGTTTCTTATTTCCACACTACCCGAGTGTACCTCTATATGACACCTCCATACTATTGTTGTGTCTACTACTTGAGTTATATGGTTGTATTAAGCATGAGGATGGGCTCTTGAACACTTCACCAACTCTCTCTGTGATCCTCCATGCTGATATTTTAATCTTAGTCCACCTGTACACACTGGCAAGACTCCCCATGCTTATTAAATTGGTTACATAGCTCAAAATGTACTCCAGCATGGCTCTGTTGTTCCCTTAATTCATTGAATTGTGCAAACAAGATCATAGATCCCTTACTTCTTCTTCATACATAGTCAATTATCTACTCCTGCATGTGATGGTCATTGTGGCCTTGACCCAAAAATATTTGACAGTGGCTATTCACTCCATTAACCAACTCCTTTCATTTTCATTTTCTCTCTAGTTGTTAACCCATTCATCCTTTAACACTTTGTACTATTTTATCATATCCATAACTCATTGTAACTTATATGAAAAGAACGTTATGAAATCACATAATTTTGATTCCTTAGCCCCTTAGTGCTTAGCCCCCTTATCGTTTCCTTTCTCATATGATCTCTTCCTGATACTGCCAACTTAGTGCTTAGGTGATAGGGAATTTATGCTCCTATTGGGGGACTATCTCCCTGTCTATATCTCTCTCCCTTCTTTATTTTTGGGTTTCTACATCTAGACGCAAACATACGTCAGATCTCTCTACATCGTTACTTTATTCAAAGTTCATTTAAAGTGTAGTTCTAAAATCCTAGACCACTGATCTTCTCCATAGTGCTTAGGTGCTAGTCTCACTCTAAACCCTTGCTTATATTAGTCCCCTTGACCATGTGCCAATGCATCGAAGCCCCTTTCATCATAAATTTTCTCCAAAAAAAATTATGGAGGAGTTTCAAAGCAACCTCTAAAATACTTCCAACATGGCATCACACAACATTTGTGTTCTCGGTCTTCTCTATTCCCTTGATACTTTGGGTCCTCACAACTGAGTGTCATTCCACATTGGAGCCCCTTTATCGAATCTTAACTTTTCTATAAAATAATTAGATAGGATTTGTGAAAACACCAACCTCTGATATGTCGACTGTTGAGATGAAATCAAACTATCATCGTCACTCTGTTAGAGCCTAGATCGACCTCAATCTGAAGGGAGGCAATCCTACGGTAAATACAAATAATGTTTAACCTGGTAGCTAGCCCTACCAGGTCGGAAGAGGGATCTCTCCTTATCAATCCTAGTTAGGATGGTTGCAATTATGACTTGAGATGACTAAATTGGATATAGATTTTAGCCGAGGTATAGTAGCTCTGAGAATTTTGTTTGGTTTTTGATGTTTGGTTGCTGGATCAATTGGAGAAGGCAGATTGGGTCCAAGAAATCAACTCAGGGATACAGTCATGTTCTGTGGGGTGAGGTAGACAAGGGTTTATGTAATAGAAGTTGACTTGAGATGGTAGTTTAAGATAACTGAGGGGTTGAGGAGGGCATAAAGAAACTACGTGTCCTCTTCAAACAGTTGAAAACATTGAAAACCAAATGCATTCCCAAGACAAAGAACAACAATGTATTTTGTATATTCACCTTGATTCATTTAGTTTTATAAGAGAAAGATATATTTGGATACATATAAAACATAAGAAAAATTCATTAAAAGGAAGAAACAATACATAAACTCACTGTCACAAGAATCCCACAAAAATAGCTGTGAAACCTGGTTTTATTCCTTGGCAAACTGTTGTAGAGATATACAATAGAGTTTAGAGCTTCCATAAGAGTCCAACCTTTACAAATGTATCAAAGAGTAAATGATATAGGCAAGGAAACTACTCAAGCTAGCTATTAGGGGTCGAAACCATGAGAAGAGGAGTGGTTTCAACCATATATAAACTAAGAACACAAAACTAGGAAGTGGAACAACTTGCCTCTAAAACTTAGGAAACCAATTCATTCATCATAAAAACCACTTGAAACTTGATGTATCTACCCTATTAGGTGTTTTTCATCCATATTTACATCAAATACATCATTTAACATGCATACAGTTACCAAGGAACGGGGAAAAAGTAAATTTCCAAGAAAACTAGGAAAAATCTGGAAATTTAAGCAAAAATGGCAAAATCAGTTTAATGCGCAATGCAAAGAATTTAATGTGCATTGCCATTTCAGGGCCAGTTTTGAGGCCTTCCTTGTGTGAAAATCAGGTGCAAGTTGGCTTATTGGAAATCCCTTATTGTCTAGTGTCTGGAACAATTTGATTTTTCTGATTTGGAGCTCATTTGCCCCTCCAAAATTTGATTCTCCCACGACTGCTTCTTGTGTGGCAAAAAAGTGGCAGAGAGGGCACTTTTTGGGTGTTTTTTTCCCTTTTGGTGACCAAGACCTTGTCCAAATATTCTCAATATTTCTGGGTTTACCTATTTTTCCATGTTGATTCCAAACTGGTAGGACATTTTGCAAATAGAGGTCCCCATAAAAAGTGCAACACCAGTGGCACTGCGCACCTATTAGAAAAACCTATTTTTCAAAATTCAAAATTCGAAAATGAAAAAAATTGCTCAAAATTTCCTGAAGGCATGAGGAATCCTTGTTATGTTCTCTATTGGGCCAATGATGCTTTAGCCAAGATCTTGAGTTTATCTTTCTCTTTCTTGTTCCTCAAAACTCTTCTTAGTTTGGCATTTAGCCTCTTTGTCCTTACATTACAAATCTTGTTCTGGGCTAGGTAGTGGTAAGCCATGTCGTGAAGCATCTTTTTCTCTTTGTTTTACTTCTCAAACAACCTCTCCAAGTGCATATTCACCTTCTCCTACAAATACTCCCAGTCATTTTCTATTTCTTGTTCAATGGAGGTCAACTTGACCTTTGCCCTCTTGGACCTTCGCCGATTTTCTTTGATGATTTGTAGCTCCATGAGGTCTTGTTTTTTGGTAAGCTTCTTGTTTTCTTGCTCAAGTTATCTAATGACCCATTTAGCTCTCTCAGGCTTAACTGATAAGGCTCGTATTTTAGCCTCCTTCTCTTTGATAATCATGTCCTTGATTCTTGAGCCTTGAGAGCCCAAGTCAGTGACATCCTTCTCCATCAAAATAAAATCCCGGTCTTTCCCTTCATTAGGGCCCTCCTCATGCATCTTCTGTTTCCCTTTGTCTTTGCTCTTTAACTGTTGGCCAACCTGTATAGCTAGAGAAGAAGGCAAAGCCCCTTCCACCCTTGGTGGAGATAGCATTTGCCTATGATCTGGTGAAGAAGGCAAGACCCCTTCCACTCATGGTGGAGATAGTACCCACCTAGTAGCAGCAAAAAGACTCCTTGTGCCTCTCTCATAAGTGACAAATACAAGCACACTTGTAGTCTCGGTCTCAGGGACACCTGACTGTCTTCATGGTCCTCCTTCCTTGTGAGACACTGATGAAACCTGAGGTCCTTTGAACATGTAATGAGAAATAAAGGTCTCCCATGGTATGTTCTACAAGTTTAACTAGTGCAAGACAACAATATTAATCAATGAGAAGTGGTAGATGATGTTAAGTTGCTGAGGAAAAGGTTTTCTTTGAACATAGTGGGCCATCTTCTCAATGTTCCTGTATATAAAGTAAGAGAGGTTCATCATCCTTACCCTAGTAAAGTGCATCAACAACCTTATATGATATGCATACAATCAGGAAAACCTTCCTTCATAGGTGAAATATTTAATGATAAGCTTCATGAGAGGGGCAAACTATTCTCCAAGTATTTGAAAGGAAATAATCTATTGATTTTATTGTGATATACAACCTTAATGTATGGCTCATAATGTTCTCTGTCCACATACTGCCCTTTATTCCATTGCTCACCTACATTAGGGATGCCTATTGCTTCTGAAATGGTGGTAGGTGACAAGGTGAAAGAGACACCAGCAAGGTTCACTTGGCCGTTATGTACATGGGTGACAAACAACTTGGCAAGCTCATGGTGAGACTTTACCCTCTCCACCATTTCACAAAACTCATAGCAATATTGATGTCTAAACCTAGGTATAGCAAGAGGACAAGCAAGCAATTTTGTGAGACTGATAGGTTCCTCTTGGGTGATCTTTCCCCCTTTTGGGGGCTTTCTTAGCACATGTGCTTCTCTGGAAGTGTCACTAAAAGTTTCTTCCTCCCTCTCATAGTCTATGTCTCCCTCCATGGATTTTTGATAATGTGATAGGTGATGTAAGATGAAGGATTGTAGTGGGACCAAGATGAGTATGAAGAGATTTTAAAATATAAGGTAAGTGAGATGTATGGGGATGTGAATGCTTGAGGGAATGTTGGGGTTTTAGGGAATGAGGGGAATGAGGGGAGTGAGTAGGGTTTAGAATGTGGAATAAAGGTTTGATAATGAAGTAGGTGTAGTGAAGATGTAGGATTTGGGAGTTAGGGTTTGGGAATAGTGTAATAGGGCTAGGGTTTGATAAGGAGAGTGGGGTTTTGGGGAGTGAAATTTGATGACTAAGGGATAGGGAATGGGACTTGGAAAGCTCAGTATGAATGAAGTAAAAAAGAACAACAAATGACCTTTGATAGCTTGTGAGAGGTAGTTTAGAAATTAATTAGGGTTTGTGTTTAACAACTAGTTAGGGTTTGTTTCGAAGGAAGCCAAACACACTCAAGCAACCAAGCAAAACTCTTTTTAACAAGGAGGAATGATACATGCTTACTTGAAACATGAAACAAATGGTTTTTTAGGATGTTTGGATGCGATTTGAGGCAATTATGGCTTCCCCAATAGATGCGCAACACTTGCTAACAGGTGCATAAAACCATTTTAATCCGCAACACCCATGTAAATTAACATAGTAGGAGCTCAATAGGTGTGCAATGTACTTTTAATGTGCAGTGCCTGGGAAATAATGCGTAGCGCCCATGAACTTTAGCAGAATTTCCCTGATTTCTTCCCTTGGCTCAAAATCGTGTTTCTCAGTTCTCCTTAGCTCTCCAATTCAACAAGGAATCAATAAAACATATGAATTGGCCTTTTATACTTTTCCTCTTTTGATTTTTCATAAACCAAAACCCACTTTTCTATTGTTTTGATAGCTTTTTCAAAATACTCTATTTTGCTAATATCTGACTTTTTGCCTTTTTGCAGGTGGACTGATACTAATCACATTGACTTTTTGCAGTGGCAGGAGCTGGCATTGTTTCTTGGTCAGCAGGAACATACTTATTACATATAAGAATAGTAAAATTACAAAAAATTACATCAAATGAACTTATAAAATACAAATGATTTGTTTCACCCCAAAATAGAGTTTTGAGGTGAAAGATCTTTATTCAACATATCAGAAGTAAACTCATGACTATATGAACATTTTTATGCTCCTCATGTGCCTGCTGACCCCTTTTATTCAATTTTGAATGACCATGATGACAAACCCTAAGACCTAATGAAACTAAACCCTAAGACTGGTTTTTATAAATTAAATGAACTCGAATGACTATGAATGACTGAAAATATGTTTGAACAAGTTAGCAGGTATATGATACGAGGGAGACTGAAATGAAAACACTACCATTGGTTGATCCATGACCTAATTGAATGTAGTTGATTGAATGAGTCACCTAATATGCATGCAAAGAGAAATTTGATCACTGATGGAAGTGTGAAGACACTAACACTAACATCGGCTCCAATGGGGATGGTAGCTCCTTGGAGGTGCCAATAACCACAGATCTTTGGAAAAGTAGACTAGTGCCCCATCCTTTGGGCAATATGGAGTCAATAACTTCAAAACACCCAAAACCGACACTATGAAACTTTTACTCAAGATTCACAGCTAAACTAACTAATAACTGAGACTAACTCAAACGATTGACACTAGACACTGAAACAATGAAACTAGACATTCAACCTTATAGCCTTCACTTCAGGCCCCAAGATAAATGAATGGTGACAGTACAAAATTTGGCAATGGAAGGAATAAAATGGTATGTACAATGACGAATATGATAACATAAATCTCAGAAATAGTATCGTTTTAGAAGCCTACCATTTACTGGTCCTCCTAAACAATATTCCACATCCATTTCTTTGAGTAGGAAAGCGTTTTGCCCCCTATATGCAGCAATTTTGTATGGTCCCTTCCATAGGTTCTCAAACTTTTCGTGCTTTCCTTTATCCTCATTTCTAACATCCCACTGTAACACTATCTCTTCAATCTGAAATTTGTCTGCCTTTGCCTTTTGATCATAAATGTTTTAAATTCTCTCCTAAAAGGTATTCTAGAAAAATTCCTCTCTCGTCTGCTGTAAATGGATCATTTGACTTATTCTTCGCTGAAAATGATCTTCCTTGCTGCCAACTTCCAGTAAAAGTTTTACAACCGGATCGCAAGAGATGTTGAAAATACTGTGTCAATACCGTATACAATCTCAAATGGAAACATACCTATTGAATTCTTTTGCCTCACCCTATCCGCCCATAATGCATTAACCAATTTTTATGCCAACCCTTCTTATTGGTTTCCAACAGTTTTTTAATGATGTTTACCAATAATTTGTTGTAGCTTTTAACCCTGTACAAAAATTACCTGCATACGAATTCTTAAACAAAGAAAATAAACAATGCGAGAGCATAACCCATAAAACACATATGCACAGAAATTTTTCCCTGGATCCCAAAACCGGGACTACCAGCTTGATTTTTCATTATGTTCCTTTCAATGTTACAATACATATTTATATGTGCCGAAGCATCCAATACCATGGACCGAAAACCATCGCTTCCAAAAAACATGTGCGAAAATCATGCACAAAACCATAGGTGGGTCCGCCCAACATAAAGTGGGGTTACGGGTGCCCTTCAAACCCCCTATTAACTACGTGGAAAGAATATAACACAACCCAACAATCTCCCACTTGTTGTTTTCTTTCCCTAGGGGGCCACAGGAGAGCTTAGTCATTTTTTCAGCCCTGAGATTCCCATTGCTTCTCTACACCAAGAGAACTTCTCAGAGCTCATAGATTTTGTCAATGCATTTGCAGTATTCTTCAAAGTGTCCACCTTTACCAGCAACACCTTTCTGTCTTCTATCGTATCCCTCATAAAGTGATACTAAACATCAATGTGCTTTGTCTTTGAATGATAAGCAGGGTCCTTTGCCAAGAAAATTGCACTTTGGCTGTCACAGTCTATTCTTATAGCTCCCTGTACTAACCCCATACTTTAACACAATCTCTGCAACCAAACTGTTTCCTTGCTTGCATGAGTGGCTGCCATGTATTCTGCCTCTGTAGTTGATAGTGCCACTACGGATTGTTTCTTACACATCCAACTGACTGCACCTCCAAATAGGTTAAACACATACCCACTTGTAGATCTTCTCTGCTCCAGATCTCCAGCCCAGTCTGCATCAACAAAGCCATGAATATCCAACACTTTGTCCAATCCTGGTCTTCCTTGGTAGCACAAACCATAATCACTAGTGCCACGCAAATACCTGAAAACCCCCTTCACTGCTGTCCAGTGCTGCTTCCCAGGTTTTGACATAAACCTGCTCAATACTCCCACTGCATGTGCAATGTCTGGTCTAGTACAGACCATTGCATACATCAGGCTACCCACTACACTTGCATATGGAACACAGGACATGTCCTCTTCCTCTTCTTGTGTCTTGGGACACTGTTCAGCAGATAACCTCACACCTACAGGAATAGGAACCTTCTCTGATTTACTATCCTGCATATTAAATCTCTGGAGTATTGTCTTGACATACTTCCTCTGGTTTAACCAAAGGTTCCTCTTTGACCAATCTCTTTTAATTTCCATGCCCAAAATATAGTTTGCAGCACCAAGATCTTTCATGTCAAATTTGGAGGACAATTGGGTCTTCAAATCCTGGATAATGTTTTTGTCATTTCCAACCAGCAACATATCATCCACATACAAGACCAAATAAATAATACGATCACCAATTAATTTAAAATACATAGAATGATCTGCTTTGCTTCTAGTGAAGCCAAGTCCCCGTATAAATGTATCAAATTTCTGATACCACATTCTTGGTGATTGTTTTAACCCATACAGAGACTTCTTTAACTTGCATACCTATTCTTTCTTACCCTTCACCTCAACGCCTTCAGGTTTCTTCATGTAGATTTCCTCTTCCAAATCCCCATGAAGAAATTTTGTCTTCACATCCATCTGTTCTACCTCAAAATCAAAAGCAGCAACAACAGATAAAAGTAATCTAATAGAAGTTACCTTGGAAACAGGAGAAATAATATCACCAAAATCAATTCCGGGCACCTGGGAATAACCTTTTGCTACCAACCGAGCTTTGTATTTCTCCACCTTTCCTTCTGCATTTGTCTTCTTCTTGAACACCCATTTTTTTCCAATGGGTTTCCTTCCAGCCGACAACTCCACTAGATCCCAAGCCTCATTTTTGTGCAAAGATGCCATTTCATCAACCATGGCCTCTTTCTAGAGTTTTCCATCCTCTGAATCCATTGCTTCCTTCACAGTTTTGGGCTCATTATCAGTAACAGAAAAAGAAAAATTTGAACTGAAAGCAGATGGACTATACCTTTCTGGCTGCCTTCTTTCTGGAACTGATCTTCTCACAGCCGGAGTTTGTGGCTCTTCATCTTCTGATTCCTCCTCTGCTGCAGAGTCTAATTCTTCCTCCTTTGGCTCAAACTCTATCTTCTCAGGTTCCTTTGGTTGGACTTCATGTTGAATAACATCTTTTACGTCTCTGAACAACACATCTCGGCTGTACACAACCTTCCGTGTGACTGGGTTCCAAAGCTTATAACCCTTTAAACCATCCTTATACCCAATAAAGATGAACTTTTCAGATTTACTATCCAACTTGGTTCATTTCTCCTTTGGAACATGTACATATGCATCACATCCAAATACCCTTAGATGTGAAAGAGAGGGTTTATTTCCAGTCCATACTTGTTGTGGAGTCTTATCCTCCAACGCTGATGAAGGTGATCTGTTGATCAGGTAACATGCAGTATCCACTGCCTCTGCCCAGAATTCCTGTCCTAACCTGGCACCACTGAGCATGCTTCTTGCCCTTTCCATCAACGCCTTGTTCATTCTTTTTGCAACTCCATTTTGCTGAGGTGTATATGGAGTAGTCTTCTGTCGTGCTATACCACACTTCTTACAAAATTCTTCAAATTCCTTGCTGCAAAATTCTCCACCATTATCTATCCTCAGCACCTCTATCTTCTTCTCTGTCTGATTTTCCACCAGAGCCTTAAATTCTTTAAACCTGTCAAAGACTTTAGATTTATTCTTAAGAAAATATATCCATGTATGCCTTGAGAAGTCATCTATGAATGATACATAGTACACAGACTTACCCAGTGATGGAACCTTCACAGGTCCAAACACATCACTGTGCACAAGCTCTAATATCTATTTCGTCCTCTTACCACCAGAGGGGAAACTCACCCAATTTTGCTTCCCATATACACAATTTTCACAGAAATCAAAATCCAGAGAGCTATTATTCATACCTTCTACCATACGTTTACCATGAAGTATTCGAAGTCCCTTCTCTCCAATATGTCCAAGCCTTTGATGCCACAACATGGTCTTCTCTCCAGAGACCACTAGATTCTCTACTCCATTTTTAGGAACCATAGAACTATTGCACCCATCAACAACAGTGCTACCTTGAAACTTGTACAGAGTTCCAATCCGAACTCCCTGCATTAATATCAGTGCTCCTCGAACCATCTTGCATGTATCTTTCTCGAACACCGTCTTTACACCTGCATCATCCAACTTGCTTACAAAAGTCAGATTTCTGGCCAATGCAGGAATATGTAGAACACCCGGAAGTGTTCTAACCCTTCCACCTTGCAAATTCAACTTTACTTTTCCTCGACCAGTGATTCTAGCCTTCCTATCATCTCCTAAGAAGACATCACCACCATCGTCTTTCTCATACTTGCAGAACCACTCTCTATGGGGAGTGAAGTGAAAGGATGCACCTGAGTCAATCAACCATGCCTCATGATCTACATGTGTACTTGAAGAAGCCAAGTACACATCCCCACCTTCATCTAAGGTGGTTTTCGCCTCTGCAGAAGGAGCATCATCAGATCCCTTTCATTTATCAGGAGATTTAGATTTACAATCCCTTTTGAAGTGCCCTTCCTTTCCGCATTTCCAGCACACCACCTTTGTAGGTTTTCCTGGAGATTTAGATCTCCCACTCGATGACTTAATTCTGTTTCTGTTCTGGGACCGTCCTCGTATAGACAAGGCATCACCATTCTGGTTTTCCATATTTTTCCGTCTCATCTCCTCCGTCAGCAAGGCTGAGAATATTTCATCAAACTGCAAAGTAGTTGCATTGCTACCTATTGCAATAACCAGATTATCCCACGAATCTGGTAGAGAACACAACAGACTGATGCACTTATCTTCATCTGAAATTTTAATATCAACAGATAATAACTGACTTACCACATTATTAAACGCATTCAGATGCTCTGTCACCGAGTCTCCATCTTTCATCCTCAGGTTATACAGCTTTTTCCACAGGAACAATTTATTCACCAGAGACTTAGATTGGTACAAAGTCCCTAGCTTGACCCACAAAGCCTTTTTTATAGCTTCCCTTGATACATTCAGCAATACTGAATCCGAGACACACAATCGTAATGTGCTCTTTGCCTTCCGATCCAACTTCTTCCATTCTTCATCGGTCACTCCCGATGGTTTAGTACCCGGATCTACTGCGATCCACTGATCTTTATCCACCAACAGATCCTCCATCTTGAGTTTCCACAACTCAAAATTCTGACCATTGAACTTCTCAATCTCTATCTTTCCACTGCTCGCCATATTCTTTCACCACTAGAATCGATCTTGCAGATCTCCCACTGAACATGGTCTACCATAGGCCCGAGCAAAACCCTTCAGCAACAAAGGCATCCCCTTGAAGCCAAAACAGCTCTGATACCAAATGTAGGTTTTAACCCTGTACAAAAATTACCTGCATACGAATTCTTAAAAAAAGAAAATAAACAATGCGAGAGCATAACCCATAAAACACATATGCATAGAGATTTTTCCCTGGATCCCAAAACTAGGACTACCAGCTTGATTTTTCATTATGTTCCTTTCACTGTTACAATACATATTTATACGTGCTGAAGCATCCAATACCATGGACCGAAAACCACCGCGTCCAAAAAACATGTGCGAAAATCATGCACAAAACCATAGGTGGGTCCGCCCAACCTAACATATGGTCCAAAACCAAAATTTTTCTGGGCATTGCCCCGGACCCCATAAAGTGGGGTTACGGGTGCCCTTCAAACCCCTTATTAACTATGTGGAAAGAATATAACACAACCCAACATTTGTTAGAGGATTCGACCAATCTGTTACCTTATGGATAATATGCAGTAGAATGTATTAAGGTAATTTTGTATTTCTACAAAAGTCAATCATCTTTTTGGACTTGAAAGCGGTGGCGTTATTTGTAATAAGTTTGTTGGGACAGCCAAAATGTGAAAAAATATTTATTTCAAGAAACTGAATTATTACCAAGGGATTACCTAAATCCACTTTACGAAATAGTCTGTTGCTGTCAAAATCCACTTGTACTGAGCTGAGGATGTGGGATGAATATCTCCGATGAAATCTAGGCCCCACTATTGAAACTGTACACTAACTTCAACTAGCTTGAGAGGGAGAGGATACAAATTTCTTCTTCCCTAAAAAATATGGCATTCATGATAGCTTGTGACAGTTTTGTAAACATTGGCCAATAAGGTAGGCCAGTAGTAACCTTCTCTCAAAATTTTGTTAGCCATCGTCTTTTGAAATAACTGACCACCACAGTCTCCCTTATGAAAATCACTCATGACCTGTTGGGCTTCATATTCAACTGAACAATTCGGCAAAATTCCTCCGGGATCCTTCCAATAAAGTGCATTATTCAGAATGCAAAATCTAGCAGCCTTAAGTTTTAGAGTTCTACCTTTATTTTTAGCCATCCTTGGTGGTGGTGAAAGATGCTGAAGCATGTACACAATATCTAAATACCAAGGAGATTGGAGAAAAATTGCAGACACCTAAATCAACGAACTATCTTCTTCTTCTTCAGACATGGCTGCAATAAGATTTATATCTAATTCATGTAGATTGGACTCCGCCATTAGCATTGCTAGACCCTGCCCCTTAATTAGATTTGTAGGCTTTATCTCCAAGTCATATTCTAGCAATGTTGTGCTCCATTTTCCCTACCTTCCTTCCGGATCTGTTTGTACCAAAACATATTTAACTGCTGCATTAGGGACATATGCTATTATATCAGAGGGAAAAATATATACTCGGAAGTCTTTCAAAGCTTTAACTAAAGCAAGATCTTGTTTATCAATGATGTTGTACTTCAAGGATGCATCCCTAATTTTCCTACTGAGAAAGGCAATTGGGTTTTCTACCTGATCTCTTTTCTGCATTAGAACTGCTGCATAGTATGTTCAGAAGAGAATAAAAATAATATGAAATATTGTGTATAATCCGGACTGATCAAAATCAGGGTTGAAGATAGAGCCAACTTTAATAGGTTAAAAGACTTCATAGCATCCTCAATCCACTTGACCACACTATCCTTCTTCAACATATTAGTAATTTCCCTTAAGTGTTCAGCTACATTAGGCACAAATCTACGTAAGAAATTCATCTTACCGTTAAAAGCTTGGATCTCCTTCTTATTACGAGGAAAATTTATCTTTTGTATAGCTTCCACCCTTGCAGGATCAATGTGGATTCCTTCCTTTCATATCATATGATCGAGTAGCTTCCCTTCATCCATAGCAAAAAGGATCTTTTTGGGATTGAGTGATATTCCATATTTTCTGCATCACTGAGATACAATTTTTAGATGGTAAAGATGCTCATCATCTGAATTTGAAAAGACAGTCAAATCATCAAGATATACTACTAAAAACACATCTTTTTCATTTGCGAAGGCAATGTCCATGGCATGATGAAATGTTGCTCCGACATTCTTTAGACCAAATGGCATCTTGGCATAGTGGAATGTTCCCCAAGGGGTGGTGAATGTTGTCTTGTCCCTGTCATCTTCGTGCACCAAATTTTTATTGTAACCTGAATATCCATCGAGAAGTGACATACGAGATGCTCCAACTACTCTTTGGAGAATGTGGTCCATTTTCAGCAGTGTGTAGTTATCCTTTAATGACACCTTATTCAAATTTCTGAAGTCTATGCACAATCTGATCTCACATGTCTTCTTCCTCACAGGAACTAGATTGGAGATCCAATATGAAAATCTTATCAGAATGATTATACCAGCCTTGTACAATCAACTTACCTCTTTTTCTATTAACAACAACAACTTGGGATTTATCCTTCTCATCTTTTTGTGAAACGACTTCTAATTTGGCTTAATGGGAATTATATGTGTTAGAAATAATACTGAGAGGTGGGGGGGGGGGGGGGGGGGGAATCAATATTTTATCAAATTAATATAACTTTTTCATTTCCATATTAAGATTCATATACGTTACTTCAGTTAAGGAAAACTGCGTGTATATGCAACTATGTTTAATGCAACAAGCATATATACAGTAAACTTATTATTCAGTTAGTTGATCCTTAATGAGTGTATCAAAACATTATTAACCATATGAACATTAAACAGGAGCAGTAAATAGAAGAGATCATCACAAGAAAGAGGCACACATGAACACCATGATGTAAGGTCGAAACCCAATGTGGGTGAAAACCACTCGTTGCAATTCGTCTCTATCTTCTTTTTAATAAGAAACTTCTGTTTACAACATTTTTGTATTGGAGCAGAATTATAATAGTATGCCTGCTTCTACCTATAGAAGACTACAACCTTCTCTTGTTCTCCAGATTCTCCTGGAAGGGAGCTGCAACCCCCTTACCTTTTGTACTAGCCGATCCTTTTACTACTACATAGGTGCCGACCTACTAAATGCTCCTTCACTCATTTTCCAACTGCTACTGGAAGGGAGCTACCACCCCTTTTCTCTTGTACTAGCTGATGTACTAGTATGTAGGTGCTAACATACAGAAGGCTACAACCTTCTCTTTCTTCATACAGGTACCACATTTCATAAATTTTCAGATTGGATACTCCTGAAGCACAACACCATAATCTGAAGGCCACGTTTCATCCAATTTTCATACTAGACCCATCAATATCATTGAAGCACACAATCAATCAACACTAGCATCATCAATCTCTGAATCACCCAATATTGAATCACTGAAACCCTGTCAACAAACTGTAATCACCAGAACATAGAGCGGAACACAGAACTCTGCAACAATATTCAGAACCAATTGTATCATCAAAAATCATGCATCAGAGTGCATAGACTACTTGGAAGTGCTGAATCAGCATGTATACGCAACTTCACCAAAGCGAACCAGCGTGTATGTCATCAATTACTTACTTATAACTTCGTTGCACTTCCTCACTTTAGACATACCCAGATCATTACATATACAAAGATAATACATATGTTAGCAATCAGATCTTGTCCATTAGATCACATAAAGATAAGTCATTATGATCCTGATCCATTATAGATCTCATCTATCAACAATGAATCTAAACATAATCAACCAATCTGAATATGCAGAATACTGACACCAGTAAACAATCATCATAACTCATCAACAACCAGAACCACCTGTAACTTCAACCATGATAGCTCATATGGTATACGCTACTTAGATGTATCTAACCTGCATATGTATGCACTTTTATCATAGTAAACCAGTGTACACATCTGTAAATATTCATTCATGATTTGTATCTATTCCAAACTTGAGTTATACCCAAATCATAATATTAAGAAAACATGACATGTTTCAGTATACAGATCTAGACTTAACAAGATCAAACCTTATAGAGATGATTCATTCCAAGCCATTAGATCCTGATCTATCCTTAGATCTTGCTCTCCATCAACCGCTGAGATTTCTCCTTAGCATAGATCAAGCAAGGTATCATGAACCCATAACCTACATACTGGATCTCATACATCATCAGATATTCAAGAATTTCTTAATGCCTTTGCCTAATGATCTTCTTCTCCTTTTATAGTCTTAGGCCTTACTCAATACCATGGTCCAAAACCATTTAGAACCAATACTAGGGACCCAATACTTGGGCTCAACACTTTGGATGCAATACCAAGGTCCAAAACCATAGGTCTAAATACCATGGACCCAAAAGTAATATTTCCCACATGTACACGCCTTTCTGTGCATGAAAGTGCATGCATACGAATATGCGACTTTTGATCAGCAATCTCACGTGTATACACGCCTTTGTATATAGTGAACCTGCATGTAGAACCTGCATGTATACACTACTTGGTATATAGCGAACCTACGTATATACACGACTTGGTATATAGTGAACCTGCATGTGTACACGACTTGATATATAGTGAACCTGCGTATATACTTTCATTTCTTCATTCTTTGTAGTCTGATCATCACTTCTTTGCTACTAACCTACTGCACTATGATCTGCCATCTGTGTGAGTTGCCATCAATGACAACACTTGTATCATAATGCCAACAATCTCCCCCTTTGGACATCATGGCAAAGCTAACTTGTCATACTAAGAACTGTCATCTTAATGAGTTGTCATTATTCATTACATCTGAACTAATTCCTTTGAGTTGTCTTGCATCCCATGTGTTCTGTCACATCAGATATCTCTTCTGTAGATTCATCTAGTTATATATAAGTGAGTTGTTCTTCTACGAGTGGGTTTCCATAAAGTACACCAGATGCATCATAATTCCAACAATCTCTTCCTTTGGACTTGATGGCAACAACCATACCAAGTCACTCTCCCCCTTTGACATCAAGGGCAAAGGGTGGACCAAGATATTCTCTTCCTTGATATACATCCCACTGTCCATACTCCCCCTGAGTACCTTCTGAAATCTCTGATTGAGCTCCCCCTTTGTATATGCCAAGGTGTACCAATCTGTCCATACTCCCTCTGAGTACATGCTGAAAGCTTTGCTTTGCTGAAGTGTGTTGTTCATGCTCCCCCTGTCTATAGGCAAGGTCTGCAGAAAAATTATCTATAAGAAAGACCATGAATCTATACATCATAAGTGACCTTCCTATCACCAAAGACTCATACATACATACATCTCCCAACCAAGTGGGGATATATCAATATTTACTCATCCACCCAACCATGTGGGGATATACCAGATACCAAATGTTTATACATGACTAAAATATTACATCAAGGGTCTTGTTATGACCTTTACATGACATTTATAATAGAGACCAAACATCTAAATAATACCATGATAGTCACAATGTATGATATGCTCCATAAGCATCTTTCAACAGCATCTAGACCGGAAACAGAGTCATTCACATTATATCATATGTGAAAAATGCCATAGCCATCTCATCAACATCAAGATCTGCATGATCTTATATATCATCCAAGTATCATCACTTGGGAACATCTACATCAATCAACATATGTAAGTACCAACCTATCATCATATAGGTAAGAAATCATCATCATCATGTCTCCAACAATGCAACTTTGAGTAATCATCCATGTATCTAGCATATTGTATATAGCACTATGTAATAGCAGCAATCCTCATCCATGTGAGCGCCAAGAAATATAGGAATCTTGCATCATAACTATATTATACAATATTTATGCATATGACGACAGTAGCATATGGGTGAATCATAATCAAGTAATGAAGATGTGTATTCAAACTTTGTACTTCTCCTTATCCTTATGAAGATCATCATGTAAGCACCATATATGCATCATCAAAGAATCAACCACAAATCTGATCTGAACATCAACTATGTAACCCCAAGAATCATATGAGATTTTTTCATGGACAACTCATATCCATATCATAGCAAGATATATCATTTAGCCATATAAGCATCATCACCAAGGACTACTAACCATAATGCCAACAATGCATTATTAAAAGCATATGCTCCCCCTGAACCTGCACCATCTGTTCATTGTCAGATCTGATCATGTATATATCAGCCAGAAGTATCAAGGCATCATCATAATCAAGTTAGGATCAAAACACTTCTAAACATCTTACAAGTATCAAGAAATTTCCACACATCATCAACAGATTGAAACCATTATCAAACAGAGCAAGTAATGGACTGAATCATATCAGACCCTTTTCCTGAGCCTGTCCCACTCCTTTTCTCAAACTGACATATACGTGACTATGCACTATCAAAATCACGTATATACGTGAGTTATCTTTATGAAACTTGTGTATGAGATTAAGAACATTGAAGTTTTACACCTTCAGCTTCCTCTGAGTCTGTTATGTCTGTACATTGTGCTGTGCCATATCTTTCTGGCAGTACTTCCTTCTTCTTCCATATTTTCAAGTGTAATGGTGTTTTCTCCTTTTGGTATGGTTCCCGTAATTTATTCCCACATTCCTTTGTTATATGTCCAAGATTGTTACATGCATAGAATTTTACATGTTTCATATTCCTTCTGTAGCAATCAACATCTTTGTGAACAAATATATTGCAAGAAAAACAATATCCCTTAATGTACCCGGAATGTGATGATCTTTCTATGTGATGGTCTTTAACCATTCTACTTCTGCATCTCGCTGCAACATGTCCAAGATTATGACATACCTAACATTCAAAATTATTCATTAGAGGAGTAAAAGATTTTCTTTGAAGAATTTCTTTCCTTGGTTGTTGATGGGATTGACCTCTCATTTCCTTGTTGAGTATTTCAGATTGTGCATTAGAGTTCCTTGTATTATTTTGTGAACTAGATTCACCTTCAAGAGATTCATGAAAACCAAGACCAGTTTTGATAGCACGAGACCTTTGACTACTAAGAATATCATCCAAGATCTTAGTACTATCTTGAAATTTTAAGAGCTTATCCTTTTCTTCTAAGTTATCTTTTAGAATATTTACCTCAACCTAAAGTTTCTCTTCCTTTTCACGATATTGCTTCTTCATGCTTTCTTCAGCTTTTCTTCCTTCTTCCAACTAGTGTATTAATTCAAGAACTTCATTTTCTTGTTTTTCAAGAGCTTGGAGTAGTTCTTTATTATGATTATTTGATTCTTCAAGATCTTCTTTTAGCGAGAGGGTTGTGGATTCAATACTTTCATAGTAACTGGATCTTTCTCTGAGTTTCTTAATTGTTGTGCTCCTTTTATTTACTTCATTTTCTTAATGATGTCACTTCATCATGCAACTTTTGACATTTTTCCTTGAATAGCTTCCTTACCTTGTTTCCTTCCTCTAGTTGAGCTTTTAGTTTGATAACTTCTTCTTTGGAGATACATTCCCTTTTGTTCAATAGATCTTGTTGATCTCTAATTTTGTCTATAGGCCTTATAAATTCTACCTCTATTTGATATCTTTATTGATCACCCATAAGAGAAAATTCAGTTGTTTTACTATCACTTTCATCATCTTCAAATGCATGGATAAATGTATCACTAGAGGACAACAAATTCATACCTAATAGTTCTTTTGCTTGTTCATCTTCATTCTGAAGTGATTTTGAATCTGAAGTGCTTCTTCCACATATTCCCTAATCGATTCTCCCACTGTCATAGCTCTTCTGAGATGTCTTCTTCTTCTTAGGCACTTTCTTCTTAAGCTTCTTTCCCATTGTTCTACGGATCTCCTTCAAGCGATCAAGCTTCTACCAAAGGACCTTCTCTGATACCAATTGTTGGAAATAATACTGAGAGGGGGGGGGGGGGGTGAATCACTATTATCAAATCAATATAACTTTTTGATTTCCATATTAAGATTCATATACATTACTTCAGTTAAGGCAAACTGCGTGTATACGCAACTATGTTTAATGCAACAAGTGTATATCTAGTAAAATTATGATTTAGTTAGTTGATCCTTAATGAGTGTATCAGAACATTATTAACCATATGAATAGTAAATAGGAGCAGTAAACGGAATAGATCATCACACAAAACAAGCACACATGAACACCATGTTGTAAGGTGGAAACCTAATGTGGGTGAAAGCCACCTGCTGCAATTCGTCTCTATCTTCTTTTTAATAAGAAACTTCTGTTTACAACATTTCTGTACTAGAGTAGACTTATACCAATATGCAGGCTTCTACCTACAGAAGGCCACAACCTTCTCTCATTCTCCATCTTCTCCTGGAAGGGAGCTGCAACCCCCTTAGCTTTTGTACTAGCTGATCCTTTTACTACTACGTAGGTGCTAGCCTACTGAATGCTCCTTCACTTGTTTTCCAGCTGCTACTAGAAGGGAGATACCACCCCCTTTGCTCTTGTACTAGCTAATGTACTAGTATGTAGGTGCCAACCTACAAACGGCTACAACCTTCTCTTTCTTCCTCCAGGTACCACGTTTCATAAATTTTCAGACTGGATACTCCTGAAGCACAACACCATAATCTAAAGGCCACATTTCATCCAATTTTCATACTGGACCCATCAATATCATTGAAGCACACAATCAATCAACACTAGCATCATCAATCTCTGTATCACCCAATATTGAATCACTGAAACCCTGTCAACAAACTTCAATCGCTAGAATAGAGAGCAGAACACATAATTCTGCAACAATATTTAGAACCAACTGTATCATAAAAAATCATGCATCATAGTGCATACGCTACTTGGAAGTGTCGAACCAGCGTGTATATGCAACTTCACCAAAGCGAACCAATGTATATGTCATCAATTACTTACTTATAACTTCGCTGCACTTCCTGACTTCAAACATACATAGATCATTACATATACAGAGATAATACATATGTTAGCAATCAGATCTTGTCCACCAGATCACATAGAGATAAGTCATTATGATCCTGATCCATTATAGATCTCATCCATCAACACTGAAGCTAAACATAATTAACCAATCTGAATATGCAGAATACTGACACTAGTAAACAGTCATCAGAAGTCATCAACAACCAGAACCACCTATAAATTCAACCATCATAGCTCATATGGTATACGCTACTTAGATGTATCTAACCTGCATATGTACGCGCTTTTATCATAGTCAACCAGTGTACACATCTGTAAATATTCATTCATGATTTGCAGCTACTCCAAACTTGAGTTATACCCAGATCATAATATTTACAGAACATTATATGCGTCAATATACAGATCTAGACTAAACAAGATCAAACTGTATAGATTCATTCCAAGCCATTAGATCCCGATCTATCCTTACATCTTGTTCTCCATCAACCACTAAGATTTCTCCTTAGCTTAGATCAAGCAAGGTATCATGAACCCATAACCTGCATACTGGATCTCATACATCATCAGATATTCAATATTTTCTTAATGCCTTTGCCTAATGATCTTCTTCTCCTTTTATAGTCTTAGGCCTTACTCAATACAATGGTCCAAAACCATTTAGAACCAATACTAGGGACCCAATACCTGGGTTCAACACTTCGAACGCAATACCAAGGTCCAAAACCATAGGTCTAAATACCATGGACCCAAAAATAAGCTTTCCCACATGTATGCACCTTTCCATGCATGAAAGTGCATGCATACGAATACGTGACTTCTGATCAGAAATCTCGGGTGTATACGTGCCTTTGTATATAGTGAACCTGCGTGTATAACTTGCATGTATACACTACTTGGTATATAGCGAACTTGTGTATATATGCGACTTGGTATATAGTGAACCTGCATGTGTACACGACTTGATATATAGTGAACCTGTGTATATACTTTCCTTTCTTCATTCTTTGTAGTCCGATCATCAGTTCCTTGCTACTGACCTGATGCACTATAATCCATAATCTGTTTGAGTTGCCATGAAGGAAAACACTTGTATCATAATGCCAACAATCTCCCCATTTGGAATTGAGGGCAAAGCTAACTTGTCATACTGAGAACTGTCATCTTAATGAGTTGTCATTGTTCATTACATCATAACTGATTCCTTTTAGCTGTCCTACATCACATGCATTCTGTCACATTTGATATCTCTTCTTTAGATTCATCTAGTTATACATATAAGTGAGTTGTTCTTCTATGAGTGGGTCTAGTTATATATAACTGAGTTTTTCTTCTACGAGTGGGTTGCCATTAACTACAACACATGCATCATAAATCTGTATAATCCCAAGTGAATACATCTGAAAATGAAGACAATAAACTAATGTATTTAGCCTTTACCTGAGGAGATAATGTCTTTGACAACTTCACCAACTTTGGATTCTCGACTATCCCAATGTTTATATCTTCAAGATCCTTCTCGGTTGGCAGTTAGCTTGGCTTCCGAGCTACTTCATCTTGATCAAATAGCTCCTCTAAAGTTATAAGACCTTTAGGGATGACATTGTCTTTCAACTGTAAAACTTCCATCTGATTTACCTCAATTTTTGGTTCATCCTCATCCCACTTGCCATCTATGGAGGTATCTTTATAGTTGCCTTCATTCTTTAGGAAATTATCAATTTCGTTGTCATCTTCAAATACCTGCCAATATCTAAGATTTTCGGGAATAGTTGAGCAATGCTTAACATGGATTTCAAACTTATTATTTGTGTACATCAAGACCATTAAATTGCTTGCAATTGTAGCAAGTGAATCCGCAGTGACATTTTGTGTACGTGGAACACATGTCAAGGTAAAATCTGGAAACATCCTTAGGATATCTAAAACTGCATTGGGGTAAGCCCTCATTCGTAGATGTTTGGCTTGGTATTCACCCTTAACTTCTTTGAGTACCAACTCTGAGTCTCCATAAACTGATATCCTCTTTGCATTAAACTTCTTGAGTATCTTCTACCCTGCAATCAGTGCCTCATACTCGGCTTCGTTGTTAGAACAATCCAAAGCCAAATTATATGAAAAAATTCTTACATTGCTTGGGACTTTATTTGGTTGAAAAATAGGGTTGCGTATCCAAATCCCAATACCTAAACCATCCTTACCTATTGCCCCATCGAAATCCATACTCCATAAATCAACTTCTTCTTCCATCTGCTGGAATTTTGTCTGCTCTTCTGCCTTTGGCTGCTGTCCATCAATTTTCTGCTATTGTCAGAATGTAGACTGCTCAGTGGTACTTGCAAACTTTTGTCTTTCATGATCAAGTACTGCCTTGAATTTTTTTGTTATCTCTAGAACATCTTCCACTTCAGCTAACTAGCTATTTACATCATTAAAACCACTATCTGAATAAATAACAAAAGATTCTAAATCTGTATGTACAACATTAATTGGATGATTCAGTGGTTTCTCCTTCCTTTTGATCATATACTTCATCTTCTTCTCCCTATATAAATTTCTTAACTGACCAAATACTAGAATTGTGGCATAGGAGAAATCTAAGTGTAAAGTCCCATTGAGCTTCACTCCCCAAGATCTAGATAGAAGCATGCCAAAACGAGGAGGGATGTCGAAAACAAATACATCCAAGAGAACATTCTTTGTTAGAATCTAAGCTAAGGTCACAACCAAATCCTTAATGAGACCAATACATCTTACCCTTCTGGAATCAAAATAATAGGGGTCATGATATTTACGAGTGATGTCTAAACCCAATTTTTCCATAATAGACTTTTGAGTCAAATTATGAGAGGCTCCTGAATCAAACATAGCATTATGCAAGAAAAACTCATGCAATCTAAGGCTGATGTAAAACAGGGGGTACTTCACTATCCTGAGATTGGCCTTCTAATGCAGGACCAAAAATAAGCTCTAGTTGATCATCCTCCACATTAACCATATCAGACAAGGGATCTACATTCAAAATCTTTGACAATTGACTCTTATAATTGTTGTTCTCTATCAATTCAGTTAGAGGTATCGAAACTTTTAACTTAGCAATCTCATTCTCTAAGCTAAAGGCTATAATTTTATCTACCTTTTTGACCATAGAGTCATTCTTTTCAGGCTTTTCATTCACTATACTTGGCTTATTTATCTTCTCATTTGTAGATTGTACTTTGCTAGAAGTATGATCTGCTGGCTCCTTTCCTCTTTTCTGAACATTTGAGGAATCATTCTTAGGTTGTGCTACTTCCTTTCGCTTTTGGACTGGATTGATTAGTGCATCCCCACTCCTTAGTGAATACTATTTTTGTTGTGTTGTCAGCGCATTCATATATCTGCTCTGATATTCATCTGATTCTTCCTCCAAAATTGTGTCATTAGCTAATATAAAATCTTCATCTTTCTGCACATCTAGGCTCTCAGAATATTCCTCATCCTCTGTGAGATAGATAAGCAAACCATCAACTGTAAAGAAATGATTTTCCTCCCCTATTGGATCCTCATCATCTTCAAACTCTGGGCCATGCACATAATTCTGTTGTAAAGGTGTTTTGATTTGTTGTTGTGTCGACTGATCTTGTGCTTTCTGCTCCCGTTGTTTGATTCTAAATTATGGTTGATGTTGACAACGAAAATTTGGATTTCTGATTGGGGCCTCGAGCTTTTCTGCAATTTTCAATATGTCAAACATTTTCTCAATTTTAAGAATAAAGTGATCAGCCTTTACATCTGAGGAAGATGATTCCTCCTTTATGGTCACTTTCTTTTTGGACTTCATCCTAGCTCTTTCAGCTAGCAGATTTTCCTCCACACTCATGACATTTTTCTAAATATCCTCCAATGTAGTAGGATCAAATTCTCTTAATTCGTATGCCATGTCGGGATCAAAACCATTTGGAAATTTTATCAAAGCCAACGCCATTGGTGGCTTGATATCAGCTGGAATAGTATTGTAGATAGTATTGAATCTCACACAATAATCCGGAACACTTTCACCAGCATTCCTCTTTATATTTTTGTACTTAGAAAGAATTTGGAGTGGATTTTTCTTTACCTCCCAACGATATAGGAATTGTCTGTGGAGAACCGACAATGTATTAATAGGCCTCGCAGGTAGTGCTCTGAACCACTTCTGAACCTTGCCTCTAAAACTTTGCACAAACAATCGCATGGTTACATTCTCTTTATCTATCTCATGAAGATCGAAAAAGTCATTCATCCAGTTGACATGTTGCTACACTGTGATACCTTGAGTTGCATCAAAGAATGGTATCTTACTTTGGTAATCAACAGGCATAGCATCCAAGTTCTGTGGCAAAACGAGAGGTTCATATCTGGCAGCCATTACTCGAGGTGGATTGGAAACTCACCTTGGGGAAATAGGAGGATTTATAACAACAAGGGCAGTCAATGTGATGGGTGTTTGAGGGGTTGAAGGAGGAGTAGAGGTGACATATCTCTGATAAGATATGCTAGGTTGAGAAGGAAGTGTAGGGATAAACTGAGGTTGAGAATGAACCTCAGAACTAGATGAGAAAGAAGATGAATCAAGAGTAGCAGATGATGATTCTAAAAGCTTAGGGATATTGGTAGCAACAATGGATGATTGAAGAGAATTTAAGATATAATCATCAATTTATCTATTCACCCTTTCGTTTTCAAGGTATTCAAGAAATTGTGGATTTAAAATGGTATCATCAATCAAAATTTTAGATTTGGTTTCAAACAAAGAAATATCAAAACGTTCGTCAAAAGGGAGATCTTCAAGATATTGAAACTCTACTGGGCTTGAATGAGATATGAAAACCGGATATTTTTGAAGGTTGGTTTGGTGTGGAGGTCTGCTTCTTTCGTGTGTGTGGAGTGGATTATTTCATTGTAGTCCCATCGTTATGTTGTGATCGTTGCCTGAGTATTCTTGGAATGAGATTAGGATTTCCAAACACGGGAGGAGGATTTGGATCAGGATTAGCTCAGGTATATCTTCTTGCAACTAGTGTGTTTGGTTTTCCCAAAAATTCAAATGAACCTTACAATTTTTCAATTTTCAGCCTAATAAATTCTAAACCTATCATCCAAAAGTGTAGAGTTTTTTAAAAGTACTAGGGTAATATATTTCCGTTCCTCGTCAGTATGGTCACCACTATTTTAGAGCCTAGATCGACCTCAGGCTGAAGGGAGGCAATCCTAGGGTAACTACAAATCACGCTTAACCTAGTAGCTAGCCCTACTAGGTTGGGAGAGGGCTCTCTCCCTGTCAATATCAGTTAGGATGGTAGCAATTATGACTTGAGATGACTGAATTGAATATAGATTTTAGGCTAGGTATAGTAGCTTAGAAAATTTTGTTTAGTTTTTGATGTTTGGTTGTTGGATCAATTGAGAAGGTAGATTGGGTCCGGGAAACCAAAGTTAGGGATACAATCATGTTCTGTGGGGTGAGGTAGACAAGGGTTTATGTACTAGAAATGGACTTGAGATGGTAGTTTAAGACAGATGAGGGGTTGAGGAGGGCATAAAGAAACTATTAGTCCTCTTCAAATAGTTGAAAACATCGAAAACCAAATGCATTCCCAAGACAAAGAATAGTAATGTATTTTGTCTATTCACCTTGATTCATTTAGTTTTAGAAGAGAAAAATAGATTTGGATACATATAAAACATAAGAAAAAGTCATTGCAAAGAAGAGACAATACATAAACTCACTGTCACAAGAATCCCACAAAAATAGCTATGAAACCTGGTTTTATTCCTTGCCAAAATATTGTAGAGATATACAATAGAGTTCAGAGCTTCCACGAGAGTCCAACCTTTCCAAATGAATCAAAGAGTACATGATATATGCAAGGAAACTACTCAAGCTAGCTATCAGGGGTCGAAACCATGAGAAGAGGGGTGTTTTCAACCATATCTAAGCTAAGAACACAAAAGTAGGCAGTGGAACATCTTGCCCCTAAAGCTTAGGAAACCAATTCATTCATCATCAAAGCCACTTGAAACTTGATCTATCTACCCTATGAGGTGTTTTCCATCCATATTTACATTAAATACATCATTTACCATGCATACAGTTACGAAGGAATGAGGAAAAAGTTAATTTCTAAGAAAACTAGGAAAAATCCAGAAATTTAAGCAAAACTGACAAAATTAGTGTAATGCGCAGCACCAAAAATTTAATGCGCAGTGCCATTTTAGGGCCAGTTTTGGAGGTTTTCTTGGCGTCCAAATCAGGTGCAAGTTGGCTTGTTGGAAAGCCCTACTTGTCTAGTTTCTGGAAGAATTTTATTTTTTTGATTTGGAGCTCATTTCCCCTCCAAAGTTTGATTCTCCCAAGACTGCTTCTTGTGTGGCAAAAAAGTGGCAGAGAGGGCACTTTTTGGGTGTTTTTTAACCTTTTGGTGACCAAGACCTTGTCCAAACCTTCTCAATATTTCTGGGTTTACTTATTTTTCCATGCTGACTCCAAATATGCAGGACATTTTCCAAATAGAGGTCGCCATCAAAAGTGCAGTGCCAGTGGCGTTGTGCGCCTATTAGAAAAACCTATTTTTCAAATTTCAAAATTCAAAAATGACAAAAATTTCTCAAAATTTCCTGAAATTTGGCACGAGGAATCCTTGTTAGGTGCTTTTTTGGGCCAATGATGCCTTAGTGAAGATCGTGAGTTTATCTTGCTCTTTCATGTTCCTCAAAACTCTTCTTAGTTTGGCTTTTAACCTCTTTGTCCTTACATTACAAATCTTGTTCTAGGCTAGGTAGTGGTAAGCCATGTGGCGAAGAATATTTTTCTCTTTGTTTTCCTTCTCAGGCAACCTCTCCAAGTGCATATTCACCTTCTCCAACAAATACTCCCGGTCATTTTCCAATTCTTGTTCAATGGAGGTCAAATTGACCTTTGCCCTCTTGGACCTTTGCCAGTTTTCTTTAATTATTTGCAGCTCCATGACGTCTTGTTTGTCGGTAAACTGCTTTTTCTCTTGCTCAAGGTATCTAATGACCCTTTAGCTCTCTCAAGCTTAACTGATAAGGCTCGTATTTCAGACTCCTTCTCTTTGATAATCATGTCCTTGATTCTTGAGCCTTGAGAGCCCAAGTTAGTAACATCCTCCTCCATCAAAATAAAATCTCTGTCTTGCCCTTTAGTAGGGCCCTCCTCATGCATCTTTTGTTTCCATTTGTCTCTACTCTTTAACTGCTAGCCAACTTGTATAGCTGGAGAATAAGGCAAAGCCGCTTCCGCCCCCAATGGAGATAGCATTTTCCTGTGATCTGGTGAAGAAGGCGAGACCCCTTCCACCCCCAATGGAGATAGTACTCACCTGGGAGGAGCAAAAAGACTTCTTGTGCCCTCTCATAAGTGAAAAATACTAGCACACCAATAGTATCGGTCTTAGGGACACCTGGTTGTCCGGATGGTCCTCCTTCCTCCTGAGGCACTGATGAAACCTGAGGTCCTTTGAACATCTCATGGGCAGAAAAGGTCTCCCATGGTATGTTCTACAAGTTTAACAGGTGCAAGACAACAATATTAATCAATTTGAAGTGGTAAATGCTGCTAAGTTGCTGAGGAAAAGGTTTTCTTTGAACATAGTGGGCCATCTTCTCAATGTTCATGTATATAAAGTAAGGGAGGTTCATCACCCTCACCCTAGTAAAGTGCATCAACAACCTGATACGATATGCATACAAGCGTGAAAACCTTCCTTCACAGGCGAAATATTTGATGATAAGCTTCATGA
Source organism: Pinus tabuliformis (assembly GCA_031772625.1). Lineage (NCBI taxonomy): Eukaryota > Viridiplantae > Streptophyta > Pinopsida > Pinales > Pinaceae > Pinus > Pinus tabuliformis. The sequence continues at coordinate 1,491,598,547 of CM062817.1, forward strand.
GAGGGGAAAAAGGGTTCTCCAAGTATTTGAAAGGAAATACTTTGTTGATTCTGGTATGATATCCAGCCTTAATGTCACACTCATAATGTTCTCTATCCACATACTACCGTTTATTCCATTGCTCACCTACATTAGGGATGCCTATTACTTCTAAAATGGTGGTAGGTGACAAGGTGAAGGAGACACCAGCAAGGTTCACTTGGCCATTATGTAGATTGGTGACAAACAACCTTGCAAGCTCATGATGAAAATTTACCCTCTCCACCATTTCACAAAACTCATAGCAAGATTGATGTCTAAAACTAGAGATAGCAAGAGGACAAGCAAGCAATTCTGTGAGACTGATAGGTTTCTGCGGGATGATCTTCCCCCTTTGTGGGGCTTTCTTGGCACATGTGCTTCTCTAGAAGTGTCACTGAAAGTTTCTTCCTCCCTCTCATAGTCTATGTCTCCCTCCATGGATTTTTGATAATGTGATAGGTGATGTAAGATGAAGGATTGTAGTGGGACCAAGATGAGTATGAAGATATTTTAAAATATAAGGTAAGTGAGATGTATGGGTCTGTGAATTCTCGAGGGAATGTTGGGGATTTAGGGAATGAGGGAAATGACAGGAGTGAGTAGGTTTGAGAATGTGTAATAAAGGTGTGATAATGAAATAGGTGTAGTGAATATGTAGGATTTGGGAGTTAGGGTTTGGGAAAAATGTAATAGGAATAGGGTTTGATAAGGAGAGTGGGGATTTGGGGAGTGAACTTTGATGACTTAGGGATAGAGAATGGGACTTGGAAAACTCAGTATGAATGAAGTAAAAAGAACAACAAATGACCTTTGATAGCTTGTGAGAGGTAGTGTATCAAATAGTTAGGGTTTGCGTTTAACAATTAGTTAGGGTTTGTTCCAAAGGAAGCCTAATAGACTCGAGCAACCAAGTACAACTCTTTTTAGAAAGGAGGAATGTTATACTTACTTGAAATAGGCAACAAATGGTTTTTTAGGAAATTTGGATGCGATTTGAGGCAATTATGGCTTTCCCAACGTGTGCGCAGCTCTTGCTAACAAGTGCGTAGTGCCATTTTAATGCACAAAACCCATGTAAATTAACACAATAGGAGCTCAAAAGGTGCGCAACGCTGTGGAAATAACGCATAGAACCCGTGAACTTCAGTAGAGTTTCCCTTTTTTCTTCCCTTGGCTCAAAGTCACGTTTTTCAGTTCTCCTTAGCTCTCCAATTCAACAAGGAATCAATAAAACATATGAATTGGCCTTTTATACTTTTCCTCTTTTGATTTTTCATAAACCAAAACCCACTTTTCTATTGTTTTGATAGCTTTTTCAAAATACTATGTTTTTCTAATATCTGATTTTTTGTCGTTTTGCAGGTGCACTGATACTAATCACATTGACTTTTTTTAGTGGCAGGAGCTGGCATTGTTTCTAGGTTACCAAGAACATACTTATTACATATAGGAACAATAAAATTACATCAAATGAACTTAGTAAATACAAATGCTCTGTTTCACCCCAAAATAGAGTTTTGAGGCGAAAGAGCTTTATTCACCATATCAGAAGTAAACTCATGACTATGTGAACCTTTTTATCCGCGTCATGTGCCTGCTGACCCCTTTTATTCAATTATGAATGACCATGATGAAAAAACCTAAGACTGTTTTTTTATAAATGAAATGAACTGGAATGACTATGAATGACTGAAAAGATGTTGGAACAAGTCAGTAGGTATATGACATGAGGGAAACTGAAATGGAACCACTGCCATAAGTTGATCCATGACCTAATGGAATGTAGCTGATTGAATGAGACACCTAATATCCATGCAAAGAGCAATTTGATCACTGATGGAAGTGTGAATACACTGACACTAGTGCACTCCACGTGGTGCCTCTTGAGTGGTGACATGTGTCACCCATATTTTCCCCATCAGGCCATCGAAAATGTTGAATAAAACTACCACGTGTCCACCATACACCCATGTCATGTTGACGTCATCTTTTATGTCAGCTCTAAAAAGGCCAATCACCTATTTCCATGGGCCCAATTGGGCGAGAGGGGAAGGGTCCATGAGTTCTTGGTTTTTCAACGATTTCCTTGTATTTCTTCTCCTTTGAAAACCTCAATATTTTCAAAGAATTTCAATTTATATGGAATTACAAGGTTTCTTGGTTTTGATGTCCTCGATTATCTAAGGTTCTGATATCAGGTCCCTATGTGCTCCAAACTTCGATGTTCCGATGGCCTCCAGCTTTCGATATTCCAATATGCCCTTTTCTACGAGGTTTTCGATATCAAATCTCGATGTGCTTCTACCTTTGATATCATATCAAAACTTGTTTTCCAAAGGATTATAAGGGACTCAAACCTTCAATATTCTATCCTCTCGAGGTCTTGATCTGCCAACTTGCTCTAATATTACGACCTTCTTAGGAATAGCTTTGGTAGTCAATAACTTTTGATCCACAAGGCCATTTTTAGACTTTAACACCTGATTTGAAAGCTACTCCAGAGCACTTTTGAGTGGAGAAGATATGATTTAGGTTTTGATCCCATGTGCTACTTGAGAAATGGTTGGAAAGTCTCTGCCTCAGTGCTAGTTTGGTTGACATCAATGTTGACATACCAACTACGACAAGCCATCCAAACAATGCCAAGTGTCCAACATATGTTTGCATAGTGCAGGAACTTGTGTACTAGCTAAGTGGTCCATTTCCATTAGTTTTAGATTTGTGTCTTCATATTCTTTAAATAACCTTGTATATTTATCTGGAATCTGCATGGGGTATGCTACTTATAGATGTAACTATGTTTGTTCTTTGACTGGAAAACATTTGGTGGAACAATCAAAGTGAAATCAATGAGAGTAGAGCAGACTCTGGAATTCTTTTGTCAACCATTATATTAGTCCAAGTTGAAAATATAAACACCAAACTACAATGTTATTAGTTAATGGCCTGATTTTCTAAAATTTGGTTTTTTTGTTATGAAACCTAATAATATTTGGCATGGTCTATTTACTCGATTCAAAAACCTCAGAATGTTTTATAACATGTAGTTTTGAAAAAGAAATTTTATATTATCACAAATTCCAATGAATTTTTTTTGTTTAAAATATAACATGATTGAGAATATTTTTACCCTCCATTTGCTTATTTCTTACTCAATATGGGTTTTCTTTCCTATCCCATCATTTTTAGAGTTATAGGGTATTTCAAAGGTTTCTACAGCTCTTGAAATTGTTTCCTTGAACTTGATATTTTGTCTTTAGTCTTCTACATGGTAGTTATTTTGCGTATAAGAATATCCATGATTGAAGTGAGGCTTCATACAAGACGGTTGTATCTCATTGTAGGGTATTCATTTTAATCTACAGTAGATTGATTTTTTCAAGAATTTCCATTTGTTTCTCTTCAAAATTCCTTAGGCATCCTTATAATTTCTTTTCTTTGATTAATTCTATTCAGAGTTCAACATGTGTCACTATTAGCATAGAAATTTTTGATACTTTTTCTTTTACTTGCCTATGGCATTTGTTAGGCCAGGAGGTAGCTCCACAGAACAAATTTTATCTTTGCACTAAGGTTGGTCATGGATATATACAAGAAGGGAGAGACTCTTGGGTTTCACCTCCTAGTGTCTCCTCATATTCTTATTCTCCATTATTTTTTATTTATATTATTTACATATATTCAACAAATTCCAATGATTAGGTTTCAACATTCTCCGCCTTGATATGAAGGGATGTTGGTAAGTGCAAGCATTGTTATGAACATTGGGGACTTTTCTATTTATGGATGAAATGTATCTCTCATTGTTCTCTGTCATCAAAAGATCATCTGCATACACCACAAGATATATAACTTTTTTAACAACCTTCTTAACAACCAAAGTTTCATCATCAAGATCATAATGTTTGAAGTTGAGTTTCAGAAGATGCTTAGTTGAATTTTCATACCAGGCTCGCAGTGCTTGCTTGAGGCCATAAAAGGATTTCATAAGCTTGCATACTTTGTGTTCTTGGTCCTTCACAACAAATCCTTCTGGATGGGACATAAAAACATTCTCTTTCAGATCTTCATTCAAGAAAGTAGTGGTTACATCCACTTGATGGAATTTACAGCTATTCAGAGCTGCCAAGGAAAAGAGTATCTGTATGGTAGCCCATTTTAATGTGGGGGGGAAGTATCCTCATAATTGTTCCCTTCCTTCTATGCAAAACATTTTACCACAAGTCTAGCTTTGGGATTGTCAAGTGAACCATCAGCTTTATACTTGTTCTTGTTGACCCACTTGCAGCCAATCAGGCTACTTCCCAATGGAGGATCAACCAGCTTCCAAGTGCCATTCTTTATCAACGCATCATACTTGTTTTTCATCGCTTATTACAATTCATCATGAGAAGTGGTTTCTTTGAAGGAAGTTGGTTCAAAATCTGTAAACAAATTAAATTCACAACCATAAGAAACATCCATATCAAGTGAACCAGAATCATCTACATCATCTCCATTTTTCTTGGCTATATTTCATATTCATGTCTTTCCAATCTCATCAGGATGAAAACATTCAAGTGTCTTTGTAAACCATTTTGGAGGACCTTTTTCAGATGCTCCAAGTTGTTGAGTTGATTGATTTTGAATTGAATCAAAATTTAGTCTCCCAATTCTCTCAATCACCTCAATCAAAGTATCATCAGTGGTTTGAGCTTCATGTGGAGGAGAGGGTGCTTCAGAAGAAGATTCCATAGATTGATCTAGTATAGGAATACCCCCTTCAAGATGTGGAATATTATTATCAAATTATGAAAAGGAATTTTCATGTCTGAATCCATCTAAGTGATCAAGATGTCGATCAAAAACATTGTCATCTTTGGAATATTCAAGAAATATTACACCTCTAGATACAAAAAAATTCTTATTAACTTCATCATAGAGACAATGTGCTTGGAAGGTATTTGAATATCCCAAGGAGATACACTTACAACTTCTTGCACCAATTTTTGTTCTATGTTCCTTTGGTATCAATGAATAATAAGTGGAACCAAAGACCCTGAGATGCTTTACTTAAGGAATGTGGCCATACCACATTTCATAAGGAGTCTTGTTTATAATAGGATTAGATGGACATATATTCTTTACATACACAGCACATAAAACTACATCAATGCAAAACATAAATTTTACATTCTTGAAAAAATCATGGAACGTACCATATTTAAGATTGTCTTGTTCATTCTTCGAGATACTCCATTTTGCTGGGGATTATAAGGCACATCTATTTGATGTTTGATCCCATAATAGGGAAGATAGTTTTCAAATTCATTTGAAGTGTATTATTTTCCACTATCAGTGTGAATTTAGACAATATGATATTGTGCATCATTTTCAATCCATGTATGAAAGTTCTTCAATGTTTGAAAAGAATTCAATTTGTTCTTCAATAAATAAACCAACACATTCTAGCGTAGTCATCAATAAATGTCATCATATATTTATTTCTATTTTCAGAAGTAACAAGAATTGGAACACATAAATTTGAATGAATGAGCTCAATTTTTCTATGTGCTTTGGAATTTGAATCATGAAAATATTATCTTCTATGCTTTCCTAGAATACAAGCATCACATTGCTTACATTTCCTAGGAATTGTAGGCAAACTAGTAACACCACTTTTCTTCAATATACAAAGGTTTTCAAAATTCAAGTGTCCAAATATATAATTCCATAAAAGACTTGATGGAAATGTAACTTCATCATAATGAAAACTATATGAGAAGTTTTGTGCACAAACATAGGTACCTTATAGATTCAGAAGTCTTTCTTCTTCTATCCCCGTCATGACAAGTGAGTGATATGATGCTTTTATCAACTCAAACTTGCCATCAAAAATATGGATGGAGTGTCCTTGCTAATGGATGTGGAACAAGGACAACAAGATTCTCCTTAGATCTAAGAGATATAAAACATTGTGTAGAATAAATTCTAGAAGACCAGACAATTTGGCCCTTATTGTGCAAAGTCTTGATGGCTCGAGTTTTGATTTTTTTGCAAAGTATAATGCTCCATCAACATTTTCAGTAAATTATTTGAAAAAATCTCTTCTAAAATTTATGTGGTAAGTTTTCCCCAAATCAAGCAACCAATGATTTTTCCAAGAAGTAAGTGAAATATTAAACAAGTCTTCAGTTACTCCCATATTACAATGTGACATGCCATAGTTAGTGGATTCAGGTGCTTTAACTTTGTCTTTTTCATTGGTTTTACCGTGGTCTTGATTTCTTTCCTCCTCAATTATTTCCCAGGGAAACTTAAATCTAGATGCATCATGTTCATCTCTATTGTAATGTATACAATGAAGATTAGGCTTTTTTCCTCGAGAGTGTCTGAACCCATGCCTCTAAAATTTCTTCTTCCTCTTCATCTTCAACCACCTCTTCCTCTAGAAGAATCTTGAGCATGATTCTTCTATCTATATGCAAGAAACATAGCTTCTTCAGAAGACTGAGGAGTTTTCTTCTTCCCAAAAGCTTTCTCTCTCTCAGTAAACTTATTCACAAGGGATTCAAAGGTAATATCCTTTAGGTTTCCACTTGCTTGCAATGAAAAGATAATTTCAATAAGTGGGATATAGTGCCTTGACAAAATCTATGAGAGGAATGTCTAGTTGAACATCAATGGTCTTGATATCATGAATAATGGATATTACTTCTGATGCTAAAGAAAGAGGATCATCTTTGTTCAATACAAGACTAAACAATTTAATCATCAATTGGACAAATTCAATTTGAAAGTGTTAGTCATAGAGTTCCTTTAACTCATGTAAGTCTTAAAAAGCATTTGAAAATGATGAAATATTGTTACTCAACTCTTCATTGATAGATGTTGCAACCAAGGCATAGGACTTACTGTTTTTGTTTTCCAAAATGGTGATCTCCGTATCTGAGGTGTAATTTGCAGGTTCATTATCTCCTTCTCCGACACAAAATCCTTTCCACAACTCATTGAAAATGTGAATTTGTTTTATCTTCCTTGACAATTCAGGATGGTTCCCTTTTCACAAGAGAATACTCTAATAATAGATATTAATGAATGGATTTTAAATGTGTGTACTGTAAAAAATTTACTTATGCTGCAAATATATTGTTAGAAATTGCACTTCTAGTGGTAATATGTGTAGAAAAATGAACTTTGATATATTAAAATGAAGATATTATTTGGGGGCAGTGGTATATTGGGGAGAGTATATATCGGGGAGGGAGTATTTTAGGAAGGGCATATATATATATATATATATATATATATATATATATATATATATATATATATATATATATATATATATATATATATATATATATATATATATATAATTGGAGGTGTGATATCAACTGTGCAGAGGTATTAACTGTGATACAATTGTTTGGAGGTATTCCAGAGTGGGTTGAACGTATGACCAGGAATCGGGAGGAGGCCTAGAGGTATGATATTAATTGTTTGGTACTGGAGGAGGGGGTTTGGATCTACATGGAGGTAGTAGCGTTCAACATTCAAATTAATTGTGTAGTAAGAGGAGGAGGTGGGTGGGTGGTATGAGGAGTTGATCCATTCAACAGTGGTCAATGTGTATGAAATGATGGCAAGGTTCACTGTGTACAAGCGTGGGATTATGAGTTGGAACTGGGAGAAATGAGAGTGAAAAACGAGAGAGAGATGAGCTTATATGGTGACAGAATGGTTAGAAGGAAGAAGTGATACTCGGAAGTGCAACATATCTAGTGGGTTCACATAAGAATTCCCTTCACATATTTGAAGTAATAATTAATAGATTTATCTGAGGAATACATACATGGAGGCACCAAGTTTGAGACCCACAAGGTAGAAAAGGTGAATATAGTCAGTGGAAACCACATTCAAAAACATCAGCCATATTCACATTACTATGTTGCGCCACTCAAACGCCATTACACCTCCAGCTTCATTGTAGTAAACACGGCACCTTCGAGCAGCACACTGTTTGATGCAACAATGTGCTCCATTCTTCACACAAGGCAATTAAATGTCTCAATACACAAAATTGACCCTTTAGTAGTCTTTACCCATGGATTCAATAATTTACAGAATCTTTCAGGGATAAGACAATGAAATCTTGAATGGACACCATAACACTAGCAATGAGAGCAGAAAACAATATTAAAAAAATGCGGTAGGTGTGCATTGAACATATGGAAAGGTAGAGTATGAGAAACCACCAAGGCAACGCAGGTGTGCAGGATGTATAAAAGGTGATAGTTCTGCAAAATATGCAAAATAAGAGGGAGTTACAAAGGCGGGAAAGCTAAAAAAATGGAGCTGGCTTTGATACCATGTTAGGCCAGGAGATAACTCAAAATGAATTTTGTCTTTGCATTAATATTTCTCATGGATATATACAATGAGGGAGAGACTCTTCGACTTCACCTCCCAGTGTCTCTTCATATTCCTATTTTCCATTATTTACTATTTACATTATTTACACATATTCAACCAATCCCAATGATTGGGTGTCAACAATAGTAAATGGGGATAGAAAGTTTTTGATACTTTTACTTTTATTTTTACGCATATATCACAATAAATGAGGTTTCAAAATTTCTCTACTTTGAGTAATTTTATTCAGAGTTTAGCATGTTCCATTGTTGGGATATAATGGTTTGATAATTTTGCATTTACTTTTCTATCACATTAAATGGGGATAGAGAGGTTTTGATACTTTAACCCTTTTTTTAACAAAAATATCACAACAAATGAGGTTTGATATGCAGTTTGGTACTTGTACTGTTTACTATTTTATGGAATTTTCATATTATAAGAAGTGACTTGTTCAATATTTCATTATTCACTAATTTTTCATTTAATTAATGACTTAGGTATAATGTGTAGAGGCATAACAGAAAATCCCATTTGCATTGTCAGACAATATTTTTCCATTATAATAGACTATTAATGCTCCTTCTGTAATGGATTTTGGTTACAATGTCGCAAACAATATGGAATAAAATGACCTAGGTTATAAGTAAAAATATGCATGTGATAAGAAAAAGAGGAAATCCATCCAAAATCCAGATCATAATGTGGTTGCAACAAAAAATATATAACACCCTTATTCTTGATGGCCTCGAGAATATTCAATACCCATAATTGTTGAGTTTCCTGCTTGAGCCAAGTAGGTTGGCCTACCTAATAATGGTGGATTAGGATATGTTGGGTTTCTTCCATATGATTGAGTCCAATTCCTCACATACCTCACACTTGTGCTACTAACCCCTGCATTAAGTGGAGGTGTCTCATGATCATACATAGAATTGACACCTGCACTAGTAGGAATAAAGCAAGTGGGTAAACCACCATTTTGATAGTGAGAGAATTGAATTTTTATAAGCTCTTAGAATAATGGTGTATTATTTGCAATATGGCCCAATGTGTTTGACATCATCCTAGTTTTATTAGCTGTGCTTGCATCATTATCAACCATATCAATCATCCCTTGTTCCCTTTCAAGCATTTGTTGAGCCTCTCTTGCTTCGTTTTCCTGTATTACCATTTTTTATGGTCCTTCTCTTTCATTACTTTACCTATTTCAAGCCTTTCCTCTACTCGACATTATGTTGCGACAATCCTTATTGCCTTCTTCTCCTTGGCTAAATATTTACATTTCTATTTTAATTCCTAAATTTCAAATTTATTTTTTCAAGACTCAACTAATAGGGTTATGTAGTCTTCTGAGGTTAGTAACTGTGAACTTTGGCCCGAATGAAGACTACCTGGTGCTCCTTTCATTTTTTTTCATTGACAGTCTCTCTACTAGTAGCTTTAGGAACCAACCAAGTAACTTATCCTTCCATGCCACCTGCATTTCATTACTTGAAACTTGACTTTCAATATCTGGGATAGCTGATTGAATTATATTTTTATCTTCATTTGATGCCTCATTATGCGCATTATATTTTTCCATTGATCTATTTTCCACAAAAAAATGAACAATTTAATTGTTCAATCTTGTTGGTTGTGAAGGATTGTTCATGTTTTGTTCATTGGTTCTTGAGACACTTTTCTTGTTCAAATAAATCATGGCTTCTACCAGCCATGATGGTGGGGTTACTTGGCTTGGAAATTTCAATTGGTCATTTTTTTTTCCTAGTGCAATACTAGTAATGTAATTTTCAACTACATTGTAATTTTCAGTTGCATGTTCAACAAATTCATTAATAATATCAATAGAAAAAGTTTCATGTGCTTTAGTTGGTAGAATGACCTCCATGTTATTATCAATAAGTTCAGGATTATATTTTTTTCCACTTTCATGTTCATCACCATCGAAATCCATTAAACGTTTCTCTTCTATAAATGTGCATTGGAAAACTTCAAGCCTCAAGCCTAAAGATTAAGCCCTTGAACCCCTCAACTATGAAATCTCCCATTTTTTCTCCTACCAAAACTATATATTGGGCAAATCCAAGCCCCAAGCCTTAACCTTGAGGTCTTGAACCCCTCAATTGGGCAATGCTTTGACTATGGCAATCCTAAATCACACATTGCGCAGTCTTAAGCCTTAGTCCCGGAACTGCGTAATCCATCAATCAATCACTCTATTAGTCACTCGGTTTCAACCCTAAGAAGTGATTTCATGAAATGTTTTAGATTAATATTTTTTGGACTAATGTCAACTTTTCATGAGTTGATTTCAGTTGCAGGTACTTTATCTTATCATGACTTGATGAGGGTGGAGGAAATGGAGAAGGAGACCATGCTAGAAGAAACCCATGGAGATGAAAATATGTGATCAGACAAGAAGACATAGGGACACCACATTGTGACAATGGCTGGAAATCAAGATCACATTGAAGACTCTCTAGCTTCAAGCCTTATGGAGGAGGAAGAAGAAGAACATGTTCCATATTTCAAGAGACACTATCATCTTGTAGTCCATTCCATCAGTGCCATGTCATGTCCTTTCATGAGTGGTCATTTTCCACATAATTTTTGGACTATGCAAATTCAATATTGGAGAAATGTAATGTAAAGTGGAATTCCAAGAGACATGTATAGAACGTGGAAAGTCATGTAGGATTCGAAAGGTCATAGAGAAGGAAAAGAAACATGATGATATTCCAAGAGTGACAAGGGACGTAAATGATTAACCCATTTGTTATATATACACCCTCATCGCTCATGCAGAAGGACTTTGCAACTTAGCTCCTCCTACCTGGCATTGGAGAGGAAGATGGCTCTTTTGGAGGATGAAGTGACTACACTAATGCTCCACAATTGGGGTTAGTTATTTTCACTATCTTTACGTATGTTGCAACTTATTCTTAATTCAAAATATCCTTGAGCCAACACATTTTCATGTGTATGTTGTAAATATTGTAATACTATTCTTTTGATGTTTATGATGTACATTTTTTTCATATGTACTAAGGAAATTGAACTATTTGGGTGGATAAGGTAGTTATCTTGTTGAACATGTGTTTTATTTGTTTTAGCAATTATTTCTTCCATGTGAACTATTTTGCTAGTTGGTCAATGATTCACTCTTATGTACATGCTCGTGTGTATTTTCCAGATTAGTACTATTACTTGTCTTCAAAAGGCTCACTTTTCTTTCCCTTTTGGTAGAAGAACCCTGATATGTGTGCAATTGAACATCTAGAAGGCATGCTCAGTTTCTTATCTAAAATCACCTATCTATGACTCTCTCATGCTGAACACTGAAGTCAAGGAAAACCTATAAGAATATATGGCAGTCGGGCATTAGTTCCAAAACAACTCCTATACTAAATGGTGTAAAGTATAATTGGCACTTTTAATCAGGGAGACCCCTTAGTTGATGCAATTATAACACCATCAACATGTACTCTCTAGCCCTATTACATGGGAAAGGAGCCAACAGGAATTCCTAAACAATTACATATATATATATATATATATATATATATATATGTATATGTATGTATGTATGTATGTATGTATGTATGTATGTATGTATGTATGTATGTATGTATGTATGTATGTATGTATGTATGTATGTATGTATGTATGTATGTATGTATATATATATATATATATATATATATATATATATATATATATATATATATATATATATATATATATATATATATATATATATATATATATATATATATATATATATATATATATATATATATATATATATATCTATATATATATATATATATATATATATATAGATATACAAGAGAAATGTCAAAAGGAACCTCAGAAGTTGGAGAAATGAATTCTCACACAATGTCAATCTTGCCTCTTTCTAGCTTCAGGAAACTATTCACAATGAAAAATTTTATATGCTTTTTGAGTTCTGGTAAAATGAATAACCATCTAAAAGCATTGGGATTCAAATGAAGTTTTCTTTCTCCTAGATTAATTGTACTCTTCTTAAATTAAAATTACTTTCACATAGATAAACAATTTCTTTAAAATCTTATACCTTCAAAACACACACAACATTCGTTAATACGGTACTCCAAATCTTGTTTCATGTTTTCCCTTTTGTTTATAGATTCACATGTCGCACATACATTCTCGTCCAGTCAAAGCTATCATTGATGCCAACAAGTGATTTAATTGTATCACTACAAATAGCTTCCTTCCTTTTCTTGCTACCCGTTTTTGCTTTGTAGTAAAAATAAATCTATCAACGAATATTTTATTCAAATCCCATTTCAATTTACTACTTTCCATTTTCTTCACAAAAAATGCCTATTATTATTACTCATGTGAAAAATTTTACACACGAAACTCTGAATAAATAGAAATTAAGATACCAAAGCCAACTTTTACAGAGATTAATAGGAAAAAAATTTAAAATTCCAAAAACATCATGACCATTTACTTTGCACTTATCTCCTGCTTCAATAGCATTAATATATGTGTCATAATTAGAAACATAAACTTACGATATACAATAATAGTTGTTGTCTACCAAGGTAATAGATTTTCCCACAAGGACAAAAATCACTGCGATTTGACAATTTTTTTCAATAAAAAATCCGCAACATGTGTGTTTAAAATCACCACAATCTAGTGTTTTTTTGTTTTTTGAACAAAAATAAAGAGTGTTTGAATCATGATTTTTGAATTTGTAAATGGATTTAGTATGATCAAAATCTAAATTTACACCTAAGATCATGAAATTTGACAATTGTAACCTCAAGTTAGAAAAACAATCCTCCTTATTTTGTATGGAATGTGCCTAAATTTCCATTGTTTTTTAGCCAAGTTTGGAGACTTGTATAAATAGCTAGAAATAGTAAAGTGAATAAGGAAATTGAAAATTAAATATTATGCTAACATGTATTTAGCTACCTTGTATGAATAACTGACTTGACAATTTGTCCCCATTACTTTGTAAAACAGAATGAAATTTTATTTATGAATGACTTGACAAACTTATTTCTCAAAAATTTTGACACATAGTTTCAATGCAGTGGGAGCCTTATTCTGCACAAATATATTTAATTTTGAACTCTTTGATTTTTGCAGATGCAAAAATAATTTAATTAATGAAAATAAAAACATTAATTCATAATATAATAAGAACAAATACAAAAAGCAATTTATAAAGTAAAATAACAAATATTTTTCGATTAAATACTTATTGCTATTGCTCAATATTAGATTATGTTTTTAATGGATGTCAACATGTACTTCTACATTGTAGAACATATGTGTGGAACAAAGATGGGAAACATTGATACCTTATGTGTATTGGTATATTTAATAAAGATGTGGGCATGTACGTACTCGGTAAATTGAATCTTGAAAGCACTAATATTTACCCACACATGTGTTTTCTATTAGTAAGAGAAAAGGCATCGAAATGATTAAAAATATGGATGACAAAAAATTCCATTTAACATTAAGATTCATTAAAAATAAAAAAACCAACGAATTAACCTAAAAAATACAAGTCAAGGAATGGAAGCTAAGACTATGTCATATTCCTTGCTTCTCACACATGTTTTCCAGCAATTGTTACTATTACCTGCATTAAAACTGCTACAAATGACATGTTGAATAATTAGAAATCAAATAAACAAAATCTAATCACAATCACTCATTTAATATCAGCATTATACGTGTCACAAGAAACATAAATTTACCATACAGAACAAGTTGGAACTAGTTGTAATCATGATAATGACCTAGGAAACTGCCAAATTCTAATAGGAAACCAAAAACGTGAATCGATTTAAAAGCTTGTAGTATTGTAATGCTTCTGTATTTGTACACTACTATTATCGTCCATGACTTAATATAAATGCCATTGAGACACCATTAAAAGTCCAATTTCAACTTCAATGAAAACAGTTATGTAAGGAAGCAGAAGCTTAGACGATAGTCCAAGCTCTTAAATGCAATTTGCAAAGAGAAAATGTTACATGATCTGTTCCTCGCAATACATAAATGATTAGAAATGGCTCCTATCGCTACCATAAAATATCCTATTTCCTTCCTCCGTCAACAATTTCAAAATGATTTTCAACTCATTTCCTTATAAATCACCAGTTGTATGTCACAAAATATTTGTATAAGAAATAAAGCTGACATCCATATCTCTCTATATTTTTATTGTGTGTCCCATCATTAGTATTTATATCTATCTATCTATTATTATTATTATTAGTATTAGTATTAGTATTAGTATTAGTATTAGCATTATTAGTATTAGTATTAGTATGAGTAGTAGTTCAAAAATCTAATAATGGGAACAAAGTGAGTTATTTTTTCTATTGCTACAAATAACCTTTTTCCCTCACTATTGTTAGTTCCAATCTTTGCAACCTGTCACTAGGGATCAAAATGGGCTCTTACTATGTCTGGTTTTCAGAGATTTTTTGCACATGATTTTAAGTGTAAATCATGTCCTAAGTATGTTCATTAGAAGAATCTTGGAAATATATTTCCAATGGTATATTGCACGTCGGAAACCGGTTCCTCGATCAGAAGATATGATTGAAATGAATGATTGATTCTTGGTTATGCATGTTTTGAGGTCATTTGCTACACACATGGACATGTTTACTACAAAATTAGTTTTTGAAGTGATGGACATGAACTTTACAAAAGTGGAAGATGTTTCTATCAATCACATAACAAGTAACAAAAACCTCCTTCCTTTTATGCACAGGTGTTACTAGGTGGGAGATATGCAGTGATATTTGAATCCTACATTATGACTAAACAAATTTTGCATTTGTTTTACTATTTTGGTCATTGTAGTGTGGCGCCATTTTACAACCGATGGAAAATAATTTTGAGAAACCCAATGAGATTTTTGTGAACCACGAGCCATATAACAAAAAACTCTTTCAATTTATTCATAGGTATCGTGAATTGGACTATTTGACTAGATATTTATAGCCTACTTTTACAGATTTAAATATTTAATGATTTCATGTTTTAGAGATTATTTTGTGGCACAGATTTTGAGAAACTAGAAACAAATTTTGAAAATTTGAGAGAATTTTTTCTCAAACATGAATTTATCTACAAAAACGTCTTTCCATTTTGTAACAGGTGTTATGGTTCAAGAGATACGAGTTCATCTTTGACCCCTATTTTCAAAAATACGGTCAAAATTTAATGTAACTATTTCTATCTTTAGGGAGATGGTTGAGCTCAACTCCCTTAGTACAAGGATGAGCTAATTGTATATATATTATGAATTTTAGAGTGTAGAAGGTTCGATTTTTGTAGCAGAGTGAGGCTGCCTTGGACTGTGCAATGTTTATTTTGAATATTAGTTTTAATGGAGTAGTTTCTGTCTTTTAGATTTGGGATACATCACAGTGTTTAATGTCCAATATGTGTTTGTTTTTCTCGTAAATTAACTTACATACTTTGTTTTTTTTGCTAATTATTGTCACAACAATATCTAAGGGAAGTGTTAGGAATCCATCCATGCATGATGCTCCTTTCGCAATGATTTTGTTGTTAAATGTAGTGGTTACCTTTGCAGAATCTGTCCTCTGTTAGATGCTCTATTGAGTAACCATGTGCTTCTCTTTCTTCCAAAGTTTCCACTGTGGATCCATCCCTTGATTGATGCCTGTAGGACAGCGGTCTTTTTCCTCTTTTATTCTCTCATTATATGTTTAATTTGGCTGAACACTGTGCTTACTTTGCCCCAAGTTTTCTGGCAGAAATAAGCCTCGATTCCATAGCCCAATGGTCCCTTCTCTTTCTTTTTTTGACCAAAAATTTTCAACCAAATCCTCGTTCTTCATGGCTAGCCTAGGATTCATTTATTTTAGCCACCCTCAGTTGGCAAAGAGAGGGCCCTCTCTGGTCTGGCAGGGCTAGATGGCAGATGAAAAGCTTGGTCTGTGGTTACCTCAGAATTTCCTCTTCTCGGCCTTGAGGTTCATTCTAAGTGCTAACATATTGGCGTCGCTGCCACGTACAAGGTAACAGATCTACTCCGAGAAAAATCATTCAAGCTACAGTTCTAGTTGCTAATGGTGGACAATGATCAGACATATGTAGGGTGAAACATTCACCTCATAATTCCAACTCAATCTAGAGATTCCAACACTCACTGATCCATTCATGCACTAAAATAAGATGGTAAGGTATGTGGTAAACCCTGTGTTTTGTGAATTTATAAAAGAAGTTAGAGATTAGTTAGTGGATATTGAAATAGATGAGGTATTTTTCATTACCATGCTTCAATGTTTGAGATCTTTGAAGTTTCCTCTTAATGGTAAAACTAGTTTCTTTGAGTTAGTAGTTGAAAAATTTGAGAAGGAGATTGAGTATATAGATGTTCAAATTAAGTCATATGAATTTAGAGACCTCAAAAAGTTATTGGAAACTCTCCCTCCTTCAAAACAAGAAACAATAGGGCTACCCGTGGATGTTTGCATTGATAGTTTGCAGCTAGAAGCATCTGTTGATGAGTTAGGGTAGCAGGCATGGTCTTTTTTCTATGATCCTATTGTTGCATATATGGAGTATCTTTTCAGTTTGAATGACAAACCAGATTTTCTTTTACACAGCCAAATTCATTTCCAGTTCCTTATTCATTTAGCGTTCTTTTCCTAGGGGCACTCAATGAACAAATGGTTTTCATTTTTTGATTCAGAGTGAAGAGGACATGCACACTAGAAAGTTTCAAAGTTTTTGGGGCAAAACTGGTCCACCAAAAGGTCAAAAAACACCCTAAAAATGACCTTTCTGCCACCTTTTGGACACACAGAAGAAGTCTTGGCAGAATCAAGTTTTTAGGGTTCAAATGACCTTCAAATTCCGAAATGCTAGTTGTTTTGGAATAGACTTGAATATCTTTCCAATGCGATATCATGGGCTCAATTTGGATACCGGGAAGGCCTTCATAAGGGACCTGAAAGTGGCACTGCGTGTTGGGCCAGTGGCATTGCGCGTAGGGCTATTTTTTCTCAAGATTGCTATTTTTCTAGTTTTTTAATATTATCATGGATTCTCTCTCATAGATGATGATTCACCATTGTAAATGATGAATTTTCATGTAATTATGATAGATAAATAGTAATATAGGGTAGATTCATCACCTTAGAAGTTAGTTTGAGCTCAAATGAATCACTTTTTCACGTTTAGAGGCAAGTTGTTGATGATGCCTATATTCATATTTCTTGCTGAGTATTAGTTAGATTAGCTCCTCATCTTAGGGATTCAACCCTTGAGGATGGAAGGAGGTTGAATTCATGTCTATATTTTCTTCTTCTTTCTCATTGTAAAGGGTTGGACTCAGCTGTATGCTCAGACCTTGATTGTACACCTTTTGTAAGTAGTTTGGTAGGAGATTAATAAGAATTGCACATATTTTTATGGGATCCATGTTGTATGAGTTTTAGTGTAGTTTCTCCTTCTGTAATAATAATTTAATGTTTTTTGTATGCTTCTTTAATCATTTCAATGCTTCTAGTTGAATGTTTTCAAGTTGATAGACAGAATTCATTGCGTTAGTGCTCTGCCTTGGGAAACCATTCACCATTTAATGTTTTCTCCAGTCTAGGAAGGATCAATGGTTTTCACATGCCCTTCTTAGCTTCTCACCAGTCTAAAAATCTCATCCCATCAAGCACTTGAGTGCTAAAGCCTATGCCTACCTTGCCCCATTGAAAACCTTGTAATTCTGACCTAATTCCCTAGACCTAAACTTTCTAGCTCCTCCTGATCTGGCAAAACCCCTTTCAAAATCCAATCAAAACTTCGTGCTACTATACCTAGCATAAAATACTTTACTCGATCCAGTCATCTTAGCTGCGCTCCTTACGGAGAGAGCCCTCTCTTAGCCTAGTAGGGCTAGCTACTTGGCTAAGCATGGTTTGTGGTTACTTCGGCTTGCCTTCCTTCAGCCTGAGGTTCAATCTAGGTGATAACAACTATACCAGCTAATTCAAATCTGTGCAACCATTTTTCCTTAGAAATCACCAATTGCCACTATTTTGCATTTGAAACATGCTACAAACATAAATCAACCATTTAGATTCGTTATGATCATGATGTTTGTCCTCTTATTTATTGAAAATAGACTTGTGGGTAAATACTAATCCTCTCAAAATTCAAATCAATGACTACATATCTTCCCATGGATCCAAAAAGTTATAGAAGCATTAAAACATCAAATAAAATAATATGCTTTTCATATACTTTCAACATAACATAAATAAACATGTGTGGGACTATAAAGAAAATTCATTGTGCACAAAAATCTCTCAAACATTCATTGCGAGAACCTTCACACCTCGTACAATCTATTAATATTAAAATAACCATTGGTCTCATACTAGAGAGCGAGTGAACCTCTCAGGATATCAAATATACAAACATGATTTTCAAAACATTAAAATGTTAGTACTAATGTATATTTTTAAAATAACATAAATGCATATGTACACTAAATATTTCATTGTGTGAACCTCCGCACTCTTACGAATCTATTAATAATAAAATAAGCACTACTCTTGCACTCAATCTACTAATATCAAATTTCAAGTGCAATGATTCTAAATGAGTTGAAAACACATTACAATTAAAATATCCCTTCTCCCTTCCCTCATTCCACTCAAATTTCGCACATTTCTCATTCCACATATGCATTTATTCTTTGCATAACTACCACGCACGCACAACAACCTCCACAACTTTGTACAAACAACAAATTATGGACTCAACAATGCCCTTCAATAAATCATTGACATTTTAAGGTGATATTAATTGATGTGGCTCCCAGACGTTGTGCAGAGGAATCATTTGTTACAAAATACGTTAGTAAATAAGTATATTTATTATTTTAATAAAGTTTGCATAAAGATTTTGGCATAGTGAAATACCTATGCATATGATTTTTTTCTCCTCACATGCTTCCTTTGAACAACCCAATCCATTGTGCGCAAAAATCTCTCAAGGTTTCATTGTATGAAACTTAGCACTCTACAGAATCTATTAGTAATAAAATAAGAACTTCCCTTGTGCACAATCTAATAATGTCCAATTGTACATGCACTAAATCCGAAATATTTGGAAACACATTACAATTAAAATATCCCTCCACATTTCCCTTATTTTGGAAAAAAAATTCACATGCATTTGTTCTCCGCATAGCATCGCACACGCACAACTGCCTTCACACAACTTCAACCAAAAAACTACTTCCATAGCCAATATCATACTTCAGTTAGTCATTCACTTTCCAAATTGATATTAATTAATATGGGTTCCATATATTGCGGGGAGGAAACATTCTGCCGAAGTGTGGAGAAATGACTATAGTCTGCACTTCTACACTTCCTCGTAAAGTTAGCTGAGAACATAGTAGTGAGGACCAACATTTTCTATAGGCATCGACATGGAAGAAAGTATTTTTTTTTAATTTTTTGATTAAAAAAATTGTTAATGAGTGTAAGCATGTATGAATTATGCAAAATTTCCGCACAATGAAATCTTGGAAGCTTCCTCGACATAATGGACTTCCTCTACAGTCTCAAATAGATGCCTATTTACCCAAATATAAACATAAACAAAGCTTTCACTGTGTAGAGAGAACAATCTTTAGTCAATTTTTTAGCAAAGTCTCTAGCATAGAATAAGTTGATTCTACGTGGAATCATAGAAATGTAGGAAATTAAATAAATATGAAATCATGATATATTGTTTGTAGTGATTGATATTAAGTGGCTTCGATTGCTTGAAAATTAGTATTGTGCAGAAGGAAAGTGTGTCAAAAAACTGTGCGTGGGGGAAGTGAATGTGGAGATGTGGAACCTTGTCATATAAATATTGTGTTTTTTATTGTGTATACTCATTCTCCAACGCAAATCATAAATCATAGTGTATAAGTTTTATGAAGCTTTTGTGACATAATGTTTACAAGTAATGTGTTGGTTGTTGTATTTCCAAATTATTGATCTTGCATTGTTTTTTGGCATGCATATTGATATAGTTCATAGCTCTCAAGGGACTCGTTCGAATGGTTTTTCTTATTGTTATGAGAATTGATATTTTTTTCTAAGAAATGTTTGTTTTTCTCATTAGCATAAGAATCATAAATAAAGAGGTTTATGATGTAGGAGAATCTGGTCAACAGGGTGAAGACCGAGGGAGGGCAGACAAAGTTTCTGAAAAAGGTTGGGGACGAGAAATAGTTCACTGAACGGACAGCAAGTCTGTCACGTTCTTATGTTTTTTTTTCTTTCTTTCTTTGTCAGCTACATTGTTAACCGTTGTTATTTTAGTTTCTGTTCATTATGTCTGAATTACCGTAATAGGTTCTAATTAGAAACGATAATAGTAGGTTGGGGTCATTAGACAGTTAACAATAAATTCCTATTCTAAAGAGCAGACTAAGTAAACTAGTTAATAGTCAAAGAGAGTCATGTCTATAGTAACTGCTAAAACTATAATTGAGCAACTACCAGCAGTTATCAAACTACCTGGAAACATTGTATAAAAAGACAAGCAAGCAATCCCTGTGGGGTTCAGCAGCGGAGCACACACAAGAGAATAACAGAAAATCAATATACATTTCCTTCATTTTATTTCAGTGCACAAGTAAACAGATTATTCATATATGTGTCCTCGGTAACAAAAGCCTGTATGTACAGTGCTATATAAATACTTCACTTTTATTTACATATATCAAAAAATTCTTTACAGTATTTGAAGAGTTACAAACTGGCAGAGAAGAAAGCGAACAAGAGGCGGGAAGGACCAGCACCCACTACGGGTTCAAACCAAACAAACACAGTCACCAGGTAAGCGACCAGAACTTGCAGTGAATGAGTCTATATTCTACTTAATTTTACAATGTATCTTCTCAGCATAAAAAATTACATAGAACAGTTCATCGTAGTGCAACCTAACAGCGTTGCAACCTGTTGGTCGCTCTAATTGTTTTCACAATTCGAGCTCCACATAAATTGTCAACCCGAGAAGGTCTTTTTATTCCAAAGGTAATAGCGCACTGGATATGCTCAATTTCAAAAGCAAGATCAATGTTGTAGTAAAAGAAAGACACACATGTGTTAAATTCATCAATCTATCAATTCACACTCTACTTAATTGAAGCCAAAGTCAATTAAATTATAGCAGAAACGATTTCTCTGTTACAGCAAAGGAAAATCGATCTATAAGGAAAGAAATCATTCAGCCATAGCAGGAACAGGACCCTATTCCCTGATGGGAACTTCAGCACCTGCTGCCTGGCACTAATCACACTGTAAAAGAAGTAGCCTCAAGAGGTCAAGACCCTATTCCCAAGAACGGGAACCTTCAGCACTTGTCCTCTTGTTTCTAATCACACTGCAGGTAAAAGAAAGCAATCAATGGGAGCAAGACCCTATCCCTTTGTACAGGGATCTTCAGCACATGCTCTCATCATACACTCGTGCATTCAATACGTGTAGCGCTAAGAAACAGAGTATTGCAAACCATGTAACTAGTGTTTCAACAACAGAATTAAAGAAAGTGCAAACACATAAAGAAATAAACAACTACAGGAACAAAAGGGGTGAATATTGTGAGGAAGGCGGGCCCTTTCCTTCTCACAAGATTCCCCAGGAGAAAGAATTAAACTGGAACGCTCAAAACAAGTCTTTATTCATCTGTCAAGAAACTGATACATTACAAAAAGGAGACTAGCTCCTGTCTCACACAATGCTGTTCTGTGAATTACAATTCAATCCCCCTCTAATGATGATGTCTCCTCTTTTTAAAGAGGAGACATCATTTACAATTTACATGAGAGCGAATATCTTCATTCTGTTCAAAACAAGACTATTCTGTTCTTTTAAAAAGAGATACTGTTACAACCGAGACAACAGAAGTGCTATCTTCAAGATAATCCAGGTAACCGTATTTTCAGGCTGCTGCTGTTATCCACAAAAAGTTCTTCCAGAATCGCAAATTACGCATAACGGGATTTGCGTGCTTGACGGCTGTTTCAGCAACTGAGTTAGCTGTTTCAGCAACGGGACCAGCTGTTTCAGCAACGGAGTCGGCTGTTTCAGCAATGGCGTCAGCTGTTTCAGCAACTGCCGCTCGTTCCCAACAAGGCATATAACTTATCTGCGATCTTTGACTTGTGTTAGCAACAATGCACTTCAATACATGATAAAATATAAGAGTATTGTGGAATTAAATGTAAGACAGATTAACCATATAATAAAGAAGAGGTTTCTATATACCTTGGGATAAAGTGAATGAAAAAGATATTGAGGTTCATGGTTTTAAGAGTAAAGTGATGTCAAAATATATAGCAAAAATGGTACATAGTGGAGTCCTAACATCCCCCCCAGCTAAAAATGTTGCATGTCCTCAGGCAACCCCTCGTCTGAATCAGAGTCTGAGTACTGGGACTTGCAATGCAAATTACTCAAGCAGTAGCTGGAGAAGGTGGCGTCTGTGGGAGCTCGGAATCCGCTGTTGGTCTGCAACTGTTGCCATGCCGAGGCTTCCTCTCTGTCAGTCAACTGATAATGACTTTGATATTTTTCTGAAGGCAGCCATAAGATTGGAAAACGGAAATGATACCCAATCTAGTTGACTCCACAATGTTGAATGCAATCAATATACTTAGGGACCCTAGACAATGCAGCTTGAAGATTGAGAGGGTTAAAAGGATGATAATCTTGTCTTTCCTTACTTGACTGCTGCCAAAAGATATCATTGGCCTTCAATGCAGCAGGACCCTTCATTCTAATGTGCTCTTGACACTTAAAAAGGATTGAAGCCTGTATTTGCTCTATGTGCTCGTTCATTCCCGGCTTCTGCAAGAATTCATAATACTGTGCTATAAACATGGTTGGGCCTACAGGCTCTGGTCTAATCCACAGGAGTTTATTCTCCTCATTATGACTGCTTGCATTGAACGCAGTCTGCCAAGTGAGCTGATTAGACAAAAATGAAGCAAATGCCCTAATTTGTATATCGTCTGCAATTGGAATAAGATTAACTCTCCTTTCTTCAGGAATGGCCTCATTATGAAGGTAGAGTTCGCACAACAGATGCTGGTCACTTTCAGGGGCCTCCTTAAAGGTCTCAACAAATTTCTCTGAAGTCAGTAATTCATGTGGTCTGCCATGTGCTATTGATTTTATTTGAAAATAAACTAGTCGTTCAGTAAGAAAGAGAGAGTAATTTACAAAGGGTTTACGTGTAACCATCAACTTCCGCACCAATGAAAACATCAAGGCTATCCGTTCCTTAGACTGTCTGGCTTCCTTCTTATATTCCCTGTGCTCTTGCAGTATTTGTTCCCAGCTATCCCAGTTACTATATACATAGCTCTGCCATTGCAACTTATGCTGTCGTAATACTATATCCTGTTCTTCAGCATATTGCTTCTTCCATCTGTTCAGTTGTTCCAATGGGTCCCATGGCGGAGTCTGTGTCTTTTTAACAGAAGTAGTGGGTTGGGACACTATTTCCTCTGTCTGTATGGCTGCCTCAGAGGTAATGCGTTGGGGCATTGTTTCTTCTGTCGGGATAGCTGCATCAGTAGTAGTGTGCTGGGGCAGTGTTTCTTCTGTCAGGATAGCTGCATCAATAGTAGTGTGCTGGGGCAGTGTTTCTTCTGTCAGGATAGCTGCATCAGTAGTAGTGTGCTGGGGCAATGTTTCTTCTGTCAGGATAGCTGCATCAGTCCACAAAGGATGAGATATCTCTGGTTTGATTTCTTCTTCTTCTTGCATCATAGGGGGTCCTACTGGTTCTTGTGGAGCAGTAGGGCATTCCTCTTGTATTCCATCTGTCATAATTGTTTCAGGGAGTGGAATTTCAACTACTTTATAGCCTGCATTCTGATAAATGGTGCCACACTCCTTGCACATATATTCCATACATGGCTCCCTGTTTTGCATTGAGGCTACATGTGCTAATGTATGGAGATTGAGTTCTTTTTCAAAAGCCTCTCGAGCCATGGCTAATTCAGCTCTGTAAGCTTCTAATTGAGACTTCAGGAACTCATTTTCCTGCAGTAGAGATTTCATCGTATGTGGACCTTGTATGTTGATTGTTTCTGTTGGAATATTTTGTTGATGCACAGTGGTAGCTGGTTGTTGCACCACAATGGGTGGTTCTTGTGTTTCATCCACCGTGCCAGGAATGGATTCTTGTTCTCCAGTGACTAGATCGGATACCACAATGGGTGGTCCTTGTGTTTCATCAGGAATGAATTCTTGTTCCTCAGTAACTAGTTCTGATACCACAGTGGGTGGTCCTTGTGTTTCATCCACCGGGCCAGACATGGACTCTTGTGCCTCAGTGACTAGTTCTGGTACCACAGTGGGTGGTTCTTGTGTTTCATCCACCGGGTTAGGAATGGATTCCTGTGCCTCAGTCTCCGGTTCTGGTACCACAGTGGGTGGTTCTTGTGTTTCATCCACCGGGTTAGGAATGGATTCCTGTGTCTCAGTCTCCAGTTCTGGTATTTCAGTCACTGGGCATTTCCCACTATCATCCTGCTTGGTGTATTCTTTTGCTTCAGTGACTGGTTCTTGTGTTTCAGTCACTGGGCAAGTGACTGGTTCTTGTGGAGCAGTCACTTCTTGACCCATAAACAATGTCATATTATCCTGAGGCACTGGTTTTTGTGTGACAGTGCCTTCGGACGAGACAGGTTGGGAAGTTTGGGATGGGGATAAAGGTTTTAATAGAATAGTGGCAGGGTTAGGGAAAATGGAAGTGGATTTTGTCTCAACAGTCTTTGTCCTCTTTCTTTTTGATAGGAAGGCAGCAAAATCGCTGCCTTTCCTTTTCTTTGAAAGGGAGGGCTTTTTCCTGGGGACAGGATTTTCCGGAGGGGTAAGAATTTTGGATGTGGACCTTGTCCGTGGTCTGGAGCTTGTGACTGCTGGGGTTTTCCTCTTTTTCTTAACGGCTGAAGAAGGGGGTATTAGAGAATCGTCACTAGGGACAGGAATAGTAGAGGCCGTTAGCTCTGCTAACCGAGGCGAGCTCGGGGTTGGGTTGACTGGGGAATGCGGGGTTTCCTCCTGTTGTTCTTCATGAGGAATCTCTGGAATGTCATGAGGACTTTCAGATGGTTGGGACGTTTGGTCCTGCTGAGGAATTTCGGCCGGCTGGGGAATTTCCGGTGTTTGCAGAGGAGTTTCGGCCGGCTGGGGAATTTCGGGTGGGGCTTGCAGAGGGACTTCGGGTAGTTGGGGAATTTCTGGTGGGGCTTGCAGAGGGACTTCGGGTAGTTGGGGAATTTCTGGTGGGGCTTGCAGAGGGGGATTTTGCTGCGCAAAACCCCTCTGTATCAGCAACTGGCATAAACGGTGATGGGTAAGGGATGACATTGGAGATTTGGCTCGTTTACAATAATAAGACATGTTTTTAATACAACCAAGCAGAAAATAAGGGATATTAATCAGTCGTCCATTCCTCAAGTGATTCAGCAAAACAAAATCATGATTGTACACTACCTGATAACGCCCCTCACATGTTAGGTAGTGTTTGATGAACTCTGCCACTGATGGCCATGGTTGAGGAAGTGAGTGCAGACTAACCCCGCGGCCTCTGGGTTCCACTTGCTCGTATGGGCGCAGAAATTCTTGCTGCGCGTTAAGAACGACCTGCTTCCTGCTAAACCAGCGAATGCCCTCAGCTGGCAACCCTGATACCTGAACTATGTCGTCCTCTGTCACTGAAATGCGAACCCCTCAGACCACTGAGAAATTGTCTTCAAGGTTTTGTGCAAACTCTAATACTTCTTCTGCGTGAAATTCTCCCAACCTTTCAAAATATGCTGTCCACCCCGCTTGTTGGAAGATCTGATACACTTCAGGGAACAACTGAAGAAGACTTATGGAGCCGGGCTCATTTCTAATGGCCGTCCCTCCCATGGCTGAAGCTTTGAGTTTTCCGCAGAGACACCAATACAGTATTCTCAGACCCTGATCGCACAAGTTGTTGCAACAAAGGCTGCATAGTCTAAATGACGGCAGAAATGGATATGATAACAGGCGGCAGGTTGGTTCATGCGAAATAATTATTCCATTTTCGGAATTCCCCCCCCTACGTATGGTGTAATAATGATTGGACGTGTAAAGATATGCAATCATTATGAAATGAAATCCTCTCTTTAATATGATTTAACCGAATTACATTAAAACCTTATACCTTATACTTTACCTTTGATTTAATAATTCGAAGTGTCGGTTGCAATAGCTTTAATGATCATAGAAGGGTCTGTGGATTTTTAGAACGAAGGTGTAATTGAATCTGGTATATGCCGAATAATTTTCATCAAAAGGATCTGGAGTATAATCGTGAAGAACCAGAAAGCTTATATGATAGCAAAGAGAGATGCTGCTTTGATAACAAGTTGCTGAGACTGGTGTTTGAGCAACTGAAAAATGAACGATACATTGCTGAAGCAGGTGTTTCAGCAACGGGGGAAGTCAATGATATGTTGCTGAAACAGGTGTTTCAGCAACGGAAAAAGCTGGTGTTACGTTGCTGAAACAGGTGTTTCAGCAACGGGAAAAGCTGGTGTTACGTTGCTGAAACAGGTGTTTCAGCAACGGGAAAAATCAGAGAGTTGGGATAACTGACTTAGGTCTGTGAATGGTAAGGGGTTATTTCAGCAGTAAGGGGTGGGAAATACTGACTGAAGGAGGATATTTCAGGAGTGGTGGGAATGATAGAAGTAATGCGGGTATGGAGGGATGTTGCTTTAGGAAAGAGGGTAAAATGATGGGAAGAAGCTTCTTGATTTAAAGCTTCAGATCTTCTCATGATGAATCTGTCCTCCTTATTGCTTTTCCAGAATCTGCAAAATTCAATTGTAATATGCCAATCCTTGACAGGGATTATTAGTGCTAAATCTAATCTAATACTAAAAAATATAGTGCAGAAAATTAAGTGCTGTAAGGAGCAGAAGACTCCCCTAGAAAAAGATAATGAATATCAGTCATGCAAGCAGTCTTGAAATCCTCTTTAGAAACAGGGCGCTCATATAAACGGAGCCTATGGCCATTGACTAGTAGAGGTGTTTTAGCATCATCAATTGTTACAAGCCTTACCGTTCCGTTTGGAAAGACATCATCTACTTCATATGGTCCAAGCCAATGTGTACGTAGCTTTCCCTGAAAATTTTCAAACCGAGAGTCATACAGCAAGGCCCAATTACCTTTTTGGAACTGCTTGTGTTTGATAATTTTGTCATGCCACTTCATCCTTTGTTGCTGAATCATGTTTGTTTGGTGAATGGCATCCAATCTCTTTTCATCCAACTCCAAAAGCTGCTGCAATCTAGCTGTCTGCACATCATTCAAATCAAGATTAACAGCTAAGGCAGTCTTTAAAGTTTTAATTTCAAATTCCACAGGAAAAATAGCATTTTTACCATAAACCAATTCATAGGGAGAAAAACCTGTAGTGTTTCTCCAAGTAGTCCTGTAAGCCCATAATGCCTCAGGGAGCCTTTGGGACCAATCCTTTCGGTTGTCCTTCACTGTTTTAGTTAGAATGGCCTCTAAAACTTTGTTTGTGCTTTCCACCTGCCCATTGGCTTGGGGGTGGTATGGTGTAGTCATTCTATGTTGAATATGATATTTGTGAAGGGTAGATTTAAAACCATGAGAATTGAATGGAGGTCCTCCATCAGTAACTAGCTCTCTGGGAATTCCAAATCTAGTGAAAATGTCTTCAAACAAGAAGGCCAGAACAGCCTCTTCATTGGCTCTAATAAGTGCTTTGGCCTCCACCCACTTAGTCATATAGTCTGTGCAGACTAATATATAGGTTCTTTGATTGGATGGAGG
Organism: Pinus tabuliformis; assembly: GCA_031772625.1. Lineage (NCBI taxonomy): Eukaryota > Viridiplantae > Streptophyta > Pinopsida > Pinales > Pinaceae > Pinus > Pinus tabuliformis. The sequence continues at coordinate 1,491,626,890 of CM062817.1, forward strand.
GTTAATGGGTCCTATGAAGTCCAAGGCCCATCTTTCAAATGGTTCAGAAACTACCTGGGGGTTTAATGGCATTTGGTCTCTATGATTGGGTTGACCCATTCTCTGGCAGCTGTCACAAGCCCTTACATACTTCTTTGCATCCTTAAATAATGAGGGCCAATAGTAACCCATCCTCAGAATTTTATGTGCTGTTCTTTTATCAGCAAAATGGCCTCCACAAGGGCCATCATGACAAGCTTTCAATATGTCATACACTTCATCTTCTCTAATGCATCTTCGGATCTCCTGATCAAGCCCAGTATAGAAGAGACACCCGCTTATCCAGCTGTACCTGGCACTTTGTTGAACAATTCTTCTCTTTTCTCTATATGACAGGTGTGCTGGTAGTTTTCCTGCAACCAAGTAATTAGCAATATCTGCATACCATGGAGAATGAGCAGAGACTGCAAACAAATATTCGTCAGGAAAACTATCATCTACTGGAATATCATTGTCAGTTTTTAACTGTGAAAGAAAATCAGCCACCACATTTTCTTTACCAGGCCTATCTACAATTGTAATATCAAATTCCTGCAATAGTAATAGCCATCTGGTAACTCTAGCATTTGTGACAGATTTGTTCATTAAGTATTTAATAGCTGAATGATCAGTGTGCACAAAAGTAGGGTAACCAGTAATATAGTGTCTGAATTTATTAATGGCATAGATTACTGCAAGGAACTCTTTCTCGGTAACTGTATAGTTAAGCTCAGCAGAGGTCATATTCTTACTGATAAAGTATATAGCATAGGGAAGATGATTTTCCTCTTGTCCCAAAACCGCTCCAATAGCAATGTCTGAAGCATCAGAAGATATGTGAAACGGAAGATTCCAGTCCGGCCCCCTCAAAATAGGAGCAGTAGACAGCTGATGCTTCAGCTCTTCAAAAGCTTTCTGACAAGAATTAGTCCACTTGAATTCAGCATTTTTCATAAGCAATACAAATAATGGAGAAGCTATTTTAGAGAAATCTTTAATAATTCTCCTATAATAACCAGCATGTCCTAGAAAACTTCTCACATCAGTTTGAGTTTTAGGAACAGAGAGATTCTGAATGACTAATATTTTAGATGGATCTACCTGAATACCTTGAGATGAAATAAAATGTCCAAGCACTATTCCCTCACTCATCATCATATGGCATTTTTCGGTACTTAAGGAGAGGTGGGCTTGAATACATCTTTTAAGTACTTTCTCAAGGTTTTGTAATGCCTCTTCAAAAGACACACCGTAGGGGGTAAAATCATCCATAAATATTTCCATACAATCATTCAGCATATCGGAAAAAATTCCTATAACAGCTCTTTGAAAGGTTGCTGGTGCATTGCACAACCCAAATGGAAGAACTCTATAGGCGAAAGTTCCCCAAGGGCTGGTGAAAGTGGTCTTGTCTTGATCCTGGGGTGCAATTTTTATCTGATTATACCCACTGAATCCATCTAGAAAAGAAAAGAATTTCTTCCCTGCAAGACTGTCCAACACCTGATCAATGAAAGGTAAGGGAAAGTGATCCTTTTGAGTAGCTTTGTTTAAAGCTCTATAGTCGACACATACCCTCCATTTCCCGTTTTTCTTAGGAACAATTACTAACGGGGAAAACCATTCACTGTCGGATATGGGGTATATAAATCCTGCGTTAAGCAATTTTTGAAGTTCTTCTTTAACAATTTCTCGTAAATTAGGATTCATTCGTCTTTGGGGTTGACAAACAGGTCGGCATCCTTCTTTAATGTAAATTCTGTGAGTACATAATTCTGAAGAAATACCTTTCATGTCCGTGTAATCCCAGGCAAATGCCTCCTTATATTCGTGTAATAACTTCATTAGTTGCTGTGTTTCAGCATCTGTTAGATCAGGATTTATGTTTAATGTCTTACCGGGTTCAATTTCAACTGCTATGCTCTTAGATGGGATCGTGGTTAAAGTTTGAGATGAATCTTCAGGTTCAATATTTTCTTGTACATCAGTTTCAAAAATTGCAGTTAATTGATTGTGTGATTCATCAATAACAGAAGAAGGTTCACAAATAAAATTATTGATTATTTCATCCTCTGTATTGTCTTTAAGCGTTAAAGCTTGTCCTATAGTTAAAATCGGCTGAACAGCATTATCATCATAATCCATCCATATAGAATCTTCATTATTAACTACTGGCGTAGCGTGAGGATAAAGAGTTAATTGTTTTGTTTCATAACCATTAGAAATTGTCATTGAACCAGATCTGCAACTGATAAATGCATCAGCTGTGGCCAACCATGGCCTTCCTAGAATTAAGGGATGTCCCCCCAGCTTTGTTTTAGTTTGCAATACAACAAAATCAGCTGGATATTTCCAGGATTCAACTGAAATAAGTAGATCTTCAACAATCCCTTCTGGCTTAATTGTGGAACGGTCAGCTAACTCTAAAATGGTGGGTGTATCTCTGATTGTGTTATTCAGCTGTAACAATTGTGAAGTTTCCAGAGTCATTATATTAATTGCTGCACCTAAGTCTACCAAAACTCGGGGAATCATTGCTTTACCAATCTGAACTGTGACAGTAGGATGGCTAGGATCACCATATTTTACAGGAGGGGTTTTTCCAGACATTAATTCAGACAAGTCTCCCATCACATGTACTGTAAGGGGATCCTTAGTTTTCCTACCAGGTTTCTTAACACAAATATCCCTTAATGTTTTGGCATAAATTGGTAAATCTCTTAATGCTTGTAAAAGTGGAATTTTAATATACAAATTTTGCAATTCCCCCATAAAATTAAAAGCAAGTGTTTCAGCTGTTTTGGTTAAGACCAAACGCTCGGGGAATGGAGGTTCTGTTAATTCAACATTTTTGTTAGGAGGTGGTTGAGCTTCTTTTTGCTTTTCGGTTTCATTTTTATCTGAATCAGTTATGTCATCAATAATAGGCTCTACTATTCTTCCAGATCTCAAATGAATATCATTACATTGCATAGTAGGAAATATAGACTGATTCTGAATATCAATGACTTGCACAGCTTTATTATTGGGGTTAGGATTTGGTTGCGCAGGTAGTTGGGGTCTCATTTGGTTGTTTGGTGGGGCATTTGATGGCAGAGAGAGTGATTGTTGGAATTGAGGCATTTGATTTGGGTATGGGAGTGATTGACTATTCCAACTTGGGTTCCAAGGATTGAAAGGAGGTGGTTGCTGTGGAGGCCAAGGAGTCCACATTGAAGGGTCAACAAAGGGAGGGTTTTGCATTTGCATGGGTGGGAAATTCATTTGATTGAAAAGTGGATATTGCATTTGGTTGAAGGGGGGGTAGCTTGTTTGACCAAAAGCAGAATAATTGTTCCAACGATTAAATGGCATACCAGAGTTCGTACCTTGCCCTTTAGGTTGCCATTGTCTTCTTTGAGTTAGCAGGTAAACTGCTTCAGCTTCTTCCTCCGTTGGCTGCAACGCTGCTTTTATTCCTGGTAGTGATGGACACTGTTCTGTCTCATGATCTTTCTCACAAAGGGTGCAAACTGGTATTTTATCTCTTGGACACTCCCTTAGTGGATGTTTGTCTCTACATTTCGGGCAATAGACAGCCATAGTTGCTTCTGCTTCAGCCTGCTTCTTCTTAACCTGCAAAGTGTCAATCTGCGAAGCAAAAGAACTTAGCATTTCGGTTTTAAATTCTTCAAGTAAATTACCTATTTCTGCTCTTGTTGCTCCTCCATTGGCTGATTTCTGTACCCTTGAATAGGTGGAATCTCTTATTCTGTTTCTTGCAGCTCCCCTAGAACACCTTTTAGCAAGTTCACAAATCTCATCATATGATTCTTTAGATATATCTCCCTTAGCAAGCATATTTAACATATTTAAACAATCATCCCTTAAACCTCTAAGTAATATTGTTTTACGAATTGTATTGCAATCTTTCGATGTAGTCCTCCAGACTTTCATCTGCTTTTTGTGCCATATTGAATAGTTCATCCTTCTTCTCTCTCGTCCGGCAGTAGTCTTGATATTTAAGCAGAAATTTTTGTTTCATTTGCTCCCATGTTGTGATTACCTGACTTCCAAGGCTCATGAACCATCTCAAGGCATTCCCTTTTAAGGTGGCTGGAAACAGTTTCAACTTTTGAGCATTAGTAACATAATCATAACTTCTGCATAAAATATCAAATTCAAAAAGAAATTCGTCAGGATCCTCAGTAGATAAACCGTGAAAGTTAGGTAGGGCAGACAATGGGATATTTTTCATTGTTCCTGCAGGAAGATCACTGATGGGAAATCCCAAGGTAGAAAGGGAATTTTCATCCCTTCTTTCTTCTTCAGGACCTGCACGTCCTCCTCCAAAGAGGAATGCATCATTATTATCTTCCATTGTTGGCCCTCCTACTGCGCTTTCTCGATCGTCAGAATCCTCTATTGGTTCTTCAATGTTTTCTACCGGTTGTCCAGCACTTTCTACTATTTCCTCAATGTGTTCTACTGATCTGCTAATACTTCCTTCTGACTCTTCAGCGCTGACTGCTGGTTCCTCTGTATTTTCAGGACCCACAACTTCCTCTGTTCTGTAATCTGACTGAGGGGAACGCTGAAATTTTGATTTCCGAGAACTTAACCTTTGTGATGATTCAGCCTTTGATACAATCTCGTCAATAAACGTTTTTCGTCCTCCCCAGCCTTTGCCACCTGCGCGGTTATTTTTCTTCTGGTTTCCTCGTCCTCTCATGCAATCTGCACATTAAAAGAAAACAAATGAATGCTTTTTGAAATCTATAATTACCTTCCCCGGCAACGGCGCCAAAATGTTGGTCGCTCTAATTGTTTTCACAATTCGAGCTCCACATAAATTGTCAACCCGAGAAGGTCTTTTTATTCCAAAGGTAATAGCGCACTGGATATGCTCAATTTCAAAAGCAAGATCAATGTTGTAGTAAAAGAAAGACACACATCTGTTAAATTCATCAATCTATCAATTCACACTCTACTTAATTAAAGCCAAAGTCAATTAAATTATAGCAGAAACGATTTCTCTGTTACAGCAAAGGAAAATCGATCTATAAGGAAAGAAATCATTCAGCCATAGCAGGAACAGGACCCTATTCCCTGATGGGAACTTCAGCACCTGCTGCCTGGCACTAATCACACTGTAAAAGAAGTAGCCTCAAGAGGTCAAGACCCTATTCCCAAGAACAGGAACCTTCAGCACTTGTCCTCTTGTTTCTAATCACACTGCAGGTAAAAGAAAGCAATCAATGGGAGCAAGACCCTATCCCTTTATACAGGGATCTTCAGCACATGCTCTCATCATACACTCGTGCATTCAATACGTGTAGCGCTAAGAAACAGAGTATTGCAAACCATGTAACTAGTGTTTCAGCAACAGAATTAAAGAAAGTGCAAACACATAAAGAAATAAACAACTACAGGAACAAAAGGGGTGAATCTTGTGAGGAAGGCAGGCCCTTTCCTTCTCACAAGATTCCCCAGGAGAAAGAATTAAACTGGAACGCTCAAAACAAGTCTTTATTCATCTGTCAAGAAACTGATACATTACAAAAAGGAGACTAGCTCCTGTCTCACACAATGCTATTCTGTGAATTACAATTCAATCCCCCTCTAATGATGATGTCTCCTCTTTTTAAAGAGGAGACATCATTTACAATTTACATGAGAGCGAATATCTTCATTCTGTTCAAAACAAGACTATTCTGTTCTTTTAAAAAGAGATACTGTTACAACCGAGACAACAGAAGTGCTATCTTCAAGATAATCCAGGTAACCGTATCTTCAGGCTACTACTATTATCCACAAAAAGTTCTTCCAGAATCGCAAATTACGCATAACGGGATTTGCGTGCTTGACGACTGTTTCAGCAACTGAGTTAGTTGTTTCAGCAATGGGACCAGCTGTTTCAGCAACGGAGTCGGCTGTTTCAGCAACGGCATCAGCTGTTTCAGCAACGGCCGCTTGTTCCCAACAAGGCATATAACTTATCTGCGATCTTTGACTTGTGTTAGCAACAATGCACTTCAATAAATGATAAAATATAAGAGTATTGTGGAATTAAATGTAAGACAGATTAACCATATAATAAAGAAGAGGTTTCTATATACCTTGGGATAAAGTGAATGAAAAAGATATTGAGGTTCATGGTTTTAAGAGTAAAGTGATGTCAAAATATATAGCAAAAATGGTACATAGTGGAGTCCTAACACAACCGACACCACAAACCCTTCTAAGTTACGGCCAAGGGTTTGACAAACCCAGAAATTCCAAACACGACAACTAATCAGGTATTCCAGATAACAAGCGACCATAATCCGTGACCAGGACCAAGACTCATTACAGAAAAGCAAAACAAGAATAGGACTACCCGAAAGGAGTCGACGAGTGCCACTGCCACGACACAGAGGACAGCCACACCTGCAAAAGACACAAAAGGCGGAAGGTCAGGGTTTCTTTTAAATAAAACCCTGGCATAAGAAGTGAAGCCGTAAAGCCTGGAAACGAAAACCCTGAGCATGGATATAAGAGAGTGACCATACCTTATAGTGAGCCGGAACCGTAGGCCAAAAGAACCCGAACCAGAGACCCCTGCCCACAGAGGGGCCGAAGAACGTTAGTCTCTGTGCAAATAAAGGTAAAGAAACTCCAGCATATAACTGTGACATACCTTGTCAAAATAGCCGAGCGCCGGAGAGGAAAGAACCCGTAATTCCATTGACCTGGGTAACTGTCGAGCTGAGCGGAACGAGCACCATTACGCCATAGCAGTTAACCAAAGAATTGTCAAGAAGATCAGACCAGACAGAAACCATGTAACCAAACAAAGGAGAGTGTTCACATCCATGAAAAACGAAACGAGCATATGATGGAACCGTAATAACTTACCACAGAAACCAAGCGCCGGACAGGCAAACCAACACAGGAACGACAGAGTATAGTTGAGCCCTCATCATATCACCATGGAATAGGCGGAAACCCAAAGGGTTTCATCACAGACAAATAACCAGAGGCGGAACCAAACAACACAGAGGCCACCGAGACCAAGCACCGAAGGTAGAAATGACCGCACGGGCGCGAACCGGGTAACAAAAACAAGGTAGGGTTTGCCAGGATCTCGAGGAGAACAGGTGTCCAATGGAGGAGTAATGAGAGTACATGCCAAGTTGATTGCAAATTAAACAATAATCAATTTCCAATTAACGCGCATCTAACCAGTTCAATAACATAAGTCCACATCAGCTGAGGCAAGGCGGGACCACGTGGGTTGGCCCCATCAAGTGGTATCAGAGCAGTTTTTTTTAGAAATAGAAGAGGATGGAAGTACCAAGACGAGGACGTGGAAGAGGTGCACGTAGGGGAGCAGATGAAGGATTTAGGGAGCATATTAGACTTCTTACAGCTCGTTTGGAAGCAGTGGAGGCGGGTAGGCGAAGAGACCCGGAACTTGGAGATGACAGTGAGGAGGAAGCGGTAACTGCTACAGACGGGTCAGACGAAGAAGCTCTGGAATTGAGACTGCTGCGTTCAGTTTTATTGGCTAGCAGCAAACTCAAAACAGAGATTTCTAATTACGATGGCAGTCTGTCCGCAGATGTCCTGTTGGACTGGATAAGTGAACTAGATAAATATTTCGAAAATGAGGAAGTCAGTGAGGATAGAAGAGTTAGGTTCGCTGCAACTAAGTTAAAGGGACACACCCTCTTGTGGTGGGACAGTGTCCAAGCGGACAAAAAACGAATGAATAAGTTGCCGATACGAAAATGGTCAAGGATGGTGGCAAAATTGAAGGGCAGATTTCTGCCAAAAGACTACCAGGTGGAATTATATCGGCGAGTACAGAATTTAAGGCAAAAGGGTATGACTGTCAAGGAGTACATGGAAGAGTTTTACCGAGTGAATTTACATGCTGGTTATACGAATGATACCCCAGAAAAAACAGCAAGGTACGTAAATGGCTTGAGGATGGAAATATTGGATGAAATCAGTATTCTTTCTCCCCGGAATATTGAAGAAGCCTTTCAGAGTGCTATAAAGGCTGAGGATAAAATCAACAAAAAACAGAACAACAGGAGAGGGAGAGGGAATGGCAGAGGACGGGGACAGTCCTACGGTAGAGGAAGGACTGCTGCGAACAACGAATAAGGCAGCAGTTCTAAAACTTCGGGGACAGCAGAGAAAGGAGAAAGCACCAGAGGAGGTCGGTCATATCAGCGAGGACGAGGGAATGGCCACGGAAGAGGGACTAGTGTCCAGTGCTAGAGGTGCCATAAATGTGGCACAGATCCTTTGAATGTCCAGAAGTTGAACAGGCAGGTCAGAGGGGAACACTTATGGCACAGCCTGAAGAAGCTGAAGCACAACCCCGAGAGGTGGAAGACATGGCGGAAACGGGAGAAGCTTTGATTTTGAATAAAGTGTTGTTAAAACCAGCCAAGGAGGTGGCTAAACCAACACAGCGGAAAGCACTGTTTCGGACAGTCTGTAAATCGCATGGAAAATGCTGCAAATTGATAATAGACAGTGGAAGTACGGATAACTTGGTTTCCACTGAGATGGTAGAAAAGCTGGGGTTGAAGCGGCTGAAGCACCCCACACCTTACAAGGTGTCGTGGCTACAGAAAGGCCACCAGCTTTTCGTTGATGAACAATTCGAGGTAGAGTTTCAAATTGGCAAGTACCACGACACACTGGTCTGCGATATTATGCCAATGGACGTGTGCCATATACTGCTTGGAAGACCATGGCAGTATGATCGGAAGGTGACACACGATGGACAGACAAATTGTTATAAATTTACAAAGGATGGGGTCAAACACACACTTGTACCCATAAAAGAGGAAGACACAGCAGAATCAAGCGGAACAAAGGCGCTGTTAATTGGAGGAAAGCAGTTTGTAAAACGGTTTGAGGAAAATGAAGTTAATTTTGCAGTTGTGAGGAGGATGAAGCCAGTATTGCTGAACTTGGAGAAATCAGAACTGCCCAAAGAAATACAGGAGATGTTGGAAGAGTTCCAAGACATTGCGGCTGAAGAGTTACCTGATAAATTGCCTCCCAAAAGGAGTATCAGCCATCACATTGATTTTATACCAAGAGCAAGCTTGCCGAACAAGGCAGCGTACAGGATGAGTCTAAAGGACAATGAAGAAGTACACAAACAAGTGCAGGAGTTGTTGGATAAGGGACTGATCAGAGAAAGTCTAAGCCCCTGTGCAGTACCAACAGTACTTGCACGTAAGAAAGGTGGCGAATGGCGAATGTGCACGGATTCGTGGGCTATAAACAAAATTACGATTCGATACAGGTTTCGCTTGCCTAGAATGGACGACATGATGGACTGTCTTAGTGGGGCAGCTTACTTTACAAAAATAGATCTGAAGAGTGGGTACCATCAGATCAGAATTAGGGAGGGAGACGAATGGAAGACAACCTTCAAGGCCAATGAAGGACTGTACGAATGGCTGGTCATTCCATTTGGGTTGAGTAACGCTCCGAGTACTTTTATGAGACTGATGAATGAAATGTTAAAGGAATTTATTGGAAAATTCGTGATCAAGGAAAATTTTAAGGATGGAAAATTTTCTTGAAGTTTAAAACATTGGCGAATCTCGTTAATATGAAATGTTTATTGATATATTTGAAAATTCGTAGAATGGCGAACATGGAAAATTACTTTTAAAAATGTTCGTGATAGTCTATCTGGACAATATTTTAATTTTGGACGAAAAGAGAGAACCTTCAGCATATTCGAAGGGTATTCGAGAAGCTGCAGCAGAACAAACTGCTAATAAATTTGAAGAAATGCACTTTCTTGCAGAAGGAGTTGATCTATCTGGGATTTGTAGTTGCAGAGAACAAGTTAAAGATGGACCCAGAAAAGATTGCGGCAATCATAAGTTGGCCGTCACCTAAGAATTTGTTTGAGGTACGTAGCTTTCACGGTTTAGCAAGTTTTTATCGAAAATTCATTAAGAATTTCAGTGAGATCTGCGCACCAATGCTAGAGACCATAAAAAAGGCCAGCCAACCTATTTGTTGGACCAAGGCGGCAAAAAACAGTTTCCAACTTCTGAAGCGGAAAATAACAGAGAGGCCGATCTTGAGACTGCCCGATTTTAGTAAACCTTTTTAGGTTCATTGTGATGCAAGTGGGACAACTATTGGCGCTGTGCTCAGTCAAGAGGACATACCAGTGGCGTTTTTCAGTGAAAAACTGAATGAGAGTCGGCAGAAGTATTCTTCATAGGAAAAAGAGTTCTATGCAGTGGTCCAAGCTTTGAAACATTGGAGGCACTACTTACTGGGCAATGAGTTCGTCTTGTTCTCTGATAATTCAGCATTACAATATGTAATGCAACAACAAAAATTGAACCATAAGCATGCCAAGTGGGTAGAATACTTGCAGAGTTTTACTTTTGTGTTAAAACACATAAGTGGGCAAGCCAACAAAGTGGCGGATGTTTTAAGCAGAAGAGCCTTGCTCTTACAAGAAAGTGGCATACAGGTGATGGGATTTGAGTATCTGAAGGATTTGTACCAGATGGATGCGGACTTCAAGGAAGCTTTTGAAGCATGCCAAAATCCCGTATTAAGGAATACAAGCCCATGGCTAGATTTCAATTTACAGGAAGGATTATTGTTTCGAGGTGGACAGCTATGTATTCCAGATTGTTCGATGAGGGAAAATTTAGTAAGAGAGAAACACAGTGGCGGACTAGCGGGACATTTTGGCATCGATAAAATGTTGGAGTAGCTCGGGCATTTTTATTATTGGCCAAAAATGAGTCGGGACGTGCAGAGGTATGTAACCAGGTATAAAATCTGCCAACTGGCGAAAGGACACAGCCAGAACACTGGACTGTACACACCCCTACCTGTTCCAAGTAGGCCGTGGGATTCAGTCAGTATTGATTTTGTCCTAGGATTACCCAGAACACAGCGGGGATATGATTCAGTGATGGTGGTGGTAGACAGGTTCTCAAAGATGGCTCATTTCATTCCTTGCCGAAAAACTAGTGACGCCACGAATGTGGCACACCTGTTTTTTACAGAAGTAGTTCGATTACATGGCTTACCTAGAACTATTGTTTCAGACAGGGATGTGAAGTTCACGGGACATTTTTGGCGCACCCTGTGGAAAAAGTTGGGCACGCAGTTAAATTTCAGCTCTGCGTATCACCCGCAGACTGATGGACAGACAGAGGTGGTGAACAGGAGCTTAGGAAACTTATTACGAAGTTTGACAGGAGAAAATTCACGATTATGGGATCGAGCTCTTGCCCAGGCAGAATTCGCTTATAACGATTCGCCCAATCGGAGCACCCGATTTAGCCCATTTCAGATTTTGTATGGTATGCATCCTCGAGGGGTACATGAACTACGAGATTTGGGACAGCTAGAACGGAGAAGTGCAGATGGAGAAGATTTTGCTGAAGCAATGAGTGAACTTCATGAAAAGGTCAAATTAAGATTGCAGGACAGCACGCAGAAATACAAACAGCACGCAGACACAAAGCGACGAGAGGTACATTTTGATGTTGGAGACGAAGTCCTTGCACATCTGCGCCGAGAACGGTTTCCTACTGGCACATATAACAAGTTGAAATACAAGAAAATCGGTCCATGTAAAATTCTGTGGAAGTTTTCGGCTAATGCGTATGAAATTCAGCTGCCACTTGATATAGGCATATCACCTATATTCAACGTGGTAGACCTATTCCCATATCATGCCCAGGCGAAAGATGATAGGATGGTACAGCCACAACGGGACACCCAGTTAGAGAGCAGTCTTTGGAAGAAGCAGATGCCTTCGGTCCGGACCCATGAAATTGAAGGAATCCTCAGCACCCAGGTAGCCAAGAAGACGCGCAGGAATGAGTATCTGCGTTACCTCGTCAAGTGGAGAGACCGTCCAATGGAGGACAACTCATGGCTCGACGCGGTGCAAATTCAGAAGGCTGGTACTCGGTGGAGGAGCTCATGGGACGGAGCCATGAGTTCTCTTTTACCCCGGAAGCCTGATGTAGGAGCATCTGGTCAACAGGGTGAAGACCGAGGGAGGGCAGACAAAGTTTCTGAAAAAGATTGGGGAGGAGAAATAGTTCACTGAACGGACAGCAAGTCTGTCACGTTCTTATGTTTTTTTTTCTTTCTTTCTTTGTCAGCTACATTGTTAACCGTTGTTATTTTCGTTTCTGTTCATTATGTCTGAATTACTGTAATAGGTTCTAATTAGAAACGATAATAGTAGGTTAGGGTCATTAGACAGTTAACAATAAATTCCTATTCTAAAGAGCAGACTAAGTAAACTAGTTAATAGTCAAAGAGAGTCATGTCTGTAGTAACTGCTAAAACTGTAATTGAGCAACTACCAGCAGTTATCAAACTGCCTGGAAACATTGTATAAAAAGACAAGCAAGCAAACCCATTGGGGTTCAGCAGCGGAGCACACACAAGAGAATAACAGAAAATCAATATACATTTCCTTCATTTTATTTCAGTGCACAAGCAAACAGATTATTCATATATGTGTCCTCAGTAACAAAAGCCTGTATGTACAGTGCTGTATAAATACTTCACTTTTATTTACATATATCAAAAAATTCTTTACAGTATTCGAAGAGTTACGAACTGGAAGAGAAGAAAGCAAACAAGAGGCGGGAAGGACCAGCACCCACTACGGGTTCAAACCAAACAAACACAGTCACCAGGTAGGCGACCAGAACTGGTAGTGAATGAGTCTATCTTCTACTTAATTTTACAATGTATCTTCTCAGCATAAAAAATTACATAGAACAGTTCATCATAGTGGAACGTAACAGCGTTGCAAACGACACCACAAACCCTTCTAATTTACGGCCAAGGGTTTGAAAAACCCAGAAATTCCAAACACGACAACTAAACAGGTATTCCACATAACAAGTGACCATAAACCATGACCAGGACCAAGACTCATTACAGAAAAGCAAAACAAGAACAGGACTACCCGGAAGGAGTCGATGAGTGCCACTGCCACGACACAGAGGATGGCCACACCTACAAAAGACACAAAAGGCGGAAGGTCAGGGTTTCTTTTAAATAAAACCCTTGCATAAGAAGTGAAGCCGTAAAGCCTGGAAATGAAAACCCTGAGCATGGATATAAGAGAGTGACCATACCTTATAGTGAGTCGGAACTGTAGGCCAAAAGAACCCGAACCAGAGACCCCTGCCCACAGAGGGGCCGAAGAACGTTAGTCTCTGTGCAAATAAAGGTAAAGAAACTCCAGCATAGAACTGTGACATACCTTGTCAAAATAGCCGAGCGCCGGAGAGGAAAGAACCCGGAATTCCATCGACTTGGGTAACTGTCGAGCTGAGCGGACAGAGCACCATTACGCCATAGAAGTTAACCAAATAATTGTCAAGAAGACCAGACCAGACAGAACCCACGTAACCAAACAAAGGAGAGTGTTCACAACCATGAAAAACGAAACGAGCATATGATGGAACCGTAATAACTTACCACAGAAACCAAGCGCCGGACAGACAAACCAACACAGGAACGACAGAGTATAGCTGAGCCCTCATGATATCACCACGGAACAGGCAGAAACCCAAAGGGTTTCATCACAGACAAATAACCAGAGGCGGAACCAAACAACACAGAGGGCACCGAGACCAAGCACCGAAGGTAGAAATGACCGCAAGGGCACGAACCGGGTAACAAAAACAAGGTAGGGTTTGCTAGGATCCCGAGGAGAACAGGTGTCCAACGGAGGAGTAATGAGAGTACATGCCAAGTTGATTGCAAATTAAACAATAATCAATTTCCAATTAACGCACATCTAACCAGTTCAATAACGTAAGTCCACATCAGCTGAGGCAAGGCGGGACCACGTGGGTTGGCCCCATCAGTTTAAGTTTTATAAATATATACGATGTAATTTTAGTAAGTAACAAGTTGATAGTTGCATTAGCCAGGTGTTGATCATGTATTCCTTTCTGGCATGAATATTTCCAATTCATTTGGTATAGTTCAGAGTTATTTATGGGTTTGTGGGGGGGGGGGGGGGGGTGTGGGGCTCATTACGAATGATTTTCCTCGTAGTTGTTGTAATTGATATTATGTTGTAAGAACTCTGCATTTTTCTCATTAGCATAAGAATTATGCACAACATCTAGTTTCGCAAATATATACATATTTTATGATATTTGTATCAGGTACGTTGTGGTTCACTTGCTATTTTATTCTATATCTTTTTTTGTGATTATATTTGCATCAATATTTCCGCACATTGAAAGCTCTGGCCACTTTTTTAGATAGCTACTTTTTTAGTCAATAACACCTTTCGGGTAGACATTGACATTGGAAGTTGTTATTAATTGATAAATATGTTTGCATTAAAGGATTGTATTACTAATATTTTAGTAAATGGTTGTTGTATATGATATTTTTGGTAATATTTTAATTGTATATAATGATTATGTTCATATTTATGAATATCTTTTTGTTTAGACTCTTGTGCGGAAGTGTGCAGGAAGTCCATTATGTGGAAAAGGCTTTCATTTTGCCAATCTGTGCACTTCCACATTTCATTGAGTAGAGTCTTTGTTTATGGTTATGTTTCTAAAACTATGTAGATGTGTGGAAGTGCAGAGAAATTTCATTGGGGGAAGGAAGTTGATAATATTTTAATTGTAAATAATGCATACTAACACTATTTAATTGAGTCTCTCAATCCACTCAATTTTTGCACCTCTCATTCTGAATATACATTTGTTCTTTGCATAACTACTGCACATGCACAACCACCTCTGCATAGCCTTTTATGCACAGCTACTTCCAGACTGAAAAAAAAAAAAAACCCTTTGGTCATTCATTTATTATATTGTTAATATTTTATTATTAAATGATGCATACTTGTTGTTCCCAATAACATTAAAGCAAGCATTGGATCTATAAAATTTTATTGGTAATATTTTAGTCATAGATAATGCTTATCTCCATGTTCACTTTTGCTAAAAGAACACTCCAGATTATTGTGTCATAGTATAGAGGTACCACTTACTTAGCAAGCACATCAAGTTTTGAATCTTTGAGCAAAAGCTTTGTTTATGGATATTTTTATAAAATTAGGCATATGTGCTTAAATGTGGAGAAAGTTAATTGTGCAGAGGAAGATTTCAAAATTTCATGGTGTGGATCTTTGTACTAAACAGTTTTATTGCTAATATTTTAGTAATATCCACACTTACTCACAAGATTGTGCAAAGAACCTATAAACTCATCAATTGTCATATCATTGACCAGAGTAGTGTTAGGGTCAAAGCATTGTTGTCTATGGTGCACACATACGATATTATTGGTAGTTTTTTAATTATAAATAATGATTTTATTGCGAATATTTTAGTATTAAATAATCCATTTTTGATCTTCGAAATATTTTAGTTATAAATAATGCAAATCTTTGTATCCCTGAATATCACTAGTCAATTGGATAAAGGTTGAATTGTTTTGGAATTCAAATAACCTCCAACCGTATCAATGTTTGGATCATTGAGCATAGTATTTTTTATGGTTATCTTGTTGAAATTAGGCACATGTGCGAAAGTGCAGACGAAAGTTCAAAGCTAACATACAATCCCACACAATCACTTTATTGTTAATACAATATCAATTTTTCATTTATCAAATTTAATATTACATATTATACTCATTGTTTGTGAAATATAATATAAGTGTTTATAACATATTTTATTACGTAATTATTATAATAATAACAACTAACTTATGAATCAGTGGAAACATATATTACTATAGCATGTAAGAAAGGACAAATGTGTTATATGCAAAAACTCTCTCAAGATGGTAATGTTTACGAAGATGTGAAAACATGGAAACACACTTAGCATTGAATAACTAATTAATGCTTAGTAGTCATATTAATATTTTTTCATGAAATCAATAAACACTTATTTTATCATAAATGATGTGTGAATTTAAAGTTACATAGTTCTTTTGCAAGAGTGGTCTCGACTAGAGATGTTGTTTGGGCAGGTGTTGGTGATCTATATTTTGTATCTACATGTCATCAATGAGACATGCCAGTCATAAATGGAAGATAAGTGGAGGAAGTATAATTTACGTATTAGATATTAGGCTATTGGCGAAATGATCATAATGTGAATGGACGTGATTGTGCTTTTTTGATCTAGATTCAATCTATTTTGAAAGTTATTTCTTGAGTAAATAGTTTGATAGTTATTTCTATTATGTTGTGCCTATATGAAAATGAAATATGGAAATGGAGAGTGTCATTCAATTATAGTTTTATGGTGATTTGTGATAAAAATGGATTTTCGTAATGCAATGATCTTGAAATTTTTCCAAATGCTTAAAGTTCTCTTAGACTGTTGCAAAGCTACAAATGAAAATCTTGTTGTGTAGGAAAAGTTATAATAGTTTTGGAATGCTATTTTTTAGCTTAATGCAAAATGGCAGAAACCATACGAAATTATAAACTATTACTTAATTTACTTAATTCAATGAACAAAGTTCATTTAATATTTGGATAATCAGACAAAGGAAACAAGGTATGTAGGTCAATAATTAGCATCTAGAAAGGCAAGTCTACATAGTATATGCGTTGAATACACAATGATTCAGTGAATAATTATAGAAAAAAATTTTCTTTATTGGAAAAAGAGCTTTAATTAATCAAAATAGAATGTGATCCACAATATTAATAAAATAGTATCAATTTATAAAACATGTAAGACACATCAATCTTGAAACGTAATAGTATCAATTGGACTATGTCAATTTCGAATTTAAGTAAAACATGTATTATTTAAAGTAACTCATTTTACAACAAACTTTTATGATCAAAGAAGGGTCAAATCAATACTAGCCAAAATTGGCAGTAGTTAAACGTCGTTTCATAACTAAGATGTCAATTTGTGATTTTGGTAATTTATCAACAACATCAATTCTCACATCATTGAGTAGAGCACTAACATAACAGTGTCGTATAACCGCATGTCACATAGATTTAAAACACAACTTATTTGATATTTCATAATAAGAGTAGCTTTTATAGTCGAACGATTATGATCATTGTTAAAAAAATGATACTAGCTCCATTTGTAATGTCGTCCCTCTGTAATGTCGTCATTGTTAGGGCACCCTCATCTATGCAAAGGACCCTAGTTCTCCATCATAGGACCCTAGCTCCCCATCATATACTTCGACAACCACATAAAGAAACATAATAATATTAATTCGACATATGTTCACCCCCCTTGGGGGCCTATGCAAACAACTTGCAAGAACTTGCACCTACACGTAATTGTGTCCTACAACTGCATCAATTCTTGCATCATTACACAAAGCACTAACATAAGAGTGACCGTGAGAGAACTTACCAATGCAATGGTCACTCTCAAAATTATTTTTATTATAATTTTAAAATGAATTATGAGGCACATGAAAAATCGAAAATAGAATGTCCCCAACTATAGGAATTATCTCCCACAAGATATTCGTCGGTGAATAGGAAATTAGAAATAACATTCTCATTACTTTTGAATTTATGCAAAAATAGAAATATTCAGCATTTTCTCGAAACATTGGTTAAAATCTCAAAATCACTATCAAATAATGTAGAGTCAATACAACTCAACCGCTAACCAAATGCTATAGTCCCTCAAGAGGCAAGGACTAATAACAAGGAGGCCAAAAGTATAGAAAATGGTAGAAGATTTAGCTATTAAAAATGTAATTGGTCATATAAAAAGAAATTATAAAATAATTTTTGTGAAGAAAAAAATGAAAAATACTCTATTTTTTATTTGAGATTTAGCTAACAATTTTTTTAAAGAAAATAAGACTTTTAAATAATAGTTACAACAGCCACATAACTTGTGTCCACATAAATGAATTTATAAAATTTTGAATACTACAAATTATAATTATATAAGTTATTATAAATTTATAATTATCTCGTTTTATAAATAATTATATAAGTTATTATAAATTTATAATTATCTCGTTTTATAAATATATTTTAATTTCAAAGAAAAAATTATTATTAATTTATAATTATATTATTTTATAAATATATTTTAATTTAATTTTTTTTTTCTTTTAAACATAAATCTCTGGTCAGTTCTTTTATTTGAAAAAAATCAAAGAAAACTAAAGCTGTGTCCCCATTTATTAGGAAAAGTTAATAAAGGCTTTGAAATCTCATCTATTCGGAAAAGAAGGGGAAGGCAACACGTCAAAGATGGAAATTTAAACTTGATAGTTAGATATCCAGGAGGATTTTGAATCTAAATTAGGGACTATGTTTGAAAATTTTATGTCTAAGTATTATTTTTCTATTTTTTTTTTATAAATTATTTTAATTTTGAATTTATGTTTGAAAATTTTATCTATTTATTTTTTTTTATGTGTAAATATCATTTATCTTAATTTTAAATATAATAAGTGTGAATTTTGATTACCATTTTCAAAGATTAAAAGTAATTTAATAATTATATATATATATATATATATATATTAATTTTAATTTTTAAATATTTAATTTATATTTTTTATTAATATTTTAAAACTTTTAATAAAAATTTATGAATATATACCATTAATTATATATATATATATATATATATATATATATATATATTATTTTAAATGTTCTAATCTTTTTTTTTTTTTCAATAAATAAATATATATATATATTATATATATATATATATATATATATATATTCCAGTTTTTGTTTTTCAAATTAGCTTTTAAATTTTTGCACAAAGAGACTTTAATCTTAAGTAACACTAGATGTTATATTAGAGCATTATCTAAGTCATAAATATAAAATTAAATTGGAAAAAAAGTTAATGCCTTTTCATATTTAATTAAGATGATTTAATGAAATAAATATATAATTAAATATAATATCTTTCTATCAAAAATAATTAAAATAACAAGTTTATTATATTCAATTTCATATTTCTTAATATATTTATAATAATGGTTTATATTTAAACTATTTTAATAATCATAAAAATAATTAATATTTATAAGCATATTTATAATATTTATTTGAAATTTTGTATTTATTAAAATTTGACTTCTAATTATGTAGCAATTGTGTTTATCATCAGGAAATTGTTTAGAAATTTGTTGAAACCTAAAAAATAAATAGATTAATCATGGATGGATAAAAATCAACAAGTTCTTGCCTTTATGCATGGTCACCTGTTTGTCAGATTTACTATCAATGTCATGATAATGAGTCACACTTGCAAATTATGAAGTTTAAGATAAATATTAATAATTTTATAACTTTTATATGCTTAATTTAACTCACAATTTCTTCGAATCAACATAGGTCCTTTTTAACTCACGATCTCTGGAATATTCTGTGTGTGTTAAAAAATATTTATGCAAGGTTGAAATTCTAGCTCGTTAGATTCATATCCAAAACTATCAATTAAGTGAAAATATAAAAATGAATTTAATTTTTTTTTTTTCATACCATAAGTAAAATTTGTTTTTATATACTTATTGGCACAAGAAAATGACATGCATGGGATTTTATACGGCAATATAAAAATGAATAGATAAACTAAAAATACTTTAAGCACAATTTCTTAAAAGAGAATATGTAAGTCGTTTCATGCATATGCAATATTTTTTATTAATGTTATGGAAATGGTAAGCTAAATTAGCATTTATAGAAAATATTAAACAAAAAAATTGTTGATATTTCTTAAAGAAATTTTCATATAAAATATGAAAATATAAAATCTGATGTTTTTATTAAAGAGATTAAAGATTTAACATCTTACTATAAGTTTATGTGATCTCTTCAATCTCATGACTCGGGCATAAATAGAGTTGATAAAATTTTTTTAACAAAGTTCTCAAGAAAAAGCCAATATATCTAGACAGAAAAGTCATGAAGTTGAGTATTTTTTCATCAGGAAATTTTGATCATAACTTAGGAAGAAGAAGAGAAGCTAGAAGAAGCTCTTATTGAGAAAAATGATTTATGCAAATAATCATGGAACTAATAATGAACAAGCAGGGAAAAAAATATGGAAAACCCCATGTGAAATACTTTTGTTAATTTTATGGAAGAAAAAAAATATGGAAAATCCCAAGTTAAATGCTTTTATTGTAAAAGATTTAGCCATTATGAATACAATTATTCGAGAGGAAAATTCTTACAACCTTTACTTGTGTGAAAAAAAACGAAATGTGGTCACTATATTTTTGGCCTCATTCAGTTAATAATATTTCTAAAGAAATACGAATTTTAACTATTACGGACAACAATCACATAACTTTTATCATTTTAAATATTACCTACAAAAATCACATAACTTTTATCATTTTAAATATTACCTGCAAAAATCACACAACTTTTATCATAAATGAATTTATAAAATTTTAAAGATTATAAATTTTAATTTATACTTATTTTCTATATATATATATATATATATATATATATATATATATACTAAAGAAATTAGCTTGAATTGGAGAAATTAACTAGGTTTTGAAATTTCATCCATTAAAAAAAAAACAAGTAGAACCCAACCATTCATAGAGAGAAATCTCATCAATTCTAAAAACAAGTGGAAGTCACATGAATTTTGAATTTAAATGGGAATTTGATGTTTGAATTTTCAATCTAAATTATAACTAGGGGAGGGATGTTAGTTCTTGGAACACTCCCAATAGGCCACATAGTTGCCACATCAGCTATACAACACATGGTTACTAGGCCTCCCACCCATTGTGGTAGGTGGGTAATAAAGATTTACCTTGAAAGGGTCGTTCTCCTTTTTGACTTAGGGTTTTTGTCATCCAATATTTAGGGTCTAGTTTTGTTTTCTTTAGGGCTAGTATGTGGATGCTCTTCTGCCCTGAGTGTTGTTTAGCTAACCTCCATGCTACTCCATATTTTCCTTGCCATGTATTTGTTCTTGAGAGCTAGTCTTGTTTTGTTTAGGGCTGGTATGTGGATGTTCTTTTGCCCTAAGTGTTGTTTAGCTGACCTCCATGCTACTCCATATTTTCCTTGCCATGTATTTGTTCTTGGGAGCACTACTTTGTGGGCTATTTAGGGTTTACTTTATCATTGCACATGGTTTAGCCTCACATGGATCATTTTTGCATACCCATGGCATAGCAGTGCTTGCTTAACTTTTTTGTTGTCAACCCTTTAAAGGTTTTAGTCAGTTCAACAGTGGATATGAAGGTTTCATGCTCTAGTGGATTAATATGAAGGTAATTTCGCTACCCGTCCAAGTTTCCATAGGAATTTTGTTTGTTTACATGTTATTTTGAGGTTTGTTTACACCTTTTGTGTCTTGTGTTGCATGTATACTGAGTTTCAGTTACAAGTCATGTATGGTGAGTTGTTTGGGTGTTCAACAATGATGCAAATGTACGACTCAATGGCTTTGTCAATGGTTTTCTGATAGGATTTTTAATCCTACCAACCCACTATATATGTGTTTGTCAACACATTCCACCCATATTCTCATAATGTTAGTCCATTCAGTGGTTTCTCTAAATATTCATGGGGTTGTTATAAAAAATCATAGCGTTTTTATAAATTTGCATACATTTGTTTGTTATATGCTTGTAAATAAAGGTTTTTGATGATGCCAAATTGTGGGTTCTCTGTAAATTTGGTTACAGTGGTGGTTTTTGTAAAACTCATATGATTTTTGTCAATTTGTTTGTTGATTTCTTGTAAATTATGGTGTTTGATGCCACTAAATGGTGGGTTCTTTATAAACTTGGTTATGGTGTTTTTTTTTTTTAATTCAAAATTTTTTGAAATTAGTTTGGTATTTCTTGTAAATTAGGGTTTTTCTTACTTCTAAATTGTTGTTTCTTTGTACATTTGGTTTACGGTTAAATTCATAGTGTTATCTCTCTTGTAACAAATTCCCCTTGTCCTGCTTTTATGGTTTGATAAGGTAACAATATTCATAGTGCATTAATTTGAATATGTCATTCATATTACCTAGGTTCTTCATTTCATAGTAGATTCTTCCTAAGTGTGTCACAAATTTTAATTACAGGTTGTATTTTCATTATGTTTAAACCCTTTTATAAACTATTCTTGGCCAAATTTCCTTGTTCTTCCTACAGAGTAACATCATAATTTTTATGCGCATAAATGGATCATTGTTTTAATTTCAAGTTTTTCATATCAATTCCCTTTATATGATTTTTCGGATGAGTTTCTCCACATTCCAGTATGTTAACCTTGGCTGACCACCATACCATTCATGTTTCTAGAGTCCACATGTTCTCCTTTCATCGCACAAATGAATAAGATGTTGTTGAAATAAGGAATTACTAAGGGGGGGGGTGAGTCAGTGATAGTGAGGTTCTTAAAACTTTTTATGAATACTTCTTTAGCTTTTTCCTCTACTGTCTGTTAGTTATGAGAGCATTCATACATAATACAAATGAACATCAAGATAATACATTCACATGTACATACAATCCATCACATGAGAAACATACACATATTGACACTTGTATTTTTACTTGGAAACCCAAAGGGACAAAACCACAAATTTTATTATTGTTATGATGTAAATTTAGCAGCTACTTAATTACATCAGTTTGTTTGTGAGAACCCACTCACACGAGGAATTAACACCCTTAAGATAGAAAGCACCTACTTGTCAAGGGGAAAAAACCTCTTACAAATGTAGGCCACCATCTTCTCCAACCACTGTTCTAACTTTCATACAATTTTCAAACCGAAAACAAAGGCAAATATGTATACACAGAAAAACCTCTCTCAGTCTGACATGGTAGCACACTATCCTTTTCTCACTATTTTTGTTCCATAGTCTCTTTGGAACAATCTACCTTAGTCCAACAACTGGTTCTAGTTTGACATCTCTCATGCGCTCTGCTCTACTCTCTTCATCATATACAACACTGATGTATTCCCCCCCCATTTATCAATGTAAATCATAGGCTTTGTGCCTCAGTTTCACTCTACTCAATGTTGTATCTGATGTCTCTTTCCACACTACCTGACTGTACTTCTATATGACACCTCCATACTACTGTTGCATCTACTGCTTGAGTTTTTTCTTTGTATTAAACATGAGGATGGGCTCCTGAGTGCTTCAACAGCTCTAACTATGATGCTCCATGCCAATAATTTAATTTGAGTCCAACATTGCACTCTCGAAATGATCCCCATGCTTATTAAATTGATAACAGAACTTAGAATGTACTCTCACATGGCTCTGTTCTTCCCTTAATTTGTTGAATCATGCAAATAAGATTAGAGATCCCTTACTTCTTATTGAAAACAAAACCATTATCTACTCTTACATGTTTTGGTCCTCGTTTCCTTGCCCCAACAATATTTGATAATGACCATTCACTCCATTAACCAACTCCTTGAATTTTCATTTACTCTCTAGTTGTCGACCCATTCATCCTTTAACACTCTTTGCTATTGTATTGGAGCAATAACTCATCATAATTTATATTAAAAGAACATTATGAAATCACACAATTACATGTCTTTAGCCACATAGTGCTTAGCCCCCTTCTCATTTTCTTTCTCATATGACTGTTACTTGAGACCACCGACTCAGTGGTTAGGTGATAGGGCCTTTATCCTCCTGTCAGGGGACTATCTCCCTATGTATAGCTCTCATCTTTTGTTCTTTCTAGGTTTCTACGTCAAGATGCCAACATACATTAGAGCTCCCTACATCGTAACTTTCTTCAAAGTTGATTTAAACTAGAATTATGAGATCCTAGGTGCTAGCCTTGCTCTACACCCTCGGTTATATTAGTCTCCTTTATCGTGTTCCAACACATTGAAGACCCTTAAATCGTAACTTTTATCAAAAATGATTTACAGAGGAGTTCTAAAGTTTCAACATCTGAAATACATCCCACATGGCATCGCACAACACATGGGTGTTTGGTCTTCTCTACACCCTTAGTTCTTTGGGTCTTCATGACTGAGTGACATTCAAAATTGGGGTCGTTTTATCGAATCAAAAATTTTCTACAAAACAATTAGACAGGACTTATGAACACTCCAACCTCTGATATGTTGACCCATGAGATGATGTCTTTTTGTCATCACCAATCCATGTGGCACCTCCTTAGTGGTGAAACATGTCAGCCAGATTTACCCAATCAGGCCACCGAAAATATTGAATCAAACTTCCATGTGTCCACAATGCAACCACATCACACTAATGTCATCTGCTACGTTAGCTCCTCAGGTCCAATCGCCTATTTCCTTGTGTCCAATTGGAAGAGAGAGAAAGAGTCCATCGATTCTTGTTTTTTCAATGATTTCCATTGTATTCCTTATCCTTTTCAAACCTCAACACTTTCAAAAAATTTTAATTTATAAGGACTTACGATCTTCTGAGGTTCTGATGGACCCGACCTTCCGAGGTTTTGATATCAGGGCTCGATGTGATTTATCCTTCAATGTTCTAATGGCCTCGAAATTTTGATATTATGATATT